>OY720637.1:134979209-135579209 GCA_963169105.1 Ceriagrion tenellum | reverse complement strand
GACAGCTGTCTTTAAAGTCAAGGATTGGACATTCTCCTTCTCAAGTGGGGCTTTACTAGCTCTACAGCCACCAATTTTATAAAATCAAACCATGTCATATCTTTTTTGCCTTTCGCAAACTGCCAAAGCACAAACGTAGCACAAATGGAAATACCTAACAGTCTGAATAACACTGCCACTGCTCACCTCCTTGTCCTTCGGCTACAACACATTTTATGCAATGTATCCACGCCACCGTTGATCACGTTATAAAATACTATCATTTCTGCTTTCCCTGACTCGATGTCGTCGATGTCCCAGTGTTACATTGAGGAAACCAATCAAACAGCCCTATTTCTCTTCGGAATATAGGAATATAGAGTCTAGTTAGCTGAGAATCCGTAGAGTGAAAAGCACACTATACACCCTTTAGATGGCCCGAACTCACTAGGTATTTCCCTTTTATTTTTTCAATTGTGTCAACATATGACACGTCCTTTCCCTTTCAACTTTCCTACCAGCTCAATAGATGTGAACCAATTATCCGCTGTGATGTTTCTATGGGATCCCATAATTGGCTCAGAGAGAGGAAGAACAGATTAAGTGGGCTTCGACAACTTTTGGTCTTCCTCTGACAAACCTAACCCATCAGCGTGATTTCCTGCATATAAGTACGCATTATACAGATAACTGTTTTTAGCGTTAGTCCGGCACATCATTTTCATACTGTACTTGCTTGGCTCGTTGGAAATATACATTTTTAAACGGAAACGACCCTAAAGGCACTGAACATTTCATCAATGCATGTTGCGGTGCCCAATGGATAACAGTGTTGAGAGTTCTTTGTTAGACAGCGCAATAAATCGGAAATTGGAGCAATCGGGTTAGTTTTGAATCAGCTATTCTTTCCACATGATTTCAAAACGGAGACTCGTGAGAAGGGCGGAGGATTTTCTACCATTCGTGTTTTGGCATTTCCCGAAATTCTCCTCCAAACACCCCCGGCGTGTCCTTGTGTCAGACGACCGCCAAGCAAGAGGACGTTGAGCACGAACGGTCGCTGACATCACACTGGCACGGGCAATAAACAGGGGCCGGCGGGAGTCGCCCGGATTTTCCGACCACTAGCAAAACTCAGAACAGAAGGGTAATTCATGCTGTTGTGGTATAAAACTAGCCTACAAAGAAATATTCAAAAACAGTCGAAAAATATATTTCTCACGAACCTGGACGTAACGGCTCTTGCAGAGCGATGTTTTACTCCCGGTTTTTCCCTGGCACTTTTCCATTTTCCATTTCCCTGGCACTTTTTCAAAGCTACATTCATGATTAAAAATCTAAATCTGTGTTCTACCTACAGTCAACTTTAAGATATTCAGTAAACCAAAATATTTTGATAACTTTATACCACGGATTATTTCATTCAAGAATTTCCTATGGTATTGTTTTGTGGAAACAGCCTACTCACCTTCACAGTTTACTTAAAATAAAAAAAAGATGGTGAGAGTGATGTGTCATAAAAATTACTACGCTCATTGTCGTCCTCTGTTTAAATGTTTAAAACTGCTTTCTGCTCTATGCGTGTATATATATCATTGTGTATTACATGCAAAACAAAATAGTTCCGAATTTGAATTGAATAGTAAAATACACATGCAAGGCACAAGACAAAGTAATAACCTACATGTTAAGCCAAATAATTTATCTATGGCTTCTAATGGTCCAAGGTCTATGTGTGTGAAATTATACAATAACCTATCAGAATGCATTAAAAAAGAAATGAGGATATCTGTTTTTTTTTAAAAATGGTCCGAGAATATCTGGTTGATAACTGTTTTTATAGTGTTAAAGAATACTTGGTGCCGAATTTTTAATATTTTCTTTTTGGAAATTATGTAATATTTCTTGCATATCAACATACCCTATACACATACCAGTAGCAATGTGTAATGTGTCTCTTGGATGAATAAAAAACTTATCTTATCTTTTCTTATCATTTCTTCCGGCTGTAAAATTCGCTGCTTTGATGCACGTACACCAAAAACTAAATGAGAGGTTAATTACCATAAGAAGGGCACAAATGAAGAGCACAAGCGAGGCGTGGGCGCGCGCTGTTTCGGGATTCAAAGTTATTCTCCCGACATACGTGACCTGCGTATGGCTTACGTGGTGTGCAGACATAATGAAACAAAAGTGCAGGCAAGGAGCCGAGGTATTATAATTGCTAACATAACCTCTAAATAAATTATGCACAGTACGTGACTATCAAATGGTAAAAACAAGGAGTATGTATTCTTATATTTGTACAATAGCATAGATTTGTCTTTTTAACCTCATTTGGAATCATATCCACCAGCATAGTGACTAGTGGTTTACCAATATAGTGACGTGAGGTCTCACAGACCGCTCATTATATTCAAATGCCATTTTACAGAAATACAGGATAAATTTATAAAATTTTGAGAATACTACATCCTTATTAGACAAAATTATGAAAGTAACACGAAATGCAGGCATTTTGAAAATAACAGTTTGAAAACATTCATAATTTAAAAATTGCAGCGGTCTGTCAGACCACACGTTACCGGTTAAGGGTTAAATGAAATGCCCAATACCAGCGCTAAGATCCAAAGCAAATATTCGTCAGAAATCTGCATTCGCCCAAGTTTAAATGTTTCCTCGATTAACTCTGGAGTCACGCAACATTAACATTCGTAACCACAAACCAACTTAAAAACACAACAAATAATATCGGAGAAACATGTACTCGTGAGCGTAATAGTTCAGTTATTTTTTTTGGCAAACGCATAAAAAAGCCAACTTTTATTGTATCAATGTATGCTCGTAACAAACTGCGTAACTCGTAAAAAAGGACGCTTTCAATTTCTTAACGTCGGAATGGAATTTATTTAAAATTATTTCCGATATTTCAATACCTTCCTTCTCGAGAAACCTTAACCTAAAAGCACATTTACTTACCTCTTTAATACTCAACTAAAGGCCTAGGAATTTTTGCTTCATAAACGAGCAAAACTTATTGACCAATTTCTTTGCAATACATTTCCCTCCCATTTAAGTAAAAACAAATTGATTTATACTATGAAGGGGGCTGAAAAGACGTGCCAGATTATTTCGTAAATTTAAAAAACCCCAGAAAGGTAAAACTGAAAAAAATAACCTTGCTTGAGAGTAGATTATATATGACCTACGCAGTGGACAAGTACGTTTTCGGCGTTTCAGCGTCTTGCACTCAAAATTCTTAATTATTCGATGGCATGCAAAGTAGCTTTTCGTCACTGCCATTTTAGGATTCGAGAAATTTAAAAAAGAATATGATCCTTCGCCTTGGAAATCCCGTCCATTCATTAGCTCATCAATTTATGGCTACTCAAAATCCACAATTAATTTTCTCTCATTTTATTATAACCGCTTTTCGGGAAAGGTATATAAAAATATGGAATCCAGCTTAATATTTCAACCGCCCGTTAAATTAACAACGAGATTTTTGTTCCGTAATAGTAATGATGTTAATTAATTTGATTTCGTTTTGCTAGTTCAATATAGGGGTGTAAGGATTATATACTTCATTGAGGAATAAATTTTAAGCTAGTTAAAATAAAGGTTTAAATTTTGCTAAGCTCCACAAAGCTTTAATTCCTCGGACGCATCTACTGATCCATATTCGTTATTCACCAATGAATAAATTTCCCTAAATTGATGATCCGCTTGCAGCTCCTGAATGAGAATTACAACTAAGTTAAATGTAGTCGTTGATAAAAGGATAAAAAGTTAAAAGATATTAGGGCCGTTCCCTTAATTGAAGTATATCCTGCGCAGTCGTATCAAAGTATTAGAGTAAAATTCCTCGGAGTAAAAATCATTCGGTACTCGGAACGGATCCCAAGATATTGTGCCGAAAGTTTTAGCAGTTTAAACGACCGAGACATCCCTCGTCCCAGTGATCTTTTGTAAGCTATTTAGGGACAAGTTGAGAAGGAAAGGCAATAATGGTACTAGCAACAGTATTCATTTACGTAATACTCCTCTCAGTATATAATAGGTTCATTAAACAGTCGACAAAATATAGAACACATTATTTTGTTTCAAGCTCGGGTTAAGCCTCGCAAACTTAGCGCACGAATCGGTCTGCTGATGTGATATCATATTACCGGCAGACCTGAGAAACTTATTCCCATATAGCTGTAATAAACAGGGGAGGATGCCTCGATAGTTTCACTGGCTGAAGGAGTCGGTGCGAAATCGAGGGATCCAGATTCGACTCCCGGTCTAAGTGAATGTATTTTTCTCAATTAAATTGCACCATATGCACCAGCGGGTGACTCCAAAATGATAATACCGCGGCTAGACCACGTATCCTCAAAATTCGTTGGCTTTATGGACACATAATTTCCACATGCAACCGCAGTGTATAGAGAAATATACCTACGTAGTTACGGAGAAATATGAATGTAGGTGAAATATTCCTTCCATTTTGGCCTAGAAACTGAGACAGGACTAACGGAGAGAATGAGCACTAGAAAAACATTGGCTTGGCTGAATATTTTATTCCTTCTTAGTCCAAATTTACCTCTATATTCAAAGAGGTAGGTAGGTAGGTTAGAATGCATGATTTAGCTTAGATTTTGGTACAGAAGATAAGTTTGACAGCATGGTATGTGCATTCATTTTTCGTCACGTGAGATAGATTATATTTGCTGGGGAAAATTTTCACAGCTAATTTAAATTTGTTGATATGCACGATATTTCTACATTATACCCATCCTTTGAGTAATGGTCAAATTTATGAGAAGAGGTTATCTACCGTTCAAATCCTTTTCTAGCACTTGAAAATTATGGAAAAGGTGTATCTGGAAGTACTTAAGAAGTCTAATTCAACGAGAAAGACTTCAGGAAGTATATAAGTAAACGATGCTTATCCTTCATTGAGAACAGCACATTTACTGTAAGAAAATTCAGTCCCATTTTTGTAGATAAGCTCTGCTATGCTTTCATAATTCTTTGTAAAATTAACAACAGGAATGACCGACCTTTGATGTGGAGCTAATGACCGCATTCGGATGAAAGAGGAAGGCTAGTATAAGATGGCATTGAAGGAAGGGCTTGGCCCGAGGGGATGCCATGTCGCAACAATAGTCTGCACATCTCAGACCAATTCAAACATCAGACGGATATCTTAAACGATGGACTGAAGGTCTCTGCAGTCATTAAATACCCGTTAAATAAGCACAGGCGAATTCTCACGTCTCACGGGCTAATGGCGATGAAATCATTCATTTTATTAGGCCGAGCCCAAAGCGCGTCTTGGTGTGATCTTGGATTATGTTAGGATGTCGAGAATCTCTCATTCCGCCTACGAAGTGGAGATGAAAAGAACGGCGACGCCATTCGGCGGATGGACCCCATAAGACCCGAAGGACCTGAAGGCGAAGAAGAAAACTGGAGAGGACATAAGTGGGAGGGGAAGGCACTGAAAGTCAGGGGTCGGGGGTTTCCAGCCCGAGGTCAACAGGTTAACAGTCCAGGGAAGAAAAGGGGGGAAACCTGATTATGAGAACTCGCGGGGAAACTTCTGGAAACTTTGTTGTTGAGTTCCCAGAATCCGGCATAAACCAGCGATGCTACTAGATGGGAAAACGGCGGCAGAAGTTATTCTTTTAAGACCACCAGCTACGACCCTCCACTGCCTTCATTTCTCGACATCAGATGATCCGAGTTTGAAGCCCATTTCACGGAATTATTGGATCCAAAAGAAGATCTAACATGCTATCTGGTAGTTAAGGTAGTCCGAGCAAGATGGTTCCCTTGTCATAATAGAGACCATATTAGAATTATGCGTTTTAATTTCACCAGCTGTAGGACACATCAATTAAATATTGCATTATTAATGGTGCGGTAATATAGTTTTATATGACAGAAATTGTAAGTAATTAAATGAAAATATCAAAATAAGTCTTTAACTTGACTCATTTTCTTCGCGCGGTGCGTTTGAAGTTCCTTCAAAACGGAAGGTTTTTTGTGATACCCAAGAATCGACTGCGGTGACAATATGATTAATTTTCAAAAATACTTGAGAAAACATACAAACTACAAACTGTTAGTTTTTTACGACATGTAAGAGTTAGGAATACCTCATTTTGTAAATAATTTCTCTCTGGACTAAAATTTTTTATTCCCTATCCATGGCAGCAGACGACAAAAACAACTCAGGGTTCATTACAATGATTATTTTATGGCCATAACATTACCAATGGCTACAATAAGGTAGAGCTGACACTGATCTTTTAAAGTGAAGGACGTACAGCGAAGGCAAAATTCAACATAATTGGCCAAAGGTTACAATGTCTTTCTATAAGAGAGAAGCTAACTAGTACCGCATGAATTATTAAATCTCCAAGCACAGAGAGCATGCTTGTTAGCAAGCATAGTCCTTCTGGATCACACTATTAGAAAGCTATCGAACAATGTATCGACACTACTGGAATGCATGATTCTGAGATACTAGTGTTCTCGATATGGAAACAGCGAAGTATTATCCGGATTTTAAATATTGAAATAAATATCTTGGAAATTCCACAAAGATGGATAGGATTAGACTTAATGCTGTGCGTCTGGTTATTGGCAGCAGTATCTTCATAAGCTGCTGAAGGCGCATGGATCGCAGATTTCTATCCAGCATCAACTGCCATATATCTGGGCGAAAATACGCGGAATCGGCCGCATGTTATCGACAAACCTCTAAGTTACTCATCAATAGGACGAAGTTTATAATTTAAAGGGTAAAGACGAGTTAGCGAATCCCTTTGGAAAAATATACAGCAATTTAGTACTACCCAAGTGGGATCCCTAGGATGGAACTACAAGGAGGGGAATATAACACATTAACCTCAAAACTAGAAAAAAATTCAACAATGCAAAAGACTGTGCAAAGAAGACGGTATCATTTTTCGGTGAGAGGTATTTTACATAATCTTTTGCTGCCCTTCTTCCGTCACGAACACTTCACTGGTGTTAATTAGCTTCACAATTTTATTAATTCTCTTTTGAATGGGTTAAAGCACGTTAAATTTATTGAAACATCCCAGTTAAACAAAAAATATTAGACACATGTTTGCTATACTGTCGTCAGCCTGTCACGAATTATCACATGTTTCAAATTAAGAAAAAGAGAGCTTAACTCATTTTAATGAGAATTCTAATAAATCCTGTGAAGCTCATAAAAGAGTAACGCCTTGAAAACTTGGAGTAATGTGCCCACTTCACATAGAAAAATTAGTGCCAGACGCTTTAAAATGAAAAAATATATAAAAAACCGCTCAGTGCGAATATGAGTAACCAGAGCTCTAAAGAAATAACTCTTTATCCTGCGCAGGAAGAAAATCCCAGTCCCCCTGGTCTGTGCAGAATGTTTTAATCATTTATAAGTTACCAAGAAGTCTTTCCGTTATCCCTCGGATTGGTTCCCCAATCAATAATGCTAAACAGGGTATTTGATGAGGAAAGTTCGACACTCTTGGAGGAGGTAGGAGAGGTGATTTTCAGCATTTTTATGCCTTATCAGATAACATGGGGTCGCAACTCTTAAGTTACCGAGCTATGGTAACGCAAACATTTTTCAGACGTATTCTCCAATCACAATGATAACACCGAATTTCAATGACTAGTATCGATTGGGGTGATTTGAAACTTTTCACACTGGTACATAAGATATGTATTGCATTTGTCCCGCTAACGGTATCTTATTTTCAATGTGGCTTCCGAATAATGGTCGAAATTTTATTCCTCAAAAACAAAATGTACGATAGCACCCTTAATTTCAGAGATATCAAAAGATTTGTCAGTATAAAACTTTTAGTAAATTTATTCGTCAATTCATTGCAGCAAAAAACATATATCTATGTTTTATAATAAGGATGATATGATAAATTAATTGATGTTATCACAACGAGGCAACAAATGTCACTGTGGGTAAGAGATTCAATTTGCTTTAAAAACCTGAGCGATTGGTGACTCTAATTAACACTTGCTTTGGGAAAAAGACCCAAGAAGAATGTGCAACCTAGATCATGGCCTTGATTCAGAGAGTTATAAAGTTAACAATCACAACGACAACAAAGACTTTGAGGCGGAGTTAACATGTTTTTTTAATTTCTATGAAGATATTCCATTTTTACCACTCATTTCGAATGCAAGGATATACAGTGTCGGGCTATTTGCGACCTGACTCGTAGGAAACGTTTTAATTATAAGTGACTATCTCGACTATGGATAATATTGCATTATATTTGAGCCCGTTACCTCCTTTCTTTTGGAATTTCGTTCTGCATACCCACATTGTAGAAGAGTTTACGAGTGAAAATTGAAGATGAGCACTAGGTGTGCTCGTCGTACAGAGGTTACAGTGAAGCAAGCAGGTACTCATAAGAAGAAGTATTGGATGTTGCGGAGGGGGTCACTAGGAGGAAGGGGGCGAGTAACAGGATTCTGAAGCCGAAGGAGTGGAATCGTTGATGCAAGTGATTTAAGTGGAAGGAGGCACGGAGAGGGGAAAAAAAACTTGATAGGATATTTCAAGCATAGCGGTAAGACGTTACAGGAAATAAAAGACACTAAATTATGGCAGGAGGAGTGAGAGGGTGAAGGGGTCGAAAGCTGGAAGTTCAAGGCTAAGGTGGCCACCGGAGACATCCAACTCGCGTGAAACTTGAATGCGAAGACACGAAAAAAAATAACGATCGCGTTTCGCGCCCTTTTCCCAATTCGACGCTCACAAGAGTGTCTACTGAGGACATGCCGGTAAAATTACGACGCGGGGACACTTGGGAGGGACCAACGAGAATTTTGGAAAGCAGATAACTAAAACGAGCCCTTCCAAACACAGTACTGGCTTGTAAGATTACACCATGGCATAGGCGACCTAGTGACGCTTTTGGAATTTTTTAAGTCACTCTCATAGGGAACATCCATATTCATTGGTCATGGTAAAAGAAGTTCGGGGAGCCTATAAGACATATGACTGTTTGAATTGTCGGAATGATTGGCCAAAACATTGGGTGAATGCTGAGGTATATAGATTCACACAAGCACTGTCGTAGATAAAAGTCCTAGCAGATACGTAGTAAAGTGAAACAAGGATAAGATGGTCACGGTCAATACGCTCATTTCAAACATTCTCTCCTCCACGAACAAACAATCACAGAAAAAGCTTCATTTTTGGCGAAATTCTTCCATTCACCATGAGAGCGATTGATTACTTTTAGTACAAAGCGATAGATTACACAATACGCAAGGGAAACTTCCGTAATGATGAATTATCGAAGTGGTAAGAACCCAGCTGTGCTATTAATTTAAAAGATCCAGGCAGGCAGGAAATGCTACAATGGGCTGTATGTATTTATAGTCAAAATACTCTACGCCGCTAACAAGCACATGAATTTGCATGGACATTTGTGGTGCTCAATGTCTTGGAATCGTGACATTCGAGTCTGGGTGAGTAAATGGACGAGAGGAAATTATTAGAGGCAATTAATATTCCAGATGGCGATATCAGACACCAAATGTAGTGGTTAAATTTTACTCGGTCGTTTAAATTTCCCATTTATGGAAAAAAAATAATTTCACCAACTAGGCCAATAGATATTTCTATCTGAATAAATACCTAAGTACAAGTTCTCAGATATCTCGGACATTTTGTTAAGACCAAAGGTCGCCGATTAATGTTAAATAAAATTCCTTTGATAATGATATTATGTAAGATATCAAATTTTTATTTCAAGGATAAATACTTTTTTAGTGTAAAACCTTTTCAATTGACAATTCAGTCATCGTAGTGAAACTAGTACGTATGTGAAACTTTTTTAAGGTTCTTCCCACACGTGAATGATAATTTTCCCTGTTTTCACTTAAGTAGTCGCAAATTCTGAACAACATTTTATCATAGAAAACGGCACATTAGGGAATAACACCAGCTACATCAAGATTCCAAATGCAGAAATTTAATATAGTACTGTTTGACGAAATTCGAGTTCAAAATCAGTTTCTAACACTGTGACTCTCTGTGCTGAGCTGTGTAACTCTGATATTTAGAAGGAAATTGTACCTTACTACAAACAAGTGAATCATCAAATTATAAAATAACTAAATTTGTTCTAAAATATACTTTCTTGTGTAAGTCTACGTAAAAGGCACAACATTCTATGTTAAATTCAAGATAAAATTAAATTTTCGCCTGTGAGGCAACAAAATCAAGCCCACACCAAGAAGTGAATCGTCTGGGCAATTAGAGGAATATTTTTACATCGAGGAGGCGTAGGAGGAGGAAAGCGAACCAAAACCGAAGGCCTCTTAATTGCTTAAAACGAATCGCATTTTAGGACGCAGTGACTCAAGAGAACTCATTCGACGCGACCTTCCATTGGATTCGCCCAATAGGAATACATACGTGGATAATAGCGTCCCCGGATTTAATCCTTCAGAGGACAGAAATTCGACTATATTTTACTGCGCTTAATTACAGTGTTATGCTTCTTACGATTACGCAAACTCTCTAGTTTACTAAAGAAACGAAAAAGCATTTTCTACTTGTTTTTAACCACCAACTATAAGAATACTAATATAAAAAGACTGAAAATTGAGAACATTTTAATGTAATACCTTTCTGCATATCAATTGACGGAAAACAAATCATGCTGATAAAGTACACTATGAATTAAAAATTCAAATGTACTAACTATTTTGCGACATGCTAGAACTGTGTTATACAGACTATTTCAATTTATCCGCCACCTAGAATATTCTAGTCACTCTCCTAAAGGAACACTATTCCTATGCGGAGCGAAGAAAATGAGTCTGTTGGCAGCGAGAAATCTTCGATAAAAGGACAAGGTTTTTCCATTTCATCGGTACGTGTCCAAAGGTTAAGTGAGTGACAAATAACGAGGTTGAGAAGAACAAACACATAAAAAAGACACCCTCAAATAAAGGAAAATAAGAGAATTTAATTCAAGTTAAAAGAGTTGAAAATGTAGAAGCTTAGCAAACCAGTCGCCAATGTCAAGCAATGTAGAGAAAAAGATGGGCATATAAAATGCCTGACAAGATATTACTTCATTACGTCATTCAGAAATTCTTAGAAATTATTTTTTTTTATAATCACAGTTATCCTCACCTTGAGATCCTTGAAACACAATACCCGTTATTTGTCGTAATCACTACCAGACGACCTTCAGGCTCCTAAAAACCTAAAACGGATTATGGCCTAAATTATCAATATAAAAAGCTTGAGGTCATAGAAAACTATTTCCATTATTATGAGGAATCTTCGGCTACTGGCACTAAGGAAACAACTATCGTTTCTTTCCGTATTTAATCCATTAAAGCAAGTATTAGAGTCATCTAAAGTTCCTCACGGGTAAAAATAACAACCAATTCTTCGAGATGGTTATTCATAAAAAAACATATTATTCCTAGAAAAAAATGAAGAATATCGCTACGATGACTTGGGTTTCACAAACAGGAAGAAAGAACTCGTTCTGAAAAATAGCTACAGGAGCGTCATGGAAAAAATTAAATTAGAATACAATGGATATCGAATATTTTAAATGTACTCCATCGTGATTTTTCTGCAGGAATAGAACACAATACCCCACCAAGGATTACGCATTAAAATATTTCATTAAATGACCAATGGAATATGTAAAGTTAACTAGCCATTACATAGAAGAGAAATTAATGGATGCTATTCAAGCCACTGCTGAGCTAACCGGGTTCAGGAATACACTAAAAATTCAAATTTATTTATCAAAGTATACGACTCTCAGGAGCTTAAATTCAGTACTTACCTAAATGTTAAGTATCACCATCGACAGAAAATTACTTTCTTTATTTCTTCCCTTTTACTTTGCAAGAGAAAGTAGAATGCATATTGTTATAAATAGGTTGTATGCCAAGTTTAAAAAAAGCTCCTTCAAATCTTATTGGTAGTAATTACAAAGTATTGAAGACATGGTGGCACGTTGAATGCTACTATTCAAGGTTGAATTGTTCCCATCTGCCACTGCTCACGATAGTTTTTAAGCTCATAAAATGATCACGAGCCACTCCTCGAGACATTTTACTTGAGTGTGAAAGTGGAAAACTAATAAAAAAGGTAATATTTTTACGGAAACTGCCACGATATTCACGCTTTTTTCAAGCATCCGCCGGAGCCATGCGATGTCAAGTGACCTCTACGCAGAGGAACCGCTCTCGGGCCAGGCGATTAAAGCTCCCCTCCATCACCGAAAGAGGTGGCGACATCTGCAGCACGCATATGAGTCTAGACCGAAGGAATATTGGGGCGTAAGAAACCCATTATAACGATATGCACTCAAAAATTAAGGGATGAGGGCAACCCAGAAGGATTAAAACGGAGAAGCCCCAAAGAAAGTAGAGATGCTAAGAAGAAAAGGAATTTAGAGAGAGGCAATTGATAATTGAGAGTATCAAATCAGTTGAATTTTATTTATTCTCGCATTTTACTTATTAAACTCCGATTAACAAGCGACAATGATTACATAAGTTTGGGCTGTATTTACTGTTTCCGCCGCTTCCCGTAAAGAACTATCTGTTCCTTCTTTAAACGTTCTAACAGATCACCCGCGGAAATCTGTGCGGATTTTTAAGTAGGAGTTTCTCCTTTTCCGCTAAAAACTATTCCTACTCGATTCTAAAATCGCGGTCCTCCTCACAGCCGCAAAGGAAACGATTTAAGGCTTGGCGCGGCGGTAGTTATCCATTAGGGAATAATTGAATACATTTGCTAACCCAACAAATAAGATTTTATTAACACGACCCGGGTTTCAATATTTTGTGTTATATTCAAGCAGTCTTATGGGGATGATGAAACCCGGGTCACGTTAGTAAAATCTTATGAAAGGAGCTAATAAAGTAATTTAAATTTTTCTTTCCATATTCGTAAAAAAATACTAGCATAGCAGAACCACCTCCTTATATCACGCCAAACTATGATTCACTCAGGTGGTGGAAGGTAGATAAGCGACGGGAATATCAAATAAATTTATCTATGTACAAACTAACCAACACAAAATGTCCCAGATACTTGTATAATAAAATTATTTTGAATATTAATACCCGGAAAAGATTGACGAGAAACACAGAACTATTGTTAATCCCAATGTTCCGTACTACTAAGTACGGTAAATCTATTTATGTAACTTCTAGTAGGCTATGGCATACCTTAACGAAAGAAGTAAGGGCATCAACGAATATAAATTTCATTTGACTTGACCGGGATTCGAACCCGGATCTCCCTATTGCCGGTCAGGTGTGTTAGCCAGTTACACCACCAAGCCATCTTCCTTCAAGGCGCATTTCGAGGGAGGTTTATGCGAACTAGATGTTTAGGCCTCAAGTCTACACTGTAGCACATGATGCGAAGTCGTGCTTACAAGCACCTGTGCGAGTGACTTCGTACCACATCATTTGTTAAATGCAATGTTTGGAATATAAATTTGTTCAAAAAACGCCTGTACACACATATAATGTAATAAACCACCATGCAAATCAATGAAATATACAATGTATTGCATTAATGATTTAACGCAGAAGAGTTAGATTCAGTTAACTTTGTTTACATTACCTATATGTATTCAATATTTGTATATCATAAGGCCTCATTTTTTTGATCGTTTTTCGTCTTTGTTATTATTAAAATGTGTTCAACTGTTAACAGTTGGTGCTTATGTTTACTTATAATGTTAAAAAAATGTCTTGGCAACCTTCTGCTGTTAACTTATCAGTACAAAGGAGAATGTTGATTAATGTTTGTTTTATACTCTGTAAATGTTCTGATTTTATGTGTTCCTATCCACTTTCTTTCTACCTTCCTGTATAAACATTTATATATGTGTATTTGCCGCTGAGCGATCTGAGTGAATGAACGAACGTTTATATACATATATATGTATATAGGTTGAGTCGAACCCAAATGTCGATTCTCGATTCCACCGATTCTCAGGATTAGAATCGGTATCGATGATCGATGGCCTAAAGTCGATCCGATTCCATCGATTCCAGATAGATAAATATTCAAATCAAATTTCATTTATCACATCATATTTGCCTCAGTAATTTTGGGTGTAGGCTATCAAGTTGTACTTTTTATCTCCCTCAATAAGCTGAGGATATATTTTCAATTTGATAATAAACACACTTATTGAGCGACTTAACTGTCTTTGTTATTTTATTTCAACCAATACTTGAATTTAAGTAATAGTCGTACGCTACTGGTATATCAATATCCCACCAGTTACTAGGAATAAGAATCGATGGAATCGCAATCGAGAATCGGGAATCGATTTGGAAGAATCTGAATCGAAAGAAAGTGGAATCGAATCATCCCTAACATATATATATATATATATGTGTGTGTGTGTGTGTGTGTGTGTGTGTGTGTGTGTATGTGTGGTCCCAATACGATTTTTGGGAGAAAAGTTTTCCCTACAACTATTTCTCGGTCCCTGCAATGCGGCTACCACAACCTCAATGCTTAAACGCGGTGACAGAGGTTACCCTCTAGTGGAGGGAGTGAATGGAGGAGGGGTATATAAGGGCAGCGGTTGTTCGATGCGAGACGTCCTTCACCTTTACGGAAACTCTCCCCCACTCCAGGAGGAGGAGGCGCTGGAGAAGGGGGAGGAAGAAAACGGGGGTGGGGGAGCAGATGGAAGGAAGAAGGAGGGAGGAGTTGAATCCTTTTCCTCCCTAAGGTCACTCAGCGTCAGCGGATCGGTAATTATTATATCTGTCTCTTGACTAAGCCACCCCGCAAACCCCGAGGCATTCTCCCCAAGCACTTGAGCGGGAACGAAAGTGAAATTCCACCAGGACAGGACTTATCACCCATCTCGAGAGAGAATCCTCGATTGGATTTTCATAATTTTCCGTTTGAATCAACAAAACGTGTTGCGGGGGAAGCTTAAATGAACGTTCGGACAAGCATTTTGCGTCGGATGAAAGACCATGGGGAAGCAAATAACCGTTAAGTGTAGGGTCTCCGTACAAATGAATCGGGAGATTATAGAGGGATTCCCAAAAGCAAACCCCGGGCCCACAAATCTTAGAGCAAGCAAGGAATGGAGAAAATTAATGCAAAGTGGTTTATTTTCTTTAGCGTAGCGCGGGATTAAACAATGGAAATCGTAAGATAAAAATAGGAACCATGAATATATATAATGGATTGGGATCTCGTTGCCAAAAACTGTTGTCTAGAATTCCGTAAACAAACAACTTTTTGGAAATTGGTGCCGCCAAGTGATGAATGAAGGAAGAAGGGAGTTCAAATGTAAATACAGTCGACAGGTTGAAAATAAACACGTCTTACCGGTTTGGCCATGAATATACATTGGTTTTTATTTCCAAGTAATCATAATTTAGTGGATAAAAAATATAGTAGTACACGCAGGACGTAATTATACACTTTTTTAATATCGTCCCGTCTACAGATATATTTAATTCCTCTACAAAATTTAATAAAACAAATGCACAGTTAACTTCTTAGTACTTTGTGAATATCGCTATCCGGCATTTTAATAAAAATGCGAGGTGACTTATTGAGTATTCCCAATGGCCATCATTGCAGTGTAGGTAAAAAGGAATGCACTTACCGCCGCCTTGAACAGATTCTTATTTTTTTTGGGTCCTAGTAGACGCATACCCTGTTTTGCAGCCTGGTACGAAGCAAGGTCTGTACAAACAAGGCGTTCTGAATTCTTTATTTATGCAAAACAGGCTTAATGCATTCCAATTATAATCGGATTCTGTCAAACAACGTAGACGGCACACGATGAACGTTTCATTAACCTCTTACTGATTTCCTGTAATAGATATTTTCTCTCTAGCATTCAAAAAGTAAATTTTAGATAACAAAATTAGCAAGATATTATTCAAAGCATCAATTTTTTCATATCTCCTCGATCGTTTTTGAATATTCGCCACAGTTCCACGTTAGCAACAATTAACTACGTCTATTTACAATAACAACAGAAAAGACTCAAATGGAAGTGGCGCCAAGGACTGGGTGAACTAAAAGTGGAAATTTTGGCAACAATTAGCCTAGGCAACAATGCCAAACATAATGCCGAATCCATAATATACATTCATGATAGGAACGCATCTATATGCGCAATGGAAAAGAATAAACTCCCTTAAGAATCTTAAAATTACAGCCGTTAGCCAAAAGATGTCACGATCCCAAATTCGTCTTAACATTAAGTAAGTTTCTACGGAAAAATGTATCTGGGCATCTTGTTTATTTCGCGAAGAAAATTGGATTCACAGGCTGTGATTGCCGAATTGATTCGCATATTAGAAACTCAGTCTAATTCCAAATAAACCAAACGCTGTCATTTTTCAAATTTCATAATTGTTCAAAATGTTCTTCAACCAAATTATTAGTTAAGAGATCAAACATTTTCACAAGTTTTACAAATGACTACAAATCCAACAAATAACGAAATTATTCGAATATAACGGTGACTAATTGATACCCTAGATATGGTAAACTTCAAATGCAAATTCAGAGTCATTTGTGAGAGGATAACAATGTGCAATACTTTAAACGTATGACGGTTTTACGGCATTGCAGCAGCTTTCTGGGTAACATACATATGTAGAAGAAATGACGAGAGCACTTAACAGCAATTTAAATAATGTTAATCCACGCCAAAAGCGGTTGGAGATCTGCACAACAAAATCTGCGACATACGCACCAATAACTCCACAAGTTCGAATAATTTTAATCGATAATTTAAATTCATCACGGAGAGGAGATGACAAAAATATAGATGCGCTATGGCAAAAGCGGTCGAATGCATCGAGTATCTCTTCGGGCAAAACGCTGAAAATTGTGTGAAAAAATATCACTGGTATTGCCGGACAGGTTGAACCATTACCCCGGTGCGAGGCACATCTCACCGAGTATAAATATCCGACAATGGGAGTGTCTTTTCGTTCAGCAAACGTGGGCGTCGTTTCCCAGAACAGCCTCACCAATCATCCGCTGGGCATTCACATGCATCGAGGACATAGTTTCATGCTGACGAATGAGAGAGAATGGGAGATGCACAAGTACGTTTGGTGACGAGCGTTTAAATATGTCTTAAAGCATTTCATTGCACATGAATACGCATCTAACATGAGAAATAATGTATTTCATGTTTAAGCAAAAAAGTTTAGAATCGGCAATAGATAGTAACTGTTCGCGCGCATGTAAAATATACAGGGTATGAAAAAAATAATCCACACTCCGGCTATGTTATTGGACATCGCTTTGATGGAGTTGTCATAGAAATACCGTGCAAAGGTTCCAAATAATAAACCAATTGTGGAAAACAAAAATGTTAGATCTAAAATTAGAGTTTCGGGTATCGTTGTGACACGCAAATCCAGATGTCCACCAGCATTAAATCAACTGAACATTTCATAAAGACTAGGAAAGCTTTTCCACAAGTAACACTTATGCTTCGGCACGGAGGCAAACACCAAACAACTTACTGAAAAAAAAATTCATATGAAATGGACTGATATGAAAATATAATCAAGAATTAGAAGAAGTGAAGGCACAGAAAACTTAAACATAAATACTTTAAGGAAATTCAAAATCGCTTCATAACTTCACATGCTAGGGACGCTGATAGAATTACCTTACAATTAAATAGTTTTGTGAAAATGGAAGAAGATGACAATTTTGGACTTAAATGAAGTAAGCAAACAGTTTTATTGGAAAGCATCATATAACTAAAAGCAGTCGAAACAAACTAAAACATCTGTTAGTAACCGATACGCTTAGTACTCCGATACCTCCGACAAAACTTTGAGGCAACAGTTAACAATAGAGCACAATACAAAATACAAATTACCAATCACTGAGGAAATAAATGTGTTTTTTTTTGCTTAAAAAGTCGGAGGTTGAATAATGCTTAGAGAATGAAAGTGATTAAGGCCGCATATTTCATCGCCATCTTGATGCTTAAGTAATGAAAAAGCATAGAGCGGGCTTTATCTTGACATTTCTGAGGTGACTAAGCGTCCCTAAAAGCTTCAATGAATTATTATAAATCTTTTCTGAGGTCCAACTTTGAACGTAATGGGCTCCTGGACATCAGCTCATCACTTAAATAGATTGTCTCATCCATTCCCGTGACTCGTAATCTCGGAAAATTCACCTTGACCTCCATCGAGCGACCACAACTCGCCGCTCCAGGTCATCGATGAAGTCGCTTCACTGATCTTAAGAGCGACTTGGCTCACTCCCTCCCCTTTGATTACGGGGAACGTCAATAAGAGATCCATGGATACTTCTTTTTAAAGATTACTTGCAATTCAGTACCTTGATTAATATTCTACAAAAACTTCGATTTAAAAGCCGTCCCACACACATTACGGGAACAAAAAAATCATGATAATCATCAAGAATGCTACTTGAAAAATGCAAAACTTCATCTAATTTTTTAAGTATCCCAGCAAAATTTAACCAGCTTTAGTGTTTGAATTAATTTTCAATAACAAAATCGATCGTGATTCTTTAAAAAAGTATTCCAATACTATTTTCAACATGGTTAGTCATCGTTTTTTACAATTCCCAACGTTAAAAATGTACATAGCTCAGTAGCGTAACACACCTTCATTTTTAAATAAACAAAGATAATTTTAAACGCTAATCCCTGAGACTTGGACATAAAATAAAAATACTACATAATACTGCATAACACCTGAGTAACAAAGCAGCTGAAATTACATATAATTTGAATTCTAAATGACTGTAGAGCCAGGAGGAGTAACAGGTTTCAGTGAGTTTATTATATAAACTGAGGAATGATTCAAATTTTGGGAAATTCATTAGTCGTTGGCGATACAAAAAATTTAATTAAAAGGTAGTTAGTTCCTTGAAATATTTGCAGATAAATGGTTTTCAGGCAAATAATGTAATGGATAGTAACATCATTCGAAGAAACCACAAAAATCCTAAATTACAACCGGAGTCGAAAAATATCTTTAAGTTCAGTAATATAAAGATAACTTTTTCGCTTTTACAAGACCTAGTTTGTTAGAGATGAGGTTTTTGGGGGGATAGAGGATGCGGGGAGTTCAAAAGCACGTGAAGGTGAAAAAACTGTTCACCAGTGACCCAAAGATGTTGCCATGCGTCGAATCCGGAAGTTAGTAAAGTATTTTATGTGGTTTTAGCAAGTGTTTTGATTTTCCATTAGAAATCGGAAACTACATCCGAAATTGTCACTAATAAAATGTAAATCTAAAAATAACGGAGATTTTTCACATACTGAAAAAGGTAGTCGAAGAATTTGGGAGAGACTAATTTCGAAAACGTAACTTTATTACGTAATAAAATGTCTCGGCCACTTGCTTCTCTTCATTGCGAATATCATGGTCTAAAGATTGGTGCTGCCACGCAGAGAAAACAAAATCAAAGACATTACTTCGATATTGGATCCTGATCAAAATATACCAAACATGCCGTCAAAACTACACTCAAACGCAGGAAATAGGTATCCAATGAAAGAGTCTCTATTGAGTAGATTGAAACTTCCATTCAATTGAGTTTCTCGTCACACGAGACGTAAAATAATTGTGCAATAAAAACATTATTAAAGTGGAGTGGATAGTGTTTGGCTGTAAAACATTTTACAAAGTGACTCAGGAGACGATGGCTGAGTCACCACTTTGGATCCTAATGATCCCAAAACGAACCCTGTGAGTGATTTGCTCACTGCTATGCTCATTTGCGGACACTATCCCGAAACATTAATTTATTCACATAAGCATGGAAGTATTTTCACATCATATGGTAAATAGTATACTCTATTTAAGGTGCTGTAGATATCCGATACTTAAAAATTTCCGGATAGATGTGTATTAAACAAAATCCAGCATAAAACAAATTACATCCATCATAGAGGTAAATGCAAGCTCAAATTCGAAAAAGAAGGATGAAGTTTACGTATGAAAATGTAACTTTGCTTCCTTCCACAGATTTATTTTCTTGATATAACATGTTTCGACACAGCGATGTCATCATCAGGTACCTTCAGACACCGCTGTGTCGAAACATGTTGTACCAAGAAAATAAATCTGCGGAAGGAAACAAAGTTACTTTTTCATTTGTGAAATTCAACTTCCTCATAATTGAACCTCAAACTATGTAACGTAGAAGGATGAAGAGCTTAAAATCAACAGTTCATTTGTTAAAACTTGCAATTTAAATAAACAGGCAAATTTCCCGTTCTTCGAGGGCTATAGATAATATATTCCTTTTCTAGATGCAAACTGTGGGCATGCAAGAGGATCAAATCACCTTCGAAATATATCTTTTAAAGGTTAGTTTCTTGATTTCGCTCGAAATTTTTCAGTTCAATGGAAAAATTGCTATACTAACTCTATATCTATCGTACAAGGCTCCTTTAAAGATACGGGGTGTTGAAATCAGGGATTTGAAATAAAATTTTCTGACACCAATGGTGATGGAGTGATGACCGACTGGAAGAACGCAGGCCAGTTAGCAAAGAACTGAACTATGTACGATAACATTGGACGCTATCCACAAAACATATTTTGACACCCTATTTCATGGGAAAAATTAATTAGTAATACTATATTCATCTTATTCGGCCACTCCAATATCGCCTCCTTCATAAACGACACAGGTTTCTCGAGTGGATAACTAAAGCACTACTAATTCGATTCGGAAGCACACTTAGCAATATATCTCTCATTAAAATAGCGGCTATGCAACTGGATTAATGCTCGTTGAAATAATGATGGAGAAGGGTTTATGTCGTTGCGAGAAAACCTTTAGCTACACCGATATATCCATATTTCAGCGCTACAGTAACATGCACCAGCCCAGTTAAGTATTGTCTCCAATCACCGTGAACCTCTTCGAATACCATCTGTCGCGGCACGCTCGCCAGGTAGAGGCGATGCAAAACTAGTAGAGAATTTTCAAATTGGGATAATTTCATCGGTACCGAAAGAATATATCTGCACCAGGCAACCGATTCTCCACGGACAGCAAAATCAATAATGCTGATCTACGCAACGAGTGAGTTTTGCCAGGGCGTCTTGAGCACTGGAAATCTTAGCTTCCTAAATGACCTTGATGACGTCACGATTATTTGAATCTCATCGAAATAAAATCAAAATGAGAGTCAAGTGTGGGTACAGAGAGTGAGGGTGGGGGGGGGCGCCTCAGTCGGTTCCTATTGGCGGAAATTATTAGCCATGACGGAGCAAAAATAACGACGCCTCCGGATAACCTTTCAAAAGACGAAGAGCTCTGTCTCCTCTTACAGCGGCCCGAAATAAAAAAAGTGGATGTACACTCCGCCAGAGCATTCTTCTTCGGGAGGATTATCTGAGAATTGAGAATGGAAGAGGACGGATTGATGTAGAGATGATTCTCTTTCAAACTCTCTCCATCCACGCAATCCCTTTTCATAATCTGGCCGGGAGTGTCCACATCGCCCGGGGTGGTCATTCCAAAGGGTCGCCTCTGTCCACCTCGGTGGGCCGCTCGCGTCCCCTCAGTCCCAACCTTCAACCGAGCGGGGTGTGAATAACACGCACCCTACCGGCGAACTTCTTGGGTAACCGCTACGACCAGTGGGATCCATGACATTACGGGGAGGATTTGTCACTCCTTGTCCAGGAGACCATTCCACTCGCTCAGGGATGGTGCGAAGATCTGAATCGAAGTCTGATTCTACCACAATTTATGATAATGTACGCACATGCATACGGCCGGTTAACGATATGCTTACACACAGCCCGTTTTTGATAAAAAAGGGCGAGACTATGGTGGAATATCTTCACCAAAGGAAATACGGAAGGTAATACCAAATCTATGGAGGGGACGACAAAAATCATAAGTTGAAACATTCTATGGCAAACTAGGTTCCCATCAAATTGGTAATATGAGATGGAATTTGCCTTGAAAATACCATTTGACTGGACAGGGATTCAAACCCGCATCTCCTGATTGCAGGTAAGGTATGTAAACCGGATACACCACCAAGCCATTATAATCAAAGGTGCATGACTCCGTACCACATTATTTGTTCATCAAATAATTACAACTCTGAAAATTACTCGATAATTTCTTATTTTCAATATTTTCGTTGATAGTTACAGCTATAACGTCTATCATATACTTTTCTTCAAGTAAAATAATGCTTGTAGCTAATGTCATATTTGACTAATAGTTCAAGATACAATGCTACAGTCCAGTTTTTTCATGCCACTAGGTTTTAACACATTCAAAATAGTGGATGTATAAATTCACTTATAATTTAGGTATTACAAATAAATTAGAAGTCAGAAGCGACTAAAAATGTAGCGGTATCTCATGGAGTACTTATTGTCGGAAACAACAAATCAAAGTGCTGACCCCAGTCATTCCCTCATGCCAATGCTACAGCAAACAAGAACTGGAGGCAGCATACATTGCATAGTACTTGATAACCTTGCCTCTAAAGCCTCCGAGAAGACGATTGTAATCATGTTAAAAGGTAAAGGATCAAGCATACAAATTTAAAATACTTATATTAAAATAATGCGAAAACAGTATCATTTGGAAAAACAGATGGGAATTTGCCTCAAAATCATCACTGGCCACTCCCTCTAAACTCGCTGCAACACCGGAAGAACTCCCAACATAGTCGTGATGGATGCAATAATACAGCTCAGGATGAATTCTATTTTTATATTTTCGAATGAGAGGCAACACAGCCATGAGTGATTAATACCTCAAAAATATTGAAAATCATCAAGAGAATTCAGGTTTGAGCTTAAGGTTGTTGCCTGATATACGGTATCATCATATTTTTCTCGGTCACACCAAACGTTGGCACGAAATATGATAACCTCACAAACCAAAAACATTTTCAAATGACAATATCTACCTAATTGCAGCTTTAATATCGTCAACTTCATACTTTTGGCTTTAGTAAACTAGTATCACAGCCAGGTGACGGCGAATCAAGATACAATTAATTCGTTTTATAAATTCGCGATAAATTCGTTAGCTTGTAGGCCGAAATGATTTAAAATACAAGTAGTATTGGTTTTTCAAAAATATTCCTTACTTACGACTGTTCTCTACTGAAGAATTTGATTTTTGAGAAAGCATTTGGGATTGCACCAAGAAACCCACAATCAATGGAAGCTTCATATAATTATACTGACCAGAGAGAAATTTGATGTTAAATATTTACATGTACATACTATAGCAGTAGTCTTAAGCCTGGATAAAATTCCGACCGACTTTTTTCTAAATCTCTTCAATATTACATAACCTTTTAGTTTCGAGCATACGTGGATGGGAAAATGTGCATTTATCATGGCCTAAATCATAAAACTACAATTAATGCAGTCTGCTGGTGTACTGTAGCATTATCGATATTTTTCTCATGACCTCAGACGTCATAGACGTTGAGTTGAAATTTAAATCACTGCCATTGAAAAGAACAACATAATATGAAGTGGACAATAATAGAAACATTTTCATCTACACTTCAACAAGAAAAGCGACGTTTTTGATTGACTTAACATAGTGTATAAGAACAACTGAGAACAGAGGAATGAGAACATATGTCCATGCTTTAGGTGATACACTCACAACTTTCGGATTTTAGATTAAGAATTAGCAACTGCCACATTAATATTTTCTCCAAGAAATCTTCCCAATAAAAAATGAAGTTCTTGTTATTGGTAAAAGAGGCAATTCATATGGAATTTTGATATGTATTAAGGACATAAATATCTAAAATGTGAACAAAGGGGGTTTTCTCCTTAAAGTAAACACTGTTAAGTAAACTACTCAACATTCTTAAATTAACAAACGTTTTCAAAGGACTCATCACGTGGAAAATAAGCATTGCGAAAGATGGAATTTTTGTTGTTCTACACTGATAAATCGATTTTTCTATTCATCGGTGCAGAATCGAATCGATCTGATCAATAAATCTACACTGCCGAAATACGATCTTTTAGATCGCACTAAACATTCATCGATGGATTGCAACAATCATCGTCGATATCCTCGAACAAAACACGTCGATATCCTCGACGGCATAAGTGATCATTAAGTAATTTTTACGACTTTTAAAACAACAAAAGATTCCACTGTAAAACCTAAACGTAAAGTCTACTCATTTGAAAAATGCGATTACGTAAAATTCGGAGAGACGTTAGAAGCTTCATTCACGAAATTCGTAGCCACAGTGAAAAACAAGAGTACCGAAGTATCATGGAGATATTTTTTAGAAATACTACGTAAAGAAATCGATGAATATATTCCATACAAATTCAAACTGGAGAGTAAAGGACCTCGTAACAGGCATAGGAAGAACGATAGAGAAAACAATAGAGTCAGCAGAAACAAAAAGAATAAAGAAGCAGTGGGTTACGAAAGAAATGACTAGGAAATGGAGGACAGAAAAAAGTGTCAACACCGACCTATTTCAGGCAAAATACAAGGATCTGCATAGTCAACTCCGGCAAATAAACAATCAGGGGAGGGAATATTTGTGGAAAAGGGATTGCAAGGAAATGGAAAAACAGCAATAGGAAGGGGAAGTGCGTTATTCGCTAAGGTAAAATTGCCATCTCGAGGTAAGAGAGGGCCAAATGGTACCAAAATTAAGGACACAACAGTTAGAATTTTAATCGAGAAAGAGGATAGGGGAAAGATATGGGGACAATAAGGAAAGGAGCCATATGACAAGGATAGTAGAACAAATAATTTTGTTAAAGAGGAAAAGGAAACACTAGATGAAGATAACCTCGGTCCTAGGATACTCGATAGAAAATAGAGAAGACATTGAAATAATTGAAGGCATGAAAAGCAGGAGTGGATAAAATACCTTCGGAGTTGATTTAGAATTTAGGACTTCAAGGCAGGAAATCTTATTTCGAACTTATTCGTAGGATCTACGTGGAAGGAGTATGGCCAGAGAACTTCGTGAAAACAGTGTTGATTGATATCCCGAAGAGGAAAGAAGCGTCAGAATGCGAGGACTATAGATCAATCAATTTAATTTCATAGGCAGCTTAAGTTTTAATCAGCGTAATCGATAAAAGGTAAGAGAGTAAGGCCAATGACTATTGTGCGATGACCAGTTTGGGCTCCGGACGGCAAGGTGAACTGGAGACGCGATTGCGGTGTTAAGAACACTTATAGGAAGAAACATAGAGCCTAACCAGGATGTTTTCGCTTGCTTTGTGGATTTCGAAGAGGCCTTTCACAGAGTTAATTGGGAGAAACTAGCGGAGATACTCGAAAAAATTGGAATAGATTGGCGAGACAGAAGATTAATCCGAAACCTATAAGTGGAGCCAAGGGTGAGGGAGGCTGACAGTGAATCATGGTGGACAACTATAGGTCACGGGGTAAGGCAAGGGTGCCCGTTGTCGCCTTTGCTTTTTAACAATTATGCTGAGGAAATGGTAACACAGGCATGGGAAGAACTCGATGTGAGAATCAAGGTGGAAGGGCATCTGATAAAGTCGGTTGGATTCGCGGACGATCACACGTTGGTCAGCAGATACTCTGACTGCAAGCTTTGGGAGATGCTTTAGAAATTCAGCGAGCAATATTGGGAATGGAGGTAAATCATAAGAAGATGAAAATGATGATGATAAACGATCTCCAGGACGAAGAGAGAAAGGGTGGTCATTAATGTTGGAGGGCATAAATTTGACGAAGAGGAACATTTAAAATACTTAGGCAGTACGCTTGAATAAAATGGACACGTAGTAGCGAAGATATAAGAAGGAGAATAGCGTTAACAAAGGAGGCGTTTAGTAATAGAAGGGAGCTTATGACGGGGATCTTGAGTAAAGATGTGAAGAAGAGGCTGGTGAAGACCTTGATATGGAGCGTACCGTTATATTGGGCAGAAACGTGTACCCTGAGAAAGGAGGAAGATGTGGAACTTCAGTCATTTGAAATGTGGAGATGGAGAGAGGCGGAGAAGGTAAGGTGGACGGAAAGGAAAATTAATGAGGAAGTACTTCGTATGGTGGTTGGGGAAAGGAAATCTCTCAATGAAATCCGGGATAGGCAGAGTAGGTGGCTGGAGAGCGTTATAAGTAGCGATGGGTTGCTCAAGGGTGTGACAGAGGGAAGGATGTTGGGCAAACGAGGGAGGAGAAAAAGAGAATTGGTTTTATGGACGGAATGAATAAAGGTAGATCGTATGCCGAGGCGAAAAAGGAAATACTAGAGGTAGCGAGGTCCGAGAAAGTGTAGGAAACCGGGAGGAGATTCTCTTACTTTCATAGAAACCTACCTTCATCGGTAGAATACTTATAAAAAATAGAACTTAAAAACGACATCAAACATGGAATGGGGACGCGTGGAGCATGTATCAGAGGAAAATTGCGAAGATTTTCTTTTGCCATTCTAAACATTGTGATTAAAGTATAGGAAAGTACATTTAGCAGTTTAAAAATCCATGAAAAATAGTCTTATTTGAGAGAGAGAGCTATTACCATCAACAAATTTCATGAGTTCCTCATTTAGAGGGAGAGAATTGTCAAAAAATATTTTCCCTCTCGCTCTCTCGGCAGGTACCTAAAAATTATCGTCGTGAATTACGTTCCACTCCACAGTTTCTTTTATCTCGTCTCATCTCCATTTTCAGACGTCTCTGATTTATTTGCGATGCCACCCATTTACACCCGGCGAGCAGTCGCCCAGCTCGGTAGTCATCCGCCGCCCAGCCATCCATACGGCCCACCGCCCAGCCATTCCACCCTTCACCCCCCCTCTCCCCGCCCAGCTATCTCCCGGTTCCTCCCTCGCGAGGGACTAGAGGAACAGGGCCAAGAGACGATCGGACTCCGCAGGCGACGCGTATGATGTCATCAACTTACATCAAGATTTTATCGGCGACTAGAGGACAAATACGACTCTGCTAAAGGTAGAAACATAGGAGGTAACTGAGCAGCAACGTTGGACCGCCTCAACCAAATCATCAATTTTGTCAGCACCATAATTTCTCATGTCACCGTCATGCTAGCTATACGAGTGACGAGCATCAAATCATATGGGGCAATAGTCACGGCGTAAATTATTTCAACATACATTCCAAGATTCTTCGGCTTGACCAAAAGTAAACTTCCAAGATTTTCAAGAATACTTGCCCTCACCATTAAAAACTAAAAAAAAAGGTAACTGAACACATTCCTATGTAATGCGGCTCTACGCAAATCTAATACGTGAAACATTAAAAAAAGAGACTGGGTAAGAATAAGGCAAGGGGCAAGGACGCCACTGTAATCAGCTATTTAAATCAAGTGGATGAATAAAGATAGGAATGAGAAAGAAATGAGTAATAAATGAGGAAGGAAGAGTAAAAGAGTAAAGGACCATTTGGAGCATCATACTGAGAATAGAGAGATTTTAAAGCAGTTCAAAAGGACGGAAATATGAGAAGGCATAAGATGAGGATAAACATTGGAGGAAGACAGACGAAAGGAAATACCATCACTACGGAATTTTAAATAGTTTAAAGCATACATCTCGAATCCGGATGAAGCTGTCTAAAATCGCGCTCAGTGATACATATATACCAATCACGCCGTTCCCTTCCGGGGTAGGCAAAGTCACAAAGTTTCACTCATAAATACATATTTGTACACCTACCTCTGCTTCAATAATTTCCTTCTTATTGACATATCCTTGCAAACCTCTTTTGCAAAAGAGGTTTTCGCTCAGTGATAGCACAAAAATAATCGATATGTACAAGAAAGATCAGGAAAGTGTGGAACATCATGTGAGAAAGAATAACACTGGGGAGTAAAAAATCGATACCAAATATAGTAGACGGTAAAACAGAAATAAACGGTTCCAGAGAAGTCCAAGAGACAAAATTTTGGACAAAACATGAATTAAGAATTGAACATTTTCGAGGCGTGAGAGAGCATGAAATTGGAAGTGATTGGACGGTTGGTGAAAAACATATACTCCAACCCTTTCTTAGAAAAATCTACGCTCGTAAATATCAGTCACGACAGGAAAACAAAAGTGTATCTAAGAGGAAAGTCTGAAGACAGTTTCTCGAAACATAAAAATAGCAATGTGGGTATTGTTAGACCGATGCCGAGCAGGCAATATTGCAATTTTTTAATGACCATGATTATATTCTTCCACAATGAGCAGAAAATCGAAAAAAATAATATAATATTTTATTTCTCTCCTTAAATAAAAAATGCTGAATTATGAGCTATACTGATGACGTACGTAAGCACCAATATTAATCGGCAAGGAACGCATTGACAATGTGAGGAATGGTTGGCATTTTCTCTGGCCGGTTTTTTGCTCTCGAGCACGTCATTGCTGAAGGAGTGAAACCGATTAAAGGAGAAGTTTTGTACTCTCTTCCGCCAAGTTGCCGCATTCCGGGACCACACCACCACCCCTCCCATTCTCTATCTATTGTCAACACCCCATCCCAAAAATTCGAGGGCCAAGCATCCAGCGCTCCCACCCCCGCGGCATGCACCTCACCTTCTCCCGCCTGCCGCTCCGCGCGAGTGGGCGTGGCACCCACGGAGACGCTGATGAGCGTGTCTGGCGCGCGGCGGCCGTCGCTCCGAGGGCAAGGGCGGTGAGACACGAGAGAGAGAGAGAGAGAGACGATGGCGGGCATTGTCTGCTCGGGCGAAGCAGGAGTGGGGCACCAGAGGAAAGAAAAGTAAACGGGTCGGCCGGCAGACTGCGCGAACGTGCCAAACAATCGCCACTACAAGTGGCAAGTTTATTACGCTCGACACAATGGACAAGGAGCTCTTTAAGACGACCTAAGGCGTTACCGATACCACCAGTTGCTAAACGTAAGATACAACTCCCCCCGAGGGAATGGATGAATGACGACGTGAGACTAGAAGAGATCGAGCTATGCATTTAATCCAGCAGTCACGGCGAGAGTACCGCAGTTGATTGGATGGAAGAACCATAAAATTCACTTCATCTTCATCCTACTCCACACCTTTGATCACAAGGGAATATTTTATTTGATCACCTACTTATTTTGTTTTTTATGTAAAATGCGCAAGATCTACAATTTTTCCAAGCATAGACTCATATTTTATGCTGCTTGTTTAACCATTTGACGATTGAAAATTTAGAGGACGACAAACATAGACGACTTGTTTAATGAAAGTGGGGAAAAAGGTTGCAAGTTATAAAATTATCGCTACATAGAAGTTAAGCTCATTAATAAAAAGTAACCGAGTTTTTAGCTTTGAGGAGTAAATTTACTAATTGTATAAGTAACATTTTTAAAAATCTAATGGTAAAATTATCACCGAAAGGGTTTAACCGAAGGCTTACCATTGCTCTGGGATGGGTAATTAGGCAGGCAATCAGCCAAAAAAAGGAGAGCATAGATGTTTTTGAAGAGTCGTATTTAACAGCTCAGCACAAGATGCAGGCTAAGTTATGACGCTGAATAACACAATAGACAATCCAAAATTATTCACACACCTTGGATACTGGGGGCTACATCAATTTATCACTAAATTATGAAAAGTTACTCTTAAGCTTATGGAATACTTGACAAGCGTTATAGCACAGATATGTATCAACGAATCCCAGAAGGAGATTCCTATGGGAACAAGCATTCTGCCCCAAAATGAGTTTTCAAAAAAACGCAATGAGTGGCCTAATTTGAAAATTCATAAAATCACTCAAACAGACATTAAACAAAACAATGATTTCTTCAACATAAGATCTTTTAAAATTATGGCATTAATTTTGGTGGAGCTATCACCTACGGTTTTGACATAATACCCTAAATTTCAATTGAATGATGTATTAGAAGAAGGGATGTGGTCGAAAATGAATTTGCTGAGTGTGGACCAGGAACAAAAAATGACGTCAAAGAGAAGAAAGAGGGAAAATTTTACAAGAGAAATGGTATAACATTAAGAAACTATTGGTTTTTAAATTAGTTTCAATCTAATGCACGCAAGGTAGATAATGGAAGATGGCCAATGGATTACAATCATCCATGATTTCGTTCCCGGCGAATGTTGAACTTAACTTTCGACTTGGTTACTCATCCGGTCAGGTCCACCATCTCTGCCAACTACGACGTGCATATATGAGACTCGTCATTGAAACGTTGACACAAAAGGATGCTTTGACTCGGTGTTCAGTCTGAGAAGAATTTACGTTCGAATAGATAATATCATGGACAGGCAGATGTGTAGGGATAACGTTACGGCACGCAGTTTTTGGGCTGCGGATACAAACTTTCAACACTATTTCATGGATGATTGTCCTTATGGATTGACCTGAATGCAGACCGATATACAGGTAATATTCGAAGTTAATGTAACTTTTTGTCAATTTTACATCGCTGTAATTTTTTTTTCAATATACAAAGAATTTTTCCTTTCTACTTACATTACCCACTGCACCAGTATCAATTAAATTGCTTAGGGTCTATGTTCTTAGAAATTGAATATTTTACCTTAATGATTTGCACTATTTTTCAAAAGCATCGAACCCATTTTATGAGGTGAGTAGGAGTAATACAAATGGGAAAACAAAGGTTAATTCATGATAGGTACCACCGTGTTTGGGATACCAGGGAGCAGCCATCTCATCAACAAAGGAGTAAGTCTTTAATGAAAGGTAATTTCTCAATCAAACTTCAAGGTTGAATAAGAGAAAGTCGCAGCAATATGAGTGAGGCAAATTATTTGAAAACACGAAGCAAAAACATCTCTTTTAATGAAAAGGTTCTCATTTGTTTTGAGGAGTCATCTTTACTCAACTCTTTTGGCCTTTAGATTCCTGCATCTACCATGGAAGTCCTTGTCTTTATTTTTAGGACCTCTTTTACTCGCCAACCTCTTAGCATTTCAAATGTATATGCGAGTATGGAGATATTTACAAAGATGATTAGCATGAATGATAAGTTTTCCATTTAATGAGGATTTAACATTGAGGGGAACACATTACTTAAGCGATGCGGTTATCAAAATGATTAATTGTGGGTCATTCCACGTCAGATCAGCAGTGAGTTGACCCTTGGTGTCTGAGATTCGAACCAAAATTTTTGTGTGAGTTCCTTCTAGCATTATATGAAAAAGCGTAAAGTGTTTTAGGAAAAAAATCTTTTGCCAGATCTAGAGACGATCAAAGTTTCGACCATTTGCGCTTAGACCTTTCTTCTCTTTGCTATTTCTTCTAAACGAAAATAGCTAGAGAAACCGATGACGTCTCATTTTGTTTGCAAATATTGTACCGCAAGCGAGTGACCAGTTTGGTAAATTTGGTATACCGCACACAACATCCCGGAATTTGCCTACCTACAGGAACATAATCATATTTGACAGATAAGAAGGTATGACGACTATCAGGTACACTAAGTTCAATGCCTCAAGGACCATGGAATTCGTGCCTCTCAAAGGACGTGGAATTATTAGAAAGCTAGCCACATTGAAGTCCCCGGGTGTGTGTAAGACCAGACGTCCCTATACATTTAATTCCTCAGCTTTACCAAACGGCCAGATTAAACAGAAATTAATGCCTTTATCTTCACCAAGGTTAGGAAATATTTCATCTTAAAATCATTCGCTAACTGAGTAAGAGGATGCATGAGAGAAGTAAATCGCTTAGGTTCAATCCAGAGGATCTTCAAGGACAAACGATGATGCAGGCATCACAAGAGTAGCCCATTCCAATTATTTCATGTCAGAGGTCCTCAAATTGATCAGGATTGACCCACTGATCATTTACACGTCGGTGGAAATGGAGAAAATGACAAAGTGTATATAACCTATATATAATCGATAACATTCGCCCAGATAATATGAAAGTGTATCATTTGAGTAGATGTAGTGTTAAACGCTTCACCCTCATAGGAGAGAGGACTAAGTACTCATCCCGTCATTTGATCGCAATTATAATAACTCCAAGGAGTTTCAGCTCAGGCAATAACATAACTCTATCATTTATAATAATTTAACAAAGTGTTTTAATCATGAAATACTTGCATACTTAGTGATATTATCTCAAATGATATGGCAACTTATTTTCTAAATAGGTCAGAGAGCCTAGAGGGATTACAAAAGCTCCTAGATAAGGTTTGTGAATCAACAGAGAGAATGGAATTGAGGGTAAATGCGTGCAAGACTAAAGTAGCAGTTTTTTGATAGGGAGAATGAGGATAATAACTGTATAATGAAGGCAAATGGTGAAGTAATTGAACAGGTGGATGATTTCGTGTACTTAGGTAAGATGTTTACTAAAGATGGACGGATAGATGAGGAGATAAGGAGACGTGCATATGTTGGAAGGAAAGTGGTAGGTAGCATGTGGAGCATATTTAGCATAGCACAGGAGGTTTGCAAGGAAAGGTCAGCATGGAGGAAATTATTGAAGCGGAGTTAGGTGTACAAATATGTATTTATGAGTAAAACTTAGTGACTCTGCCTACCCCGGAAGGGAACGGCGTGATTGGTATGTATGTATGTATTTTCTAAATAGCAGTTAGCTAAGCAATTGCGAATAGCTGTATAACTCATATGAGAAAAATATTACGTATAAATAATGCTTATAATTGGTTATTTAACTTTGTAGAGGGAGGAAAAGCCTCAGTTGGTGCGACGGGATAAACAAAATATGAATCCCGAATCCAGGAGTCCTCCCAGAGAATTCAGGCAATCCGACTCGCAGTCCATTAGACGGGCTACTGCGTGACACGTGATTTTAATGCAAAGGACAAACACCGTTGGAGGTGGGATCTGCATTGAGCTTCCTCAGAATGGGACTTAAACCAATCGTGAAGACGAGCGAAGGTCACACGGGACTAAAAAGTTCGCGCACACTCGGGGTGGCAATGTTTGAAGGCCGGGCGTCGCATTTCAGATCGGAGACAAGGATGCCGCGGATGAGATTCCTGACGACGGCGAGCGAAACGCGCCCTTACGTTTACTTCGGTAACTGTCACTACCGATTATCGACGGAAAAGGCCTCCGTAAAAACCCTCGTGAGGTCACTTATTCACTGAAAGCCTGAAAATAGTTCCCAGCGGCGTAATCTCATTCTCCATGAAACGTAAATTTTGGCGTGGCCAATAAGGAAGGGCGGGAATGCGGATAATTCGGATCAAACGACTGGACACGGACGTGATCCCAGCATAAAACGTGCAAAAATTGCTAAAAAGAGTGTTGCCACCAAAGGTTACACTGCAGATACTAAGAAGGAAATATGAGCGCTCCACCCTCTTTTAGTACCTGACGATAGCATCAAATTGCTTCGATGCATTTTAGAAGTAGGTACGACGCGGGGTTAAACGAGAATAAGAATGAGGTCCTTTTACAAAAAGGTTTGCCAGGTTTAAATATGAGTGATTTTCAGTGAGTAAATTACGACTGTTTCTTCAGAAAAACTCTATAAGACGCACCTTAATTTTTAAGCAATTGAAAAAAATAACCTTTTTACCATTTTTATTATTAGACAAGATGCGCTATTCCGTTTATAAAACGGAAATTTAAATTGGTGAGAATTCAATACAATTTATTTTTCTTTATTTAGGTTCTTTCCACTCCTGCCATTTTGACGCAGTTTTCATTTTTCATTATGGGTTATATTATGGGTTATATAAATTATATTAAATTAAATTAAAAGGGGTTATGTAGGTTTCCCACGGCATTGAATATATGGCCACTTTTAAGACTGGCGGGAATTTTATATCAAACACTGGACATTTTTATATTAATTTCGAGTATGAGACGCACCTGAATGTTATAGGCAATTTTTTGGAGAAAAAAGTGCGTCTTAAAGTCCGTAAAATACGGTAAGTAATTTTTACGATTACTTTGAGCTCTCAATAGTACCCTAAAATTCAGTATTTGTTATTGTTCAGGCATGTGCTTTACTAAGGTGACTTACACCTGGTAACTTTTACATCAGACAATTGCATCCTCCATCTAACTCGCAGAGGGAAACCGAAACAAGATATATTTGCATGATACGAATTCTTGACCGTTGGCAGATGGCAAGAAAAGTTGTAGCCAGATGTTTATACCAATCCCATCGAAAATACGACACTTGCACTAATGTAGACAAAACTACAATTGTACTAATGCCTCATGGGAAGATTGTATCAATTTCGCACTTAAGTAATTTAATTTAAAGCTGCATTATATCCTCAAATTAGTTGTCTGCTGTTGGAGAAAAATATCTTAAATTACGGAATATGGCAGCAAAAGAAGTGGAGGGAAATAAAAAGAGATTATACGCATCGTTTTCTATGTTGGTGGCAGGCAGACAGAAAAATGCAGCAAATACAATCTCAAAGAGCACAAAGACTTTCGAGTACTATTATTTCTTGATATTATAATGTTTTGGATCTTTAATGACATATCTGGCCCAAGGGTACGGAACATATCCATTGCTTCCGGTAAATTAATAAAGGAATGCAAATAATGAACTGAAGCTTCACTATGAGTAAAATAATAAGCAATTCGCGGAATGTGTGTACCATCAAAGAAACATTTAATGTAAACACGAAAGGCTTAAGGTTATACATTTCGTAGCATACGCTTCAACTGTAAAATGGTCAGATATATGAGATAAAAAATGAATCATCCCACTCACTTAATCAGATGCAAAATACTCAGACAAGGACACCACGTAAAAAAACGAATACGATCGGTGAACATGGATGAAACAACCGGAATATTCAGCTCATAAATCACCAGTTGCTAAACCTTGCATAAGGCGCCCATAAAAGGTGTATAAGATGTGAAAGACGGCAATAGTCACCGTAGATTTCAAGAGTCACTCCCTTTCTAAAGACCCAAGCTAGAAAGTCACCATTTCCGCTGGAATGCATGCGGCGTGGGAGAAAAAGGCGGCGGTGGGAGATTTTCTGGTGAGATCCGACTAACGACAGGGAAATGCGAAAAGAGAATGATTTAGGACATAGGAGGAAGTGAGGACTAGATAAGATCATCCCAATTGATCTGTCAATTCTCGAATGCTTACATTAGATGTATGACTGTTCATACTGAGCGTGCCAAATTAAAAAAAAAAAAACATTAACAATACGGTTTATTGAAACATAACGCACATATATTTATAGAAACGTAGGACAGAATTTAACTCAATATCAAACAAAGCATTCAGGAAGTCACTGAGTAATAAAAAGTACAGCAGAAATCAATAAAGCTCACATGGTATAATGGCCGAGGGGTAATGGGATTATTCGAGGAATTGATAATGGATCAAGAAAAAAAATACAAAAATCGGCCACACCAAACCATTTCATGCACTGAGCACTGCAGTAGAGCATCTCATTTGATGGACAGTACACATAACCTGATATTCTTTCATTTTTACCACTACCTCAACGGAATGTGGACCAGTGCTGAGGCCAGTAACCTACCCGATTCCTTTTTCTGGGGGTTTACAACATTTTCATTTAACAGCCGTTGCATCCACCTCTGAGAATATTGAATCGAATTCCTACCGCATGTAGCATAGAGAATATAAGCACTTGTTACTAGTGGAACATGTGCACGACTTTAAGAAACTTTAAGACACGGGAGATGACAATGAAAACGATTTCAGCCAAATACCTACTCTATTTTCTAATTAGTACTTACGAAACCGCAACCTCCTCCATAGCCTTAGTAAAATATCCAAGGATAATTCGTCCACAATTAATCTTCTATTCTACATTCATTTTATTTTCTATTTTACATTCATATTCAAATATCAAGAAACACTAGTCAATGGTTCTATTTACGTTTAAACCTGTGATATAGTATCAGATATTCATCGAGGTAAGTTAATTTGAAATATATAATGATTCATGGAAATATTCCTCTCTCGGCATTCTTAAATTAAAATTCATTTCCGGGGCTCCCAACTACGAGCAGTATATGCGTTCATTAAGGTTGCTTAATTCACAATTTCATCTTCACCTTTTAGTCGATTAGTTCCATGAGATTTCGAGGTTCATTCGTGAGATTAAACTTTTTCAAATATTTTCCCACGTGCGTGATCCTCACGGGAAGGAAAGTATGGCCCGTCGATCTTTCCGCTTACTCTCATAAATATCAATAGATTTTGCGTCACGCTCCACGCCCGCTCCCTCCCAACACAACCTCAGACGAACGGAGTTCTTCGTCCTGATGCGTATCACGGCGTGGTTCATCTACGTGCGAGAGAAGAACTGGGGAGCGATGCGGGCTGATGAATGGGTTATGATTGTGCCTTGATGCGTGAGGTTCTTTGATTCAATCTTTCCGGATTCCATGCATTGGAATGGCGAGAAAACAAACGGAAATTCAATGGATACTTGTGGTTGAAAAAGACTATAGATGTGCATCGATATTTGGCCGTTGAATGGTGATAACAACAGTTGGTTGGTTTAGATGTCGACAATCATTAACTTACTTTCCTTCAAAAATTTAATACCAAAAATGATCACATGAAATGAGTAAATTTTTATGCAGTAAATGTTATCAGAGATCATAAAAAGTAAGTATAATTTAACGTTCATTTTTTATAAATTCTTATTTTCTTCCGAATATATTTCCATTCATTTTACGGCGAAAAAGGGAATGTCTCAGATAGGATGCCAATTTATCTAAATAAAGATTTAGTTTACATACTTGAATTTATAAAATCACAGTTAATAATGATGATGAGTAAGAGACGATACACAATTCTGCATGTGCTTACGGAGGGACATTGATATCAACCAAAGCACCCTGTTCCTCAGATATATCTATTAATAAAGTATGAACTAACTCCGCTACAGTCAATACCTATATCGTTCTTATTCAATAATTAAATTTGTTCAAATTAGAAATAATTCTGATATTTGTGATTAGTTTTCCAACGAATGTTAATCAGATTTTGTGATGGGTTTTATAAATTTTTATTTCTTCATATAAAGCACTATAAGTGGTGATGTACATAATTTAATCACCAACCATGTGTTAATATCTTCCAAAAAGAGGCACTTCTTTCGTATAAATCCACGAAACATGCATGATTTTCATACAAACAAACTATACTAAATTGTTATCTGTTCTTTCATTATTTACTCTGCAAATAAAACTATTAAAGGGATTAAATAGTAGAGAAGTTAATAAATGTATAGTTAATTCATACATAGTAATTTTTATCGTTCTTATGAAGGTTTCTCTGCTAGTTTATCTATAGACGAGACCTTAATGTTCTTTTAATGCTAAATGATATTTCGTCTTTTATCCGAATTTTTTTAAATAAAAATTTACTGAGTAACTCTTTCATCAAAGAACATATGCTATACTCCGATTCATAAGGATTCCTTGGAAAAAGTAACTGCATGAGCTTTAAACATGCTTCGTGGATTGTGACTTGAGGTTATGTCTTTTAACAACAGATCCCTAAAAAGAAGGAGCGAATCCTAATAGTGGAGTATTCCCCGCTTTTAGCTACAACTGGTCGATGAGCGACCAAAATATTTGTAGTTCTAAGCGTCACTACAAGTTATAACGGTATAAGCTTTGAAGATAGACGACCAATTAGCACGCGGTAAATCCTGAAATGAAGAACGGAGGAGAAATATCCAAGAACTAACAGATACGTGAGACAAAATGAGCCTTTCCATAAAGTTTACTCTGTTGCCACAGACTATATTTTATGCCCGACAAGCTTTTAACAATCTCTTCCCTCGAAAGACATCTCAGCAGTCCTTAAAAGCCAAAGACTTATTTACACTTGTTCTCCACTGAGTCTATCCCCTGAGGGAAGATTCGCGCCTTAAATATAATTCGCTTCGCACTTTTACTTCGATGTGTGAAATTCGCGAAATTCTTTTGGGCGTGGGCGCCTTTCCCTTCAGCGTAATCACTTTCCCTGATAATTTTACGTCACAGGACCTAACCTATGTTTAAGGTAGTACGAGCGAGATAGTTCTCTAATCATAATATGGATTATATACAAATTATACGCTTTAATTTCACCAGCTGTGGACACACGAATTAAACATTTCCTTATTAATGATGATATAATATAGTATTAAATGACAGAAATTGTAAGTAATCAAATGAAAATATCTAAATAAGCCTCTAACTTGACTAATTTTTTCACACGGTACGTTTGAAACGCCATCAAAACGGAAGGTGTACTGCGACCCCGAAGAATTTACTGCGCTGAAAATATGACTAATTTTTTGAAAAATAGTCGAGGAAACACACAAACTACACACTGTTGATTTTTTGACGAGATCTAAATGTAGGAAATGCCTCATTTTTAATATAAGGTCTATCTGGAGTATATACACGTACCATTTCCCATGTAAAAGGGCTGGTATTTTCTGGCAAATATCTCGGAAAGTAATGTAGTAAGGGGTTGAATTTTCGATTTGAATAGAAGGGTGATATATTTTTCTTTAAAATTATACCAAATTCATTGATTTCTAGGTCAATTATATTCCGCTCAAACTACTTTAAGTTGCTGATGTAATTCCCATTGGAACCAGCGGTTAGTGCAACAACTAGCTCGTGGAAAAATGTTTCTCGGGTGTTGCACCGGGTAAGAGGGTGAAAGATCCCAACGTTTCGGAGATCGACTTGACCACGAGACCAGGAGATAAATGAATGTAACTTTTTTCTCACATACTGCAAAATTTAAGCGCAAGTCCTGTTTTGATGAACGCGTGGTTTTGGAACTATGTTGTCCCGTAGGTACTAGCATAGAGTAAGTACACATAGAGTGGCAAAGCAATGCTAAAAACTCGACATGATTTTTGAGAGCTTTGGGAAGAAATTCTCAGGTGCCACCACCTTAGGGGAGGAAGAATTTTGGCTTACGGAGAAGGCCACTTGGAGGCGCTATTGGTACTCGGTGATTTTGCATCAACATACAGAGGTGGATTTACCACGGCTGTTGTGTGCTTTCTATTGAATATCAGTTGTTTTATCGTTGCTATGATACATCGATAAACAGTTGACTCCGTGTTTGGCTATCGCGTCTCATCATATTGATGTGAATTTGATTCATTATAGACGATGCTCTGTAAAGGCACATTAAAATACATGTTTAATTTGGTCTCTACGACTCAGTAAGGTATGTTTTCGTTGCTATGGGTCGATTAGTAAACATCCAGGCACGGAAATCATCACAAGAACATCATGTGAGTTATGCGACACTAAATAAGGTGGCCGTGTGCCAAAGCTCATTTGTTATGGCTTGTCGTGCAACTTCAATACACCCGTTTCTTCTATCGACCAAAGTATTATTTAAAAACTCATATCCCAATCTCCCTATCTCTTTGCCACTCTATAAATACTTACTCTATGGTACTAGCAAGATAATTCAGGGATTCTCGGTAGTTTTTCTCGATTTCGATTCGAAGCAATTCCACTTAGGCGACGTTTACCGAATATCAAATGGCAGATAGAGAGAGAGAGAGAGAGAGAGGGGTTATCCATGCATTTCGGTTTTATTATCATTTCCATCAATAGCTACTGCCTCTATTACCGCCAATTGATTTGTACTCAATTGGCGAACTTACTCACTAATGGCCGAATGATATCCTTCAACACAGTCACCATCAATGATGGTGGCTCATTAAAAACCCACGAGACCAGGAGATAAATGAATGTAACATTTTTTCTCACATGCTGCCAAATTTAAGCGCAAGTCCTGTTTCGATGAAAGCGTGGTTCCGGAACTATTTTGTCCCGTAGGTGCGTACTAGCAAGAAAATTCAGATATTCGCGGTAGTTTTTCTCGAAAGCAATTTCACTTATGCGACGTTTCCCGAATGTCAAATGGCAGATAGAGAGAGAGAGAGAGGTTATCCATGTAAAGTAGAGGGAGCGGGGACCCCTTGCGTCACCCATTAGATGCCGCACATCATTTGAAGACGCACCCCGAACCGCAGCCTCCCCCCCCCCCCCCCCCGCTAACCCATGTCCCCATTCCCAAAGGACCGCTCACGATAGCGAAGAGAACACAAGAGTCGATGGCACACGCTCACTCCTCCAGTCAGTGAACACCCATTGCCTCCACACGCCAGACCCTCCCCCCAACGTCGATCGCCCTCGGCACAGCATTCCCGGCAGTCAGTGCGCGCGCTCGCACAAAGCACCGCCATCCTTCCCTCTCGCCTCCTCTCACGGCCTTTGCCTTCCTTTCCACCTTTCTTTCTCGTCGTCCCTCCTCTCTTCCCGAGATGCAACGCACGCACTCAGCACTTCCCTCACCACATCATCTAGCGGGTTCCCCCCTGAAGGCACTAATCCCTCTCCCGAGCCTTATTACGCAATGCTCCCCCTCAATTAAAAACCGCAGCCAATCGGCACCAGGGTGAGGGGGGGGGGCGTTTCCCTTTGACCCCTCTCCACCCCCCTTCTCTCCAAAATAGACGCGTGCGATATGCCGTTCGACGTCCAGCTCTCGCGGACGCGCGCGTCAATTTTTTTAATTTAAATTATTTTATTCAAGAGGCCCGTTCGTCTTTCATTTTTTTTCACCCCGCCAGCTGAGCGCCTATTCAATCGAGAGGCGTTAACGGGAAGGTAGAAAAATAAAACGACGATCGACGCGTCCATATAGCGGGTCGTACATTTGGATTCACGTCGCCATTCCGAGGAATAATGTTCAACTCGACATGTGGAATGCTAAAGCGAGGGCTAAAACGTAAAGCTCTCTTAATTTTCTCGCAGAGGGAGAGATAAGCCCTAATGGCCACTCACGTTTTACGCCACCGACAACGTTTCCTGTAATGCTATTGCTTTCTCTTTACGCGGGAATTAAGTCTTGTAACTCGTAGCGAATGGCTGTCTCCTCTTTCCAATTCAACTTTAACATCTTCACCAACTGATCTCTTGATTTTTTCACATGGTCCATTACTTAAATAGATATTAGCTTTTGTTTGACTATAGTGTACAACGTAAAATGACATTAAAGCCAATAATGGAGCTTCCTTCTTGCGATCTTGAAGCGATTAGGTAATATAAAAATACATAATCGAAAAACACTCTTCAATCAGTAACATAGAAAATCATTAACACAATCACTTAGAGAAGAAAAACAATGAATGGCAAATAAACATACTGGCTGGCTCCTACAAACACTTTAAAATCGTCCAATACGTACGAGTGTTGGTAATGACGATAGATTACTCGAATTTCATCATCTCCTAAAGCTTTTTCTGGAGGGTTGGTCTTTAATCAAACAATATTACACAGCTTATGCATTGTTATCAATTCTAATTGAATACTGCGCCGAAAGTTTGGTATAATGTGTTCATAAATAATATATTCACATTAGTTTTCCACCAAAATCGTTGCTGATGCAAACACATTTTCAAAATACTGCAAAATGCATACAAAATAATTTCATTGAAGACCAACCCTCCAGAAACAGATTTGGAAGATACATAATTCACATACATACATACATATCCATCACGCCGTTCCCTTTCGGGGTAGGCACAGTCAAAATGTTTCACTCATTAATACATAATTGTACACCTAACTCTCCTTCAATAATTTCCTCCATACTGACCTATCCTGCAAATCTCTTTTGCCTCATTTACCCCCATACACTGCTTCGTACACGCCCTCTTGTTTTTATGACTCCAAATATTCCTCATCCTAAGAATTTCCTCAACCACATTCAACCACAACTTTCTCGGCCTACCTCTCCCTCTCGCACCATTCATTTCACTCTTATATATCTGTTTCGTTATTCGACTCTCATCCATTCTCTCAACATGGCCAAACCAATGAAGCACACTCCATTCATATATGTCCATTACTGGAGCATCTAACCCACATTCATTTATTACCCACTCATTCCTAACCCTATCCATCCTACTTTTGCCGCAAATACTCCTCAGATAACTCATACCCATGGCGTTTATGTCTATCCTGACATACCCGTGTTTCACTGCCTTATAGCAAAAGAAGCGAAAACCAGTTCCCAATAATATTTTAATTTCATCGTGACTAAGCTTAAAGATTCCCTTATTTATTAAGTTATCCTTTCACAATCTGAAGCAAAATCTGTAAAACAGACGTTTTGATAGTCAATAAAAATGTGAAGCGCATAACAAAGGAAATAATGATAAGACAGGTAGAGGAATCACAGAGTTTTTCCTACTCTTTAATATTCTTAGAACTAGCCATGGAAGTGATCTACATCTTCATTTACATACTACCCCGCGAGCCGCCGCTTGGGCGTGTGGCAGGGGGTGGTAGATCACCAGCCGTATAAAGATGTAAAAGTTTTGGAGGTGAAATTGTGATGTACTATGGAAGTGTATTTGGAGGAGATCAATTTTTATTGTGGTCACTTATTGTTCGCGGAACGAACGATTTTCGTACTTATCTGTTCGGCAGAGTATCCCTCTTATTTTATCGCATCTGTCAGACCTAGATTCTCTGTGTCGCTCAGAAACACACGAGTTCTAAATATCTCAAGCAGCCTGAGCCTAGCGTGCAGCCTCCGAGTCTCTAGTGGTTCCCACTTTGATCCCTCTAACAGTTGTGTAACACTATATGTTCATTCGTAGCAGTTTTAACGAAGCGTGCTGCATTTCTTTGTATTTTGTTAAATTTTTTGGTTAAATCTTTATGAAGAGAGAATGAACACCACTGACAAAAATGAAACACCCAGAGCGGTGATGGAGGATCGTGGTGGCATCTGAAGGTCGCTAACAATGAACATTGTTATCGAATTTCTGCCTTGGAAAATATTCCGTCTGCTTCCGTGCGGGGAACGAGTGAAAGAGGCAGTGGCTGCACGGAGGGTGGTCCCTTGAAGAGCAAGTCGCTATCGGATTTCTTAGCGTCCCTTTCCTCTGAGAGGGATCTTTGTCGGACAGGTGAATGGAACACAGGACTCATGGGCGCGAGGACTCGAACGGCCGCAGACGATTGCGGCGGGGGAAAATGCAAAGACGGCTCGAAGGAGGCAGATAAGCCCACATTCTCTCGCTACGCTATAGCGGAGGAGAAGGGAGGCGTGCGAGCGAGCGTCTACAGGGATGGGAGGCTGCAAAAGAGGTCAGAGGTGAAGCAGCCGAGAATGCGGCGATTCCCCGCTCGCGAGGAGGACAGACGAGAGGCGGATGGAGTGTGGCTAAACCTCTCCACGGTTGGCCCTGAGGTGAATGAAAAAGAGGAGCAATGTTTAGACAAGCGTTTCCCATTTCGTTGGTCGTCAGGCGGCGCGCGGTGGGCGAAGAAAGCGAAAGCATACGGAATCGATGACGAAGTTTCCCGACCCGGGTACACCTACCTTTTGCCATTGTACTGAGAGTGATGGGAAGACGTCGGCAAGAAATCGATGAGCGTGACTTACGAAACATGAATTCACCGCGAGGAGCACCAATGGGCAGTTTGAGGCAATGCTCCCGGGTGTCTCCTCGTGGTGTACACACAAGAAATGAACTAAGGGCGGAATAAGGCCAAATAAACTAAGGGCGGGGCTATATTGAATTTTAACTGTTGATAGAAATACCATGATAATTGGTGTGAATTGACAGCAATTTCAGCTAAAAAATTGAAATAAATGAAAATGCTATTATAACAGCATTACCGTGAGCGACGTAAGTGGCTTTCCATTTTATATTGATTTATTAAAAGAGAAAGCAATATGCTTCGTGCATTTCTGAAGTGTTTACCAATTTGGGAATGTAGTAATACGTAAACTTCCAACAAACAAATATAATTCAGAGACAATCTATACCATGGACCAACGTGATTGTCATTAGGATAAAATCAAATGAGTTTTTAACTACAGAATTGCATTATAATATCATTGATTGCTGAAACCAAGCAACAATACACGAGCAAACGCCCTTGAACCCAAAAAGTAGAAACGCTAATGACACCATAAATTTCACCCCTTACCACATTACTTTCGGAGATATTTGCCAAAAAATATCAGCCCTTTTACATGGGAAATGGTATGTCTATGCACTCCAGAGAGACAATATTTACAAAATGAGAAATTTCTAACACTTATGTGTCGTAAAAAACTAACATTGTGTAGTTTGTATGTTATATCGTCTATTTTTGAAAGTTAATCATATTGTCACCGCAATAAATTCTTCGGGATTACGAAAAATCCTCCGTTGTGAAGAAGTTTCAAACGTACCGCGCGAAAAAATAAATTAAGTTAAAGACTTATTTAGATATTTTAATATAATTATTTACAATTTCTGTCATATACAACTATATTATTGCACCATTAATAAGCAATATTTAACTGATGTGTCCCACAGCTGGTGAAATTAAAACATATGATTCGAATATGGTCTCAATTATGACTGGGGAACTATACTCGCTCGGACTACCTTAAAGGCATATTATGAGCTGTTTTCCAGGTTATGAAAACAAAAACAAGCAAATATACAAAGCTAAAGGTAATCACATAAGTGAATCCTAGGGCCATGATGAATCGCACGATTGAAGATGCCAAAAGTTCCGAGCAGGTGCATTCCAGGTAAGCGAGGGGAAATGGTCGGCTAAATCATACTGATATGCTGCTCGAACATGTTCGGAGTACGAAAGAGAGAGAGAGAGAGATGTTCCTGAGCGATGCTTCGGACTCTTCGATTGCCGGCGCCTCGCCTTCCGTCCCTCGTCCCCTCCCCCCGCTCAAAGCACCACGTGTCTACCTCCCGTCCGATTGTATGCAGCGACCATTCCACGCGTGACCAAAATAGGAAGGGGTAGGCGTGCATCCGAACAACGGATCCATTTCCGTGTTTCCTGGGGCAGGCAATCCAAAGAGCCGTCAACGATCCTTTGCGTCCGCGGATTACTTCACGTAATTTAGATGCCAACAATCAAGAGAAATATTCCAGTGGATAAATTTACTGACGTGTAAGAGTTGGGAAAATCATAAAAAATATTAATATTTTAACTATTAAAAAACGTGGAACACAAGCTTCTGGTAGATATGCTATTGAGTATCTACAATATAATTGATATCGTCCATTAAATAAATAGGAATTGAAAAATGATAAATGATAAAAGTTAATGGTTAAATTTATTTCACCTTTTTTTCATCTTTTTTTTCATCATAAATTTTCATCACCTAGCATATGCTCTGGTTAGGCCACCCCTCGAGTATTTAAAACCCTGGTCATTAAGATTAAACCAAAACAGTTAATAAAATATAAAGGAAAGCAGCGCGTTTCGTTGAAAATGCAGAGAGCGAACATAGTGTTTCACAGCTTATAAAGGGACTAAAGTGGAAGCCCCTTCATACATGGAGGCTACACGCTAGGCTTAGTTTGCTTGAGAAATTCAGAACTTGTGCGCTTCAGAGTGAGTGATACAGAGAATATTATCATGACGCCTCATTACATTTCTAGGTCTAACCGATGCGATAAAATAAGAGAGATACACTGCCGAACAGATAGGTACAAAAACTCGTTCTTTGCGCGCACATTATGCGACCACAATACAAACCGAGCTCCAATAAATGGACTCCCATAATACACGTCACCATTTCATCTCCTAAAATCTTATCCCTTGAATATTTACACGGCTGGAATCCTAACACCCCCTGCCACACGCTTATGCGGCGGTTCGCAGGGTAGTATGTAGATGTGGATATCGACAGTATTTCAAATATTTGAAATTAACTTAAGAAGTCGAAATTTTATCGCTCATGTTTGAGCATAATTATGTTAGAACATTACAGAGGAATAAATCATCATTAGCTGAATAAAAATACCATTTAAAAATATATTTTTTGAATGCCATAAAGGAAATAAATCCCAACGATCGTTCTTCCCACGAAACTCTGCAACCCATTCAAAAATAAAATCCTCCATTCAATGAAACAGAGAAAGAAATGTAGAGGTAACGACCTAAATCTCACAGAAACACACTATGTAATAAAATATTTCAAACTAATGAGTGATAAATATATCCGACTATGAAATATATGAAAGAAATTTCAATAAATGTGAATAGCAAAGGAGATGACTGCTCAAAAAGATTTTGCATCAGTGAAACTACGTAATGATTTTTTGGCATTGTTTAAATGAGAGAGAAACATAATAATAAAAAGTATACGCTTGAATCATGAATAATTCTCATTATAATATCTAATTTGTTAACGATATTAACTACTTAATATTTTATAGAACTAGTCATGGTGCGGGCATAGCTTTTTTATGACGATGTTCTTATCTAACTGACCTTAACGTGGGGAAATAAGTGCTTAAAATTAAAAGGGGACGAGAAGTCATATTGTTTTTCACTTGGAGCGATTCTTTTAATGGGACCCCGTAAAGGACTAATTAATCCTCATCAGCGAATAAGTCAGGGTCAACCATCGCCTCCCTTTGAGATCTCCACTACTCACATAAAATTCAGATTGATGATTGATTCGTTCAATTTTATTCCATACTCTTATTTGATTGGGGAATTAAAAATTACATTCATCTTTCGCAGAACACCAACCGACAGTGGGGACGCCGACTCTGGTTTAAAAAAAAAACACTAGCGGGTATTATAAGCGGGTAAATGCTAAAAGAACTATTAATATCATTATTATTTTAGGGAGGAAAATTAGTCACTATTTGAATACTTTGTACAACGAAGCATAGAAAGTAACTCTGACGATACTTTTTGTCTTCAATGCCATCATAATTTACTTCCAAAAACCTTATCCACTCTTGAAATCACACCGCATTATGAAACACAGATTAAGCACTCTTACTAGGACGGCGGGACACGCGTAATTAGTCAAGGATAAAACAAAATATTATTTGGGAACCAAAGGCGTTCATAATATTGATTGCTCTTACATAAATGTAATCCGACTGACATGAATAGAGATATACATGATAACTAATGATGAGAAGCTTTTTTACGAATACAGTTTGTTTTGAAGGACAGAATTAGTGTCCCCACCTGAAACTTCAGCCGCCTAATTTTTAACACAAGTAATAGGAAATACTTCATAATTTTTCTCCTTCCTACCCACGTATCTTCCCTTATTTCTTGGCCTTCGACAGCTCATGTTCCTTCTTGAACGATTCTATCACATATTAAAGATATGCCCGGTTTTCTGTCGAAATTATTTCTTTCGCACCCATTCTCCACACATTCGATTGGTTTTCTTCTTAATAATTAAATTGCCTTCACTTTTCACATGACGTAATTTTCCAACGTTTCCAGCTCAACCTCACCCATTCTCTGATGTCCTTTGTACTCAATGTTACCCTCAGTTCCAGACTTCATCCTTCTAAATGCCCTAACATAGTCGTCTGTAAAATGAACTTCCCTGCAAAGGAACATCTCTTTTACTATTTATTTTTCCATTCAGCATTAATTGTAAAACGCCTAATTCTAATCTAGACATTTACAAAGCAATAATTATTCATCCTTTTAAAACTGTTTCCACCATTCATTTTAGGAAAATCTCAACGGCTTAGTTTTACTCACGTTATTGTTTCTCTCACTGATTTTCATAACGTCCCATATTGATGAAGTAATGCTTCTCATGAATTATAATGAAAAATCTATTCACGTTCCCTCAGATGGAATAATGAATACAATTTTAGGTTTCAGTTTCCGAAAGTTCGTCTTTTCTAATTCCAACAGCCAACGGCGGCGATTGATAGCAGAAATTATTTGCGTCTATAAGCAGGGTGGCAAAGTTAAAATATCTTGGTAATCAGATATTTGGTGAAGAAAATTCTTAGGGTTGGCAAAACCTACTCTTTGATAATTATGACTATTTTACTCGGGTTTTACTTCCATCAAGTTTATACAGATAGATCGTCTTATATAGCACTTTACGATCGTAATCCACTTCACAATCTTTAGCACTTCGAAACTAGTGTGTGACTACGCTGACTTCATAAACCAACTGAGTCCACTCTATTCATGATCCTTATTCACTTAGTATCATTTGCCGCTCACGCATGATGACTATTATCGCAATGAAGCATCAATCCAGTCCTTGTCACTGAGAGGGTTATACCGAAACCAAAAACTTTATTTTTGTTGCTTTGTAGGAATATTGTGAATGTGAAATCTTCTCGAATCTTGCAGCGAACCAGAAATTTCAGCTTCGGCCGATGTTAAGATGATACACTCTGCTAGCACCCTCAATTTGTACTTATCCTCAGCTGTAGGAGACTAATCAATGAAAATTATAGCTCTCTCATCGCCCCATCGACGACAGTGCAGTAAAAAAAATGAAATACCGGTGGAACAAAACACCTAACCTGATGAAAGGTCTGAGAAGAATTCAATAAATCTGGAGGGACCTCATATCCAATGGGACACGTGGTATCAGCAGCACCGGGGCACCGTTTCGGTGAAGATCCACTTCCTAACTCACAGCTCCGAGGACGAGCTAAGTTGCGAGCTAAAGGGAGGTGCGATGAGTCGCACGGAAGTTCTCAGAGTGCCGCATGGGATGGAACAGACGACGCCGGCATGGTCGAGCGAGTCAATAGGAGGAACAGCAAAGGGACTTGGGAAGGGAGGAGGCACAGCCACCGCATGAATATGCAGAGGGCGCCCCGGGGGGCGTGAGGCTCAGGAGGGCGCGGGGGCAGGAGAGCGAGGCGGGGGAAGGGGGAGGCTTTGAGAAATTGAAGCGTCGTCGTCGGCGATAATTGATGAGTGGGGGCGGAGGTTGGGGGCTCTATTCATAGGCCCCCGGACTCCACCGGAGTAGAAGAGGCTGTTGGTGGCATCCTCGGCTCCTTCTCCAATCCCATTTGCTCTCATCCTCTATGGATGTGGGGATGAACACCACTACAATTCCGAAAGAAGCAAAAAAATTGAGCGGATCGCGGTGTGAGAGGTTCGTGAGGGTAGGGTCGGGACGTGGTTGGGAGGCGATTCTAGGGGGAGGGGAGAATAGGCGACGGTTGCCGGGCGACTCGCGATGGGCCTTCAGGAATGACTGTGGAGGAGGAGGAGGAGAAGGAGGGAAGACGACCAAGCAGAAGAAGACGACTCCGGTGGGAGTTAACTTCTCCGACGCGGGGAGGCGGGGGTGTGCTGCCGTTGGTGGAGTGAGCGAGGGGGTGGATGGGATCGGCAGCGGGGCCCGCCGTATAAATAGAGGGACCCGATGAGGCCAAGGCACAGACGGAACCCGTCAGCAACCCACACAACTCAGTGAATAGGGGAACACTCATCTCGTCAGCCATGAAGACGGTGAGTACGCGGCGGTGTCTCTCGCACTTTGGATTTCCTTCTCACCAATTAACGGTACCCGCATTACGGGAGGCGTGCCCGGCCACGCGTCTCGGCGGACGCGTGAATCCACCCGCTACCGCAGGTCTAGCCAAGCGGCAAAGGGCGACGGGAAACACACACTATTACGTGCATCCACGGACGTTTTTCACGCCTTTTGTGAACGGCAGACGGTGACTCCCGATTCTCTCCCTCAAGACGCTGGAGAGAGATTCCACAGTGAGCTGGCCGCATGCAAATATTTTTCATCGTTCCGAGGACAGAAAAATCGAAAGTTTCGTAACCTGTGGAGGGAAAGGAATTTTACACGGGCTCTCAGGTCCACGATCAAATTCATTCCCAGGCGTTGAAGTCTCCAAAGGAAAATTCCGGAATCAGCCTCCTCGCCTGTTAAAGTCTCGAATATCGTTCGGACAAGCCGAGTAGTGGACGCCCTCTTTTGTTTTAGAGCCACGTAAGCCCTAATACCGCGAGTTAAATTCGCGCTGACTGATTTAAAATTCTTTAATACTCCACTAAACTCTTCTTCGGTAACTTAAGCGTGACCAAGTACTAGAATAACCTCCTCTGTGCCTCCGTACCAATCCCCTGAGATCACTAGACATCATGAAGTACCATTAATTGAATCGATTATCCAAGAATGATTTCCCGTTCCTGAGGAAGTAGTAGGGTGAATACAGACGAGCCAAACGAGTGGCTCTTCTTAGATTATCTCCATACGCTGCCGCATAATAATTCCCAAGTTTTTATTAAATTTCAATATAATTCAATATTTTTATGCGTATTAAATCCATGCCCCAATAGGTAGGTTAAGGAAGTGTATTAGATGCACCAAAGATACCAAGTACTTTGTCTGAGAGTTAAATAGGGACAATTACTTACATAGCGCAGTTAGGAGGAGTTTGTGTCATGTCAAAGGCAACTTATAAATTTTAATGGCTTAACTAACCTTCGCGCGAATGTAATAAATATGGCATAGGATTTGATATTGTCACTGGATGCAGAAGGTCATCATTGATCAAAGATAAAAACACTAAAATAATCAATTTTCTTTCTTTCATGAGTTCAAATAGAAAATTCAAAGATATTTCTGCCGTTAGGCTAATTTTCCAGCGCTAGACAAACAAATTAGGTGTATTTCAATAACTGGTATGGTGGACCCTGAATCTTCTATAAAAGTCTATACGCATAAAACTCGTTCAAAAAAGCATTCATTTCATTTTAAAGTATAAACTGTAACGGTAATGAGGTCTTATATAAGGTGAACAAAAACAAATTTAGGAAATCATGTGCTAAGGGTAATTTTCTTAAATTGGGGAGCTAAGCGGTAAAAAAAATCCTTAATCTTTCTTTTTTAAATCTGACGGTATCCCTTTCCTTTCTTGGACAGTGTTTGGTCATCTCTGTGTTAGTGGCGTTGGCTGCTGCCAGGCCACAGAAGCCAGAAGAACCTATTGCCATTGTCAGCCAAAACTCAGACCAAGGCCCAGATGGATCATATGTTTACAGGTAAGAAACAAATATATATAAAATAATCACCACAATTGAACATCAACAGAAACTCATAAGGTTATACATTATCTATGCGCTTGAGAATATGTCGGCCTTTTGGATCCATAGTCATGCATAATTTTTTTGCATTAATTTTGGAGTTTATCATGGTGGAAAGTAGGCCACAGCATTGAAATGAAAGGAATGCAACTTTCGCAAGATTCCTTTGCATATTGTTCTTGGTTCATCTCAAGTGCCCTTTATCTGTTCAATATTTTCCCTAAATGTATATTCAAGGGTCAAGATAAATATCCGAATACCTTTTGAGCGCACTGCATTTTTGTATTTAAATCCAAACATTTAAATTCAAGCAAATATGAAGATATACAAAACAACCGATTCGCATTAATTACCACTGTTTTCCGAGTTTACTTGAAGGTACAACGCGCCAAAGAGATATTTTCTTTTACTCCTGGACTCTGATATTCGATACTACAGCCCGCCAGACTCTCTACCTTCACAGAAAATGAATCTTAACAGGTTGAGAAGCAGTTTGGGAAGTAGATATAGTAGGGAAGTCCATCGTTTACGCAACTTATACGAACAGGTTTTTAGGATATTTATAAAGCATTAATAAGTACGCATATTATGGGGATAAATGATAAGGTTTATATATATTCGGTGACGCCTTTAGTATGCACCTAACTAAATACGACTATTTGTTCACATACACAGTAACGTCTCATTGGTTATTCCACTCGCGGTTCTCCTAACTCAGTAACCAAATATAGACTACTCGGCGCCGATGGAAACACTCCTCCATTGATGAAATTCCCATTTTGTTCCTCAAAATAGAAAGGACACTCTGGACAGCAGACTAATCAACCGCATTTTGTTCATTACATTTCACACGTCTCCAAATTTGATCGGTCACCATAAAGATGAATTGACTCGATCTGGCTGGTCTCTTTGTCTCATCTTTCACAGCTTCGAGACCGCGAATGGCATCCGATCGGAGACTACAGGAGAGGTCCGTCCCAACCCCAACCCACCCCTAACCAAGGACGCCGAGGGCAGCGCTAACATCGTCGTCTCCCGAGGATCTTTCTCGTACACGGCCCCCGACGGCACTCCGATCACGGTGACCTACGTCGCCGACGAGAACGGCTTCCAGCCCCAGGGTGATCACCTCCCCGTCGCCCCACCCATTCCCCCCGCAATCCAGAGGGCTCTCGACTACATCGCGTCCCTTCCCCCGCAGAAGAACCGCAAGTAAGCCGCCACAGGACGCCAACCTTTGACCCCCACCGCCAACCCCTAAAAAAGGTAAGAGTGCGAGGGGAGGAAAATTCCCCTCACCCTTTAGTCGAAATAAGGGTTCATTTCCCCACAGTCTGACTGATTTTCACGTCTCCGTCTCCACAATATCACTTCATGCACTATCTCTCCAATGTTTTTTGAACTCCACTTATTCAGTGAACTCCATTTAAAACTTTATACTTGAAAATATTCACTTAAATGAATTGGCCTTAAAATTTCCATATAATCAGCCTCGGAGCGCTTTACTGAACTGCTAATTCTAGAGTAATTTGATATCCATTATTTTATGTTCATTATAAAGCAACTTTTGGGGCGATAGAATGTTATTGAGTCAAATTTCAAATATCTCAGTAAAGAATAGTGCCAGCAATGTGTAAATTTCTTCATATCGACTCCGTACACATCCAAAAATCAGCCAAGGCTAAACCATTCGATCCTAGGATATCCCACTAACAAATATGATATACATATATTAATAAAACTTATATTCCCTTAGTTCGTTGTGCCATTCAAATAGAATAAAATGCTTTTTCAGAGATTTATACCGCCAAAAACAGCTTTCAAAAAACTAGATTCGATTATTTTGGCAAATTTAAAATAAGAACTACTAAGCACCAATATGTAAGTGACGCACCAATAGCACCAGGGGATCATTTAAATAAGGACTATAAGTAAAATAAATATGTACATACTGTAAACAATTCCAAATTTTTTTATATAAATGAACGGAAAAAAATCATTGTTTCGTGCAGCAAGGAGACTAGTATTGTAAAAGTAATTCAACAATTTTTACTTGTGTTCCAGATACGATAACGGCTGAAACAGACATGGAGACGAGGACGGATGATCCGTAATCCCAAAACGCCGAGAAAATACACGAAGTGTGGACCTGGCTCTTCATTGGACAGCGCGAGTGCAAACTCATGCAGATTCTAATTAGTCAACGCCGGATTCAATTTGCACAATCTTCGTGTAATAATGTCATAATTTACAAACTGCGACTGTTATGGCAAATAAACAATGACATCACGCAGAAAGGTTATAATTTCTGCTTATTCCCCGCATTTTGCATTCTTTTGTATATAAAATATGGAAAACTACCATGCAAATAAAAATTTTGGTGAAACCAGATATATGTCTTTGGATTCCTCAATACACAATAGAAATCTCCCGGCTTGTCCTAAAAATAAATTTAAAAAGGAGAGCGTGTTCAATTTTTAAGTTACAAGGCTTTAGCTCTGAGACGTGAGAAGTGCCCGGGGCTATATCCACGGTCATCAACCCGAAGGTTAGTTTGAGAGGTGAGACCTCTGCCTTCGGATTATCTCCGAGATAGTACCGACATTCATATTTAACATATGGAGGTCAGACCTTTCACTTCGGTACCAAAGACGCGACCCGGTGATTATAATATAAAAAAATCAAACTCCTTCATTTAAGCAACCTCTCACTTTCTGCTTTAAGGAGGAAAATTTGCCATTGCAATAGTACATCAAAGGTTCCAAATTCTGACGCTTCTATTAAAGTATGACGGTAAAACCAAAGTTTACGGCCATCCTCTTCGATATTCCAAACCGGAGAGGCAGTAAATATTTACGACAGTGGTCTCATGGAATACATAATAGTTTAACACGCACCCCCAAAGTGATCTTTATGGTGTTGTAGAACCCACAAAATATTTTGCTGAATATTTAGGAAAGGGTGAAACTTTTAATCGTTTCTGCAGAGAAAATGTCTCCTATATTTGAATAGAGATACAAAAAGTATCAAAAGAGCTATTGTGATGTAGTCAATCTAAGGATATTCTTCCCATCAAAATACGGAGAAATAGTTAAATTAAATCTAAGGGAAGCAAACATTTTGAAATGATAAGAACATAAGCTGAATCACAGTTTTCACATAAAATGTCACATCTTTTCGTTCGTAACAACTCATCTTTTGTCATCAATGCAGGTCGGGGTTCGGTAAGACTCCCATACATATATATCATGCAATAATATAGATTCAATCTCAAATAAAGGGCGTCGCCTCAATAAAGTTCGTCTCCTTATTCACAGGCATGAATGTTCTATACAAATTTTGAATGCCAATGTAGTATATTCATCTTTAAAAAAGGGGAAAAAATAGAAACAGATAGTCATTTGTCCATTGATTTCAATATTTGTAGTACAGAGCAACTCCTGCCTTCCAAAAATTGATTCATGATGAAACCTGAGAGTTAGTAACTCATTTATCATTATCACACAATAAGTCACTTATTTGGTTGAGAGAAGATTCATTTTATACATTATTTCATGGATCCATGAAATAATGTATAAAATGGAAATTTGAGAGCCCATTTCAAAGTTCTGGTGAATGTAAAATTATGACATGGCTGTAGTATTTTGTAACCACCAAGTCGACAGCAATGGATTTTGAGAATGGAACTGATTAAATTGCCTTTATTGACAAATTACTAAACATCTCATTTTCACCAATCCACAAAATATTCGACGCCATTCACTTATAAAAATAATACCTCATCCAAGTCTCCAATAAAATTTACCCATACGAATTAAAAATCAATGTCAGCGAAAGGCCCAGAAACGGCAGGATATTTATCACGATAAATACGTACAAGCAAAGAGTATGTTTCGTTGAAATAGAAAAGTAACGAGAGAATGTGTTCCGGAAATTATGTTTAAAGAAATACATATTTCGCTAGATGACGATGAGTTTCAAATAGGAGGGACATCCAGGAAGTAAGGTTACAACATTTTTGTAAAATCGAAAAATGCTTTTATTTAATTGAAATTCAGAGGAGACTTCACTAATATATTAACTTTTTTTCGACGTAATTGCCGTAGTAAAATTACAACATTTATGTAAGATTGAAAAATGCTTGTATTCAATTTAAATTCAGAGGGTAATTCACAAATATATTTAACTATTTTTCAACGTGATTGCCGTTGAGATCGAGACATTTTCGTAGTCGGGGCACCAGCTTTTGTATACTAGTGTCATATACCTCTGCCGCCAACTCTTTCAGCTACTTCTTTACAGCTTTCTCGACCTCCTGATCATCAGAAAAACCTTTCCCACGCAAAAACTCCTTTAGTTTAGTGAAAAGATAATAGCCTGAAGCTGCAAAGTAGGGTAAATAGGGGGGTGCGTTACAATATCCCATCCAAACGATGTCAGCAGCTCCTGTGATACTCGCGCGGCGTGGGGCCTGACGTTGTCATGCAAGAGGCTGACTCCCCGGATCAGCGTTCACCTTCTGCGGTTCTGAATGGCTATTCTGAGTTTTTTTAGGGTATTGCAGTAAGCCTCTGCATTAATGGTAGTCTCTTTAGGCATAAAGTTCACCAAAAGGACCCTAACGTCCCCAAAAAATAGATGCCATGACTTTTCCGGATTAATGGGTCGTCTACAACTTTTTAGTGGCTGGAGAAGATGAATAACGCCACTGAAGTGATTGCCTTTTGGATTCTGTGGTGTAGCGATACAACCAAGTTATCCTCCGTCACGATAGAGTCCAGAAAAGCTCCTCCCTCCTGTGCAAAACGATCCAAAAATTCACGCGCGGCGGTCACGCGATTTTGACGGTGCTCCGGTGTGAGCATTCTGTGCACCCATTTCGCACACAACTTCTTGTAACAAAGTTTTTCCAGTACAATATCACCAAGGAGACTTCAAAGAATGTCAGGAAATTCTTCGTGAAGGTCGTCAAGCGTCACACGGTGGTCATTTCGCACTTGTTCGTCAATTTTTTGCACAAGTTCGTCAGAAATCACTGATGGTCTACCACTCCTTGCCTCGTCGTGAGTATCTGTACAACCTAACCCACTTCGTTACATGTTGTCGACTCATCACATTACTACCAAAAACATTCACGAGCTTCCGATGGATATCCGCAGCGCAATTGATCTGCAAAGTCAAAAAACGAATGACCGCGCGGATCTCGCACGGGCGGGAGGTGGCGAGAGCGCGCGACGACCTCCCAATCGGAAAAATTTACTGTGACTGAACAAAATGGCCGACAAACACGCGGGACCAAACAAACTGACCGTTAGGATCCTTACTATACGTCATGTGCGCCAACTTTGAAACAAAAAATTTCCCCTGGCCTCAGGAGCCCTTATAACCTTACTTTCTGGAAAACCCTCGTAGTATAGTGAACAGTAACAAATGAGCTTGGTTGGAATAGCCGCACTTGTACTTTGATAGGCGTTTCATTCAAAGTAATTTAATTACATTCATTAAGCAATTTCAGATTTACTACTGAACAAAAATCGACGATTTTCTTCTATTTTCCTGCACTTTGTTCAGGAAGGTTATACAGTGTCGCACGAGCCTCAACCAATTAGTACGCCAATGCTCTCGAGGCTCATATTCATAATTGAGAATATTTAAAGACGATTGGGCAGTTATAACATAGCCAGGTATTTTGCTTGTGAATGCCTTAACTAGTCCTAGATTCATCGGTGAGAACTTTTCCATTTTCCGGGATTGCCAGAGATATCACTACTCGACTAAAGCCAGTGTTCTTTTTATCATGATATTATAGCACTCTTATTAAATTTTAGATTGGTTTCTTTGTACGCGATTCTATTTTAAGAATTTGAGAACTACTAAAGTCGTTGACAAATAATTGACAAATCCATAAGATTGACAAATTTTGCAACTAAAAGAACGGGAAAAGTTAATTCATCGAGAATAGTTACTGCAACAGGGTTTGCATGCATTAGAATAATATTCAGTGGGATGCTTCATAGGGAAAAATAGTTCCAATACCCATAGGAAATCCGTAACCACTGAGACTATATGCAATCTTCTTATTTCGTGAACAAGGACATGAAATAGAAACTTGAACATAAGGTAAGGCACATGCATCTAATAGGATCAGTTGCACGTATAGAAGAATATACCTAATCAAATTTGATCTAGGAAAATAAATATTTGACACAGTGAGTAGAGAACAAAATTAAATTAGTTTATCCATCAACGTTTGATTACCACACCTCGAGTTTCTTCAACACTCGGCTATGCTTCTTCCATTAGTAAAGGATGTTACACATGTTGGAGCTAACGGTTTTTGATTAATTTCTAACATTTACAAGTCGATGACATTGGTCGAAGAAATTATACGAAAAGCCGTTTGGAAAATTCATCAAATGTGTAGGTGTATCAGTTTCCTTTGCATACTATAGTTTTTGCGATCATATTTTGCCCAATAACTTGGAGAAGTTCGATATATGTGTTGAACCTTCTCATGTCGCGGAGGTTCAGTTTTTTATTCTATAGCGAAGTAAGTGGTTTGAAGATGCAGTCTTCGACGGAATTGAGGTACATAAATACAAGTAGTCATGAAAAAATTATCAGGACGCGGTTGCCGTGTGGCCCATTATGAATGTACTTAAAAATTCCTTTCGTGATTCTTGGAGTTTTTTGCACTCAACCAACTGATTAAATGTCATTTCCATTTACTTCCTGACAAAATGCAGGCATAATTCATGAAAAAAGAGGAAAAGTACGATCTTCTGCACATTCCGACTTTTAGTCAAAATTGCCGAAAATTCTAAAACGTGTTGAACCTCTTGGTGGAACCATAGGACAGCTGACAAAAATTCCGAAAAAACCCTGCGTCACTTTGATCTCAAAAGACAACTTTTCTGACCCCAAGCTTTTTGAAATCTGAAAAAGATTTTTGACAACCACCTTGACAGCGCAACAAAACTAAGTGTCCGATATTATTCACAACTTTTGGCGGATGATTCCTTAGGTAATGGTGCACTGGCACAGTCCTTCATCTACATCTACATACAACCCCGCGAGCCGCCGCATGGGCGTGTGGCAGGGGGTGGTAGGCCACCAGCCGTGTAAAGATGTAAAATTTGATGAAGATGTTTTGGACGAGTTTTAGTACCTATCTGTTCGGAAGAGCGTCTCTCTTATTTTATCGCATCTGTCAGACCTAGAAATGTAGCGAGGCGTCATGATAACATTCTCTGTGTCTCTCGGAAACAGCAATTCTGAATATCTCAAGCAGCCTAAGCCTAGCGTGCAGCCTCCGAGTCTCTAGGGGCTCTCACCTTAATCCCTCTAAAAGTTGTGAGACACTATATGTCCCTTCGTAGCAGTTTTTAACGAAGCATACTGCTTTTCTTTGATTTCGTCCTTATGATCATCAGTTATAGAGCCCAGTTGAGATAAGCAACAACACGAATATAAGTAACAAAATGCATATATTTAGATCAGCCCGCCCATTACATGGGCCCAGTTTCATAAATTCTGCACACCAGATCGCACAGTTCTAACGTTTCATTTTTTCTAGCTACTTTGTGCAATTCTGACGGTATTTCAGCAATCATAGGGGTAGAAGTACAATATAACGTTGTTTTGAAATCAACTAAGAATTTCTAAGACTAAGTCTCAGCCTTAATTCTATTTAACAGTCTGGCCATAGTCGTCTGCCCTGGAAACAAGATATTTGTCAATAAATTCAACCATTTGAGCAATTGATAAGGCTAAAATAAGTAAAAGCATTTCAAAAATAAATAATTTAATAACAAACTTTCACATGCGCGCCTACTGAAAAGAGTATTCGCAATCTTAATCATGACCGAAAACCCATCAATAGCCAACGCGCAAATCATGGTATAACATACTTTAAAATCTAAACAAAATAAGATGAAACGGAAATATATTCAAACACTTAGGAGTGAATAGGACAGGGAGAGTCTTCAATGGCATTAAGCGGTCAAGATATGGCTTATAAATCTACCTTTAAAAAGATGCAACCTTAATGCTAAGCCTTAGTCTGTCCATTTAAGCAAATATCCATTCACCATAGTTTTGAGCATAATTTTCAATTACTGAATTTTTACTGACAGCGCGTAAAGTTTCCAGCACACGGAGCTATGAAAACTTTTCTTAATGGAAGGAATAACACGCACATGGAACTTACTTTAAAGGCTGACTATTAGAGCGCTTATTTATAATTTAAAGAGAATTTTAAACTTCTAAACTCCTCAAAAATCACTTGTGTACTGTTACTGTAAAAAAAGACTCGGGAGTTAAGACGACTAATATTTACTGCCAAGCATTACTGTGAAAATTTGTAATGACACGGAGAGGTAAACTGCAGTGACAACTGCGACGAAATATAAAGTAATACAAATGACTATCGACCAGAATTAAAATTATCCATCTGGCCAGACCTTAGAGCAGCAGCTGAGTGTATGAAGTATAAGCTTTCTCTGCAGCCGGAATTTGTATACGATAATCCATTACACTGTTTAAACACAATGAAGTAATAACATATTATTGCCTACTTTCATTAACTCCTGGTATTTCCAAGACACAGGATGGAGTTGCTTCGAGGCACGTCTTGAGGGAAGGTCGCCGGGTTGATATTTTATGCCAAAGATTCAGTGTCGGCGGAGAATATTCGCACACGGGATGGGATCCTGTTTCATTAGAAGCTTAGAACTAAAAAATTGTAAACGATTAGTAACCTCAAAATAGAATAACCAAGAGAATACCGAAATTACCGTGGGTGTTTGGGTAGATAGTTCCATGAAACGTAATGAGGTGACTTTTTATGCCATATTTTTTAAGAGATTTGCACACAACATTATGGTATTGGATAAGGTTTACAGCAAAAAGTTCGCTATTAACCATATATCTCTTTATATCTGCAATTAATCGATTTCAATAAAATAATGTGGAGTATCTAATTACACACCAATCATTTAATTTTGATTGTTTTTAAAACTTCACCAAATTGTTCGGTAGAAAATTGGGGTAGAAAATCCTTCTTCAACGGGTATTACTGTTAGACAGATGTTTTCCTTAATTCTTCACAAATATGATGATGCACTGAGTGGGGGTTATATTTTATGGCACATTAGGCCACGAATAACTGTGCGAGTAGAAGTAGGAATGTGATCAACAAAGCACTCATCAAAGACTGATTCCGTTACAAAAGAAATTAAGTCAAGCAGGAGAGCTTATATGTATCTGTCACCTTCACGGTTCACCTATATTATTAGCACTGTTAGCATTAAATGTATTCACATTATATTTATCTATACAATAAAAATAAGCTTATTCAAACAGTAAAGATGCATTAACTAAATCATCAACCCATCAATCATATATCATACCTTCTTTACGTGAAACTTCTTGAAAACGGATAGAAGGATGCGAACAAGATTTCCTCGTTGACAGACAAAAATCACCGGGTCGAGAATCATACAGTTGTACTCAAACGTGCCAAGCAAGATGAAGTGAAACAGCATTCTCAAAAAAATGACAATCAACATATTGTAGTTGATATGCCAAACGTCATGTGGCTATGAAATACCCGAAAACGTGTAGTATATGAATCTATAATTGATAGTGTCATCTCTATTGATTTTCACTTACAGCTCAATTTAAAATAATATCTTTGTGTGAAGAAGTTGGAGCTGATCACAATGAGCTGCTCCTATGAATAGAAGTACGTTGACAATTTAGAGGATATTTTTGAGTGAGGGTTTTTGTATTCATAAATTTGATGAGAATTTTTTAATTAGAACTATTCTACTTTAGCATTGTATTTCAAAGATATGAAGTTTGGGGTAAAATGCTGGTAAATGGTCTCACTAGGATACATTGTATATTGAAAAAATTTACTAGAACTTTGTATTTCCACAGAATATTTTATTCGAACACGACCATGGTTTCGACGGTTAACGTCATCTTCTGGTGAGGAATACATTGATACACCTTCTTAAATACTCGGATGACACGTGACATAGACATAAAATCAAATCTGAGAAAGTGGAGGGGGAAGCGGTAGAGGAGAGTGGGAGTTGGGAGGTTGGGTCTTCCCCAGGGTGTGTCTGTGCTTGGTATCGATATGTGGACGATATTTTGTGTGTGTGGTCAGGATCCGCGAGGCAACTCGACACCTTCTTGCACCTCCTGAACTCCTTGGACAATTGTATTAAATTTACGATAGAAAAAGAATCGAATGGAGCTTTAAATTTTCTTGACCTAACTATTTCCAAAGATTCGGGAAAATTTGATTTTTCCATTTTTAGAAAAGATTGCTACACAGATCAAGTTATTCATGCCACTTCGAGACATCATTTTTCTCAGAAGCTTTCATCCTTCCATGCCATGCTCCACCGTCTGCTAACTATTCCGATGTCCCAACTCAATATACAAAAAGAGCTCAATATCATTAAACATATAGCTGTCAACAACGGCTACAAAACAGATTTGATCGATAAACTATATCGGAAAAAACTACAGAAGATGGCTATCCAAACCATATACGGAACCCCTCCGCTAAGTGAAAGTGATAAATGGAGGAAATTCTTATACTTGGGGAATTTGTCCCTCCTAGCTACCAAGACCTTCCTAAAAAATAATCACATGAGAGCTGCCTATTATAATAACTCTAATTTAAGGAATTTTTTCTCCAAGTCCAAGGACGCTATCCCTAATTTGGAAAGAAGTGGTGTATACAGACTCAAGTGCGAATGTTCGGCAACCTATATTGGGCAGACTGGACGCAAATTCAAAGAGAGACAAAAAGAACACATTGCTTGTTTCAAACATCAAAATTCCAATTCTAACTTCGCAAAACACCTGCTGGACAATGATCACACAAGTGACTTCTCATTGGAAATTTTACATTTCGAGAAGAAAGGCCTCAGGCTTGACGCTCTTGAGCAAGTGGAAATTTTAAAATCGTTGAATGCAAATTGTGAAATTGTAAATGATATGTTGTATACTTCCCGCTCTCCACTCCTCAACCTCCCCCTCTTCCATTAACCCCTTACCTTCGCACACTTCGGTTTTTTCCCCTTTCCTCCCCTTCTCCCTAATCCTTAACCGTCACCCGCCTTCACCCCCGCTGACGCACTTGAGCACGCTAGTATTTCTATTATTGCCTTTCTCTCCTTCCCCAACCCCTTCCTACACCCTCGGTTCACCCTAATCCTTGCCCAACCGTCACTGCAGTTAGTCAGCTTGAGATGCGTCAGCCCTACCTACCACCCCACATTCCTCGACTCCTACACCCTGGGGAAGACCCAACCTCCCAACTCCCACTCTCCTCTACCGCTTCCCCCTCCACTTTCTCAGATTTGATTTTATGTCTATGTCACGTGTCATCCGAGTATTTAAGAAGGTGTATCAATGTATTCCTCACCAGAAGATGACGTTAACCGTCGAAACCATGGTCGTGTTCGAATAAAATATTCTGTGGAAATACAAAGTTCTAGTAAATTTTTTCAATATGTCTAGTAAATTCCACAAAGTTACGCCGGAAACCATCAATCTTAGGATACATTGTGTCAATCGCTTCACAAATCCTGATAAATGCTGACCGTCACAAATCGGCTCTCCCAGCGAATCATTACGCAGACATTCTCGTCGGGTAATGTGTAGGGTGGGAGACGAGCATTCGGCGCCCGGAGACTGGATCAAGTTGGATAAGGGAGTGAACTAAAAAACAAAAGCCTGGCCCTCCCGGGAGGGGGTTTGGCGGATGGCCGATAATCAACCCAAATAAAATAAATACTTACTCAAATGACTTACAAAGAAAATCCTCCAAATAGGACAGGAATTCTGGATAAACGACCTCGAAAGAAGACAGACAAAAGTAGGGGATTACCAAATATATTTAATGTAGCCAAATGTAACGTCTCAGTAACATGTAAGTAAATGGAGTCTCAGTAATAATGAAAATGGACTCAGTAGCATACAAAAGGATTTAAATCTAAATATAGAGACGATTACAGCAACAAAAATGTACATAGAGGAACTAAAGAATAAAAGAACTATGTAATGCTATTTAGCGGCGTGGATGAAAGAAATCGAGCGTGTTTTGGAGTAGCTGTGTTAATAGATAGAAGATGGTAAGACAATATTGGAGGGTATTATTCGCTTAGTGAGATAATTATGACTGTTAGGTTGAAGATTGGTAGACGAAATATAATATATAATAAGTGCCTCTTCTCCTAAGGAGGGAAAGGAAGATGAGACTGTAATTTACTACAACATGTAGAAAAAGTACATCTAAAAATCAAGAAAAGATTACATACTCTTAATGGGAGATCTAAATGGCAGAATTGGGAAAGTTCCTATTCCAATACTGATTGGAAATGGCAAAGAGGACCAGAGAACTGATATGATTTCAAATGGATAACATCTACGAAAAATCATAACACAATTAATTAATAGTAAAGAACCCCTTTTTATGAGAAAAAAGTAAAGACATTCTTATGGTTTGCATGAGTCTATCGATCTCTCATCGACTATGTCATTGTCAATCAAAAACTAACACCAGGGATTAATGATACACATATATACAAGGGTAGAAATATCAACAGTTAGTTTAGTTATGACTAAGCTTCAGACGTGGTCAAGATGGAAAAGAAAACCTAAACTTCTAAAGCGTCAAAGAGACGGCAAATTCTACAATGTGCACGTGTAACAGGAAGAAGGTACCCGAAACTTACATGAAATGAGAATAACAAAACTATCCCAAGGGAGTTTCTATTTCAAAGATTTGAACTTTGGAGTGCAATGCTGGTAAATGGTCTCACTAGGATGGATTGTGTCAACCTCTTCAAAAATCCTGATAAATGCTGACCGTCTCAAATCGGCTCTCCCAGCGAATCACAACACAAGAAATTCTCATCGGGCACCCTGGGTAATGCCGAATGTGTAGGGTGAGATACAAGCATTCGGCACCCTGAGACTGGATCAAGTTGGATAATGGAGTAAACGAAAAAGTAATAAACACCTGGCCTCATGGTAGGGGGTTTAGTCAGTTACAGACATAGATGGAAAACGGACGAATATTGCAAATGCCATGAAACACATTGGAAATGAAGATAAGCATAAGGAAAAAAAATAAACGAAAAAAGGTTTGATATTTAGGAATTAGGAAATAAAAGAAGCAATAAAACAGAATAAAAGCATACAGAGAATACTCACAAAAGAATTAGAGGACACAAAAGAGAATTACCTTGCAATTAAAAACAGAACAAAATCCATATTAGACAAGCACAATGATGGCCAGGGGTACATTTGTTAGTGGTAGTTTTTTATACTGCGGACAAGAATTAGATCATTTAAAGTTAAAGCATCTCAACAAAACAGAAAGTGGTGTAGCACGGATAAATATAATGTCTAAAGAGAATTGGATTAAGCATTACCAACATCTCTGATACTTAAGCCAATAGAATAGAATCCCAAAAAGGCTTCAGAATTTAAACCGTTAGGGAGAAGAATTTGGGAGATCGAGATTATGATGGCGAAGCCAGAGCAGGCAACATGGCTTCATCTGGAAAGCAAAAAGAAGAAAATAATCGAACTTTGAGACTCCTCTTGCTAATCTTTCTGAAGTTTTCCCAAAACCTAACGGCGAGATGCACGTATTTTTTATCATAATCCTCCTAAGCCACATCTCGAATACGTCAACAGGCCATTAATAATACTTCTGAAGTAGCTATAAAAGACGCTTCCTTCAGCTGTCAGCTGGTAAAGAACGACAGTAAACAGCAGCAAAATTTGTTAACCGTCATATCTAAACAACATATAACCTCAGTACTGTTTCAAACGAAAACATTTACATATGACATGCTGTATTTTGTCAGGTGACGAATAACTTCATGGAATCGCTAGTGGGGGGATACAGTTGACTCATACAGAGCAAACATGCCGACAAGAGAGCGACGAAATGTTGCCGTAGGTTACTCATTTATTTGAACATCAGAATACAAACCTAATTGCGCCAGTGAATAGACCTCAATTAAAATACCACTTAATGTGGCGTTAGAATGCAGAGTGGTGGTAATAGATCCTGTAATTGAAACGCCTAATGAACATTTCCAGTGAGAAAATATTTAAGGCCAAGCACTGCTGCAAATATGCTTTTTCAATACGCTATTCAAAAAGAAATTTCGGAGAGAATCTGTAAACGCAGCCGTTTATAAGACAGTACCGTCTGAAATGGGGAGAGTTCAAGTTTTCAGTTGTAAGGCAAGAGAAGTTCCACCAAAAGGTTTAAATAGATTGTCGTGCAGAGGAATGTGTCGATATGGGATATGAAGGTGGAACTAAAAAAGAATACACTTAAGATATACTTTTGATCATTTTTCCACTTAGCTATTAAAAACACTTTCATTTTATCTTCATTTTTCACCTACTACCTTCTCTTCATTCTTCACCTACTATGACTCCGCTGTTCTGTTAAAGAAGATTGATTACTCTCAAGGCATCTTCCTTCAGGAGGTTTTCTCCTTATTTCATTTATCCGTGGCAGACTTCGTAATATCGTATCGTGTCTTCATTTAATTCGTAAAGTCTGTGCATATTTTTCAACGGAGCTTAGAGAGGAAATAAATGATAGGAATATAGCCAAATTCCGTGTTTTCCAATCCAAAATGCTAATTTCTAGAATCAGAAATGTTGTAAATAAGTTGATTTTTTAAGAGAGAGGTAGTTATAACACATTATGCTGCAGAGGAAGTTACTGTTTCAGATACTATGGTCGAGGACAGACCAAATTCACCAAAGATGGTAAAAATCAGGAGTACAAATAATAGAGCGAGAGTTGAATGTCAAGATTATTTGATTCCGCAAATACAAGTGTTTTTAACGCAAGACCAAAATTTGGTATATTCTGTCCGTTATCTGAGCTGGAAGCCAAAGATAAAGGAATGAAAGGACGTAAAACATATTTGTCATCGCCTGAAAGGTACAAAACACTTAAAACTAACGTCCCATAAAATTGAAGATAAAATGAGAGTTTTTCGTAGCTAACTGGAAAAATGATCAAAATCCACCGTTGGATTTGTCACTGTTAGAGTAGTGAGAGTTCCGGATAAGTAAGAACGAGAGATATAGTGAGAGATCTGCCATTAAGGCAATCTATGACAGAAGTATCTAGAGTTAACTCGGGTGAAAATAATAAAGTCATGAGTAGAAAAATGATAAATATACCAAATAAATACTCTTTGTGTTATATTTGGTGATAATGCAGCAGTTTTGAAACCCGGCATTTATCCAGATATAGATGACAGATCAAAGTAATTTGCAATTATGTTTAATTCAGGAGAGGAGTGAGATACTTATAGAACTGTTAAGTTTACGTAAGTTATATCAACGAGCATTGTAGCGTACTTATTCACCACGACCTTACCTTATACCAAAAAAAGGAATTTATTAGTTCTTTTACTTTAATGATATTAATGAGTAACTTTTTATTTTGGTGATTAAATCATCTGTTGAGTCTTATTTATAGTACATTATCTTATGATTATAATTTTCAAAGCCGCAATTGAACTCTATCTATAAATGAAACTCCAATTAATAGGAGGAATGAGGAATGAGTATTAAGAACTCTTTTTGGGAGGATTTAGTTGGTGAAATTCTTTATCTAATATGAGTTGGAACTTATGTTTTAAACGGAGCTGACAATATTTTGTTTATATTTATCTAGAACAAAAAGGCGGCATGACGACCCACTGGTCTTAGTCATAAGAAAAGAGACTATAGCAAATCTTCGATGTCCGTTAGTAATACATGAGTTATCAAGTTTGAAAATAGTAATAGCAACCATGAATACGCTTTCCATAGAGCACTTCTTATATCGATGAATGATACTCTTTAAGGCCTAAAATATTTAATACATATTTAGAGAACGCCTTGTCAGTCCTCGATAGAAAAAATGAGTAAATGTTGTGAAGGACACTTTTTTTGCTAATACGGAAATAAAAAAGAACTATCCACACACCTATGCCCTCTAGTAAGAAACATAATTAATAAAAGAAGCAATAAAAAAACTTTTTTGAAATCTCATTTCTTTTTATATTAAACACATTTTCACTAAGTAGACAATTAGAGCCACCACATATAGAAGTGGCTAAGTATAAGCAGAGATAAAATTGTAAAACAGTAACATAAAATCAGTCAATGTAGAAAGAAAAAGTGTGTGATACTATTGCCAAGACAAATAAGTCTAACATGTATACTAAAAACGTGGTAAATTGCATACTGAGACATATTTTTGCAGATGAAAATAAAAGTTGGCATACATATCTTGGCTGCGGAAAAATATCCTCAATTTCAAGATAATATTCGCCTAATAAGTTTCTAATAATTTGAAATAAATTTTCCAAAAAGTCCCTGGTATTTTCATGAGTATGTACCACAATTTGAGTTTTTATTTGAAATAAGACATAATACAGCGATAAAATGGGTTACAGAGTCATCATGAGGTTCCTTGTGAAGATAACTCCCCGCGATATTTACAACATTTTTCATTTGCCGACATTTTGAATAGCACTCCAGTTTACGTCAAGTACTGTAGGTAAGGTCAAGTATTTTAAAAGCAAATTAGTTTTACTTATTGAGCAACTATTTAATTCCTTAAAATGTACGTATCACTGACATGTGAAATAAATATACAAAGTACGGAAGTAAACCCACACGTACCGATAATTCACATCATCACCCGCATCAGAAGTCCTGCGTAATGAAGACTGAAGCATGGAGTCCTCACCGCATCGGATTAAGTTAGATTTTAAAGGAGTTGGAGCACCTACTTTCGATTTGAATAGGATACGGCTGCTCAATTTTAGTAATAAGAAGATTTTTAAATATAAAAATAGGAGACATGCCCCTGAAGGATAAGGTCAATCCATAAGCTTTCGCAATTCTTTTTTACGTTTCTGGAACAGCTGACCGCATTGCTCGCATCTTGAGAAAAGCACACCAAAGAAAATTAGGTTTCTTCCAGCCTCGATAGAAGCTAGATCTTCTCTCCGAACTGAAGGGGTTTATGATATTTGAAGTTTATGTGTCTCTATCAATTTAGGGCAGGCCAAATAAACAAATTAAACAAGGCTAAAAGAACGTACATATGTACAAAAGAGGCATGACACAGGCAGACTCCGGCTGTCACCGATCATTTCATGTCGGGACCAGGGCACAAAATTTCATTAATGAAGCTTAAGATATCGCTAGAACTGATCCATGATTTTAGATGGAATCGATATAGCCCTACGTCCGACGTTTTAATATGGAAGACTAGATTGGATTGGATTTTGAGGGGACGACCGACAATTGACGTCATTTGCGCCATAGGGGACAGGTAAGGGAGGAAGGGTGGATAGAATCCCGGCGTCGGCATTAGCCTGCTCTTAAAGAAAGGCGCCTTCGTCTTTTCTTCTTTGACCTTAGGAGGACTACGGTTTAACGTATGATCCGACAGACGGACTACTGTGCTTAAAGTTCCCTCCATATGATACTCTAGTAGCGATCCGGTTTCCTCTGAAAAACATCCGCCTCTGCAAGGATTTGAACTCTGGCCGCCCGATCCCCATCTAGAAGACTCTTAGCGCATAATCACTGTCAGGAAAAGACATCTTTCCACCTATGTTTGTAACAAGACAATTGTTATTTTGTTTTTGTTTGTTTCTCGTTCAAATTATTATCAACAATGGCCAGTCAAGTAACAAGCAGATAGCACAAATATAACTGAATTTTTTAGTCTCCTGACGACTTTTCCAGTACGAAGAACGAAACCTTCTTTAAGCCTAAAAAATATTTAGCAGAAAACCAGGAAAAGATGGATAGTGATAACACTAAGTTTAGATAACCGTTTACATGTTAGCGAAAGTCTAAGATGTAAATTTGTGGAAGCACTATACAAAAAATATCATAAAATAATACACCTGGTTATAGTCCACACTTTACTCAGCACTGACCATGGTTTCACACAACATGCCATTATTAAGGTAATTTACTTCTTTGGCAGACTGAGATGGATCCGAATCGGAACCCAGAAGGGACAGCTCCACAGGAAGGTCAAAGTTCCGCTAATATTTTGTAGCGCATCGCGTGGAAGCAAGCTGTGGGAACTGTAATTGAGGGGTGGGGATAGGCGAATGCTGACTCACCTGTCCTAAACATTTGCCTACCCTACCTCTCCCTTACAGCACTCCCCAAACCCCATTTCCACTCGTTGTACAAAAAAACCTTGACTTTGTGCAATCCTTTCCATTTCCCTGACCTTCTCAAAGAACACCTAATCTGTTTTTCCTCCCCTGTCAGAAGCATATAACGAGGTGCATTAATTATTAATCGTAAACCGTATTATTTATATTTTAAAACCTCATCAGAAGTAAACATGTCTGATGCCTTTCCATTCCAGACTCGATCAAAAATTTGAACGTTCTAATCAATAGCATTTAGCCTTGTTCCTTTATTCCATGACTAGAATAATTGCTTACATACTTTTACGGCGCATGCATTCTTTTCATTCAGAAGTTTTTTCCTAACATCCATGTTAGCCGACACTGTATCACTTCGAATTGATTCAATACATTTTATATTATCAATCGCAAACCCTAATACAGCTGAAATGCATCTCGGTTTGCATGGCAACGAGAATTCATTCAAAATCTCTCGTACATTTTCATTCATCTGATTTAATGTGGACATTGATACGAAAGAAGATAAATTTCACTAAAGACAATGAGCTTTTTATGCTATTTCTATTGGTGGTGATCCAATGGCCTTTAACTTAGTCTAGACTCCAAATTCTGATAAATTATTTTTATTAATTAGTTAACATTTAATAAAATATTTAAGGTTTTCATTTCTACATTGCCACTGCCTAGCGAGATCACAAAAAATTAACTTTAAATGATTCATACCTTCATCCAGGCACATAAGAGATACCTGAATGTATAACGAAGTTTTTAAAAATAATGCCATTTCGCGGAATGTTGGTAAGTTTTCCTGAGACAAGTTTCACATAGTACTATTCTTCTTCCAGAATTTTCCACCAATTCTGTAAATAAGGGAAATTCTTATATTTGCGAGGGCATTTGCAGGTGAACAAAAAAGCACAAACAAGTAAGAAGCAAACATGCTGCGGTAGAAAGCAAATGATTGCTATCTTTGGAGCAAATTGCTAATTAATAACTTTTTTCAATTGCGCCTAAGATTTATGAGCCATGAGCTCCCAATGTGGTATTTCACAATCGGCTTCAAAGAGATGTATATTTTGACGAAAAATCACATTTTAGTGAACTTGAAATTTGAATTTTTAAGTCATGATTATCATATAATTTAATTATTAATGTGTTTTTATTGCTGTGGAATGTAAGGATTAAAAATTAACATGTAGTTGTCATTTTATTAGTACGTCCTTCATGATCTATCCTGGATCATAAATATTTATCGCACATGTCCCTGGAACTTTACCATTAAGACGCTTTGACATATGCCAAGTGTATACCAAGGACATTGATTGCCGTGGACAATATTGGCACGGAGTCGTAGCGTCTGCTTATTCTGTATAAATCTTGTTGGAAATAGAACACGATCAAGGATATAATTCTTGTAATTTTCTCACCAATTCCAGCGAGTACGTAAAGAATGTGTAATGTGCAGTGTAGTAGGTTAGTCCAGAGTGTAGAGCGCTCAGATTTTCAATATAGCGCCCGGGGTTAAATCTATGTAGTAGTTGCATTAGGCCAAAGCACTTACATGTATCGATGAGCACCAAGAGATGGATATTCACTCGATTCTCAGAAACTCTACTTGTTACATATTCCAGACCAGTGATTGATTATTCCTCAAACAATTATAAGATACATATGTACGTATATATTTTGGAAGTACCGAACTCTTTTTGTGGAGTTCTATGGAATGGCATTAGAAAAACACAAGTAGACAACTCCCAGATGAACAAAAAAGTTAATGGTTGATTATTCCCCCTGCGAAAATGCATTTTTAGTATAAGATCTGGTAGAGATTGATGGCTAAAAAAGAGCTATATAAATGAAAAGTTCGTTATTTTAAAAATTCCGTCGTGTTAAAGATATCCGGAAAAATTAATTGAAAAATGCTCTTAAAATTTAGGTAAATATTCGTCTTTAAAACCACGAAGTCCCAATATGAAAATTCGAAAGACTTTTTTTCTCCGTTCTTCATATAAATATCGAATATAAATCTTCAACGTGTTTAAGATTTGTTACATGCTGATAAAATTTACTCATAGGCTATCGGAGATTTTGCAGAGAAGAAGAAAATATGTTGTCCAATTTTAGTCACATGTCATGAATGTCACATGTCATTCAGGATTAAAAAGTAAATCAAACAATTGTTAGGTATATCTTAGCAAAATTAAACTTAGCCAATGTTACAACGTGGCATGGATATTTTATTTGATAGTCGTTGCCGGAAAAATTCTTCCATGAAAGCATCAAACAGCTTTAATGTCACCTATATAAGTACTTATAAACCACCCTAGTGAAAGTAGGCTCATTTACGAGCCAGATGAAATGTAAGACACAGTCCATGTTTTCTGCCAGCTTGAGGATTTCCAGCGGATCATTAATAAAGTTACCAAGCAATATAAAGGCACGGTTCAACCTGGTCATCAGAGAAGTTGAGATCATGGTTGTTACCCTACGAACCCGCTTCTCAAAGGCTAACAAAATGAGCCACCTTTACCTTTTTCCCCAGAAAGTCTTATTCGTCAAATTGGCATAATAGGGAGCATTATGAAATATATACATAGTTAACAAAATACTTAATCCACTATACCACTCCTTTCTCACTGCGTTATTGTTTTGCTCTGGATTAGGGACCATATATATGATTTAAACCTGTAAACATACTTTTGTACAGAATATACAGTGCTAATTCTCTAGATTCAGTTCTTATTTTGACCCACTCAAACACGTAGGAGGGGTTGAGGATTATTTAGACTCTGAATCTCGATCCAAGTAAAAAGGGAATTTATATCTGCCCGACTTTATTATGTTAACAGCACCTAAAGGCTATTCGACAGAGTATATAAGAGGGGATAATTTTACAAAATGCGTATCAGGAAAAGTAAGAGTAACCCCTCAAATAAAGTAATGAAAGAAGACCAGGCTCAAGTATCTCAGGTATGATACGTTCCTCATAGCAATGTTCCTCATATCAATATTGAGAGATTGATAGAGAGAGATGTTCCTTATAAAACTTTGAATGCCGGGCAAGTGAATACATTTCAGCGCTGTTGTTTCAGTTTTGATCCTCGAAAACTCTTTTACGCAGCGAAGGCATTTATAAAGATGTTATTGACGCATCGATCGTACAAAAGATTACTTTGACTTCAAAGATTGAGAAGCACAGGAGCCAATTATAGCCTTTTACAATCGAAAAAAATAAACTATAATCGAAAACTTGAACTTTTCCCCGTAAGATTGCAAAAATTAATGAAAAACCTTTCGTATCAAATGTAAAGTAGAAAAATAAGAAATAATTTAAATAATAAAGGTACCGCGTCAAATATTTAAGTGGGACTGATATAATACACCTTATACGTATATATTCCTAGCAGAATTAACCATTACGAGGCCTTAGTTAGACGACTAAGCACATTAGCCAATATAAATAATCCAATACTACTTCAATACAATTCAATAATCCAATGGATACTTGATCTTTCCAAGAATACGAAGAAGAAACATTTGAACATTTTGTTCTGTTTAAAAGAGCTCTAATTTATACCTACTGTTTCAACTGGAACCATATAACCGATGCAGTAAGTGTCATAGATCATGACACAATGTAGCGTATGTCAGTGATGTGGATATCTAATTTGAAATCAAAATCCTCCATCACAAAAAGGCAAGGTTAGGAAATGAGGGAGCGGCAGGAGGACAAAAATAGATGCTGAGGTACACGGCGGTTTCCCGAAGGCGGTCTTTCTCTAATTCCTCTCGAAGCGTAAGCGGTGAACGACGGCTTCCTTTGCTTCCAGTTGCTCATTTTTTGGGGAATGTCTGCCACGCAGGAAACATCGCGTTGTGAAAAATTATTCAAATCAATGACGCATCAATTTTCAGGAATACTTCGATGTCGAAGATAAATCAATGCAACCTTCGGCTTTTCCTTCCTTCTGACTGTCATGTGGGTAATGATAACATATTTTTTCAGATACGCCGCAGCACTGGCTAGAGTCACTTTTTTTATAAGACCCAGTCACCCGATTAATTTTCCCGTCATTTAAGAAGCTACCTCAAATTCTCCCTCGCTTCTAGGGCGCATAAGGCGATTTGAACAAGCGTGAAGTGAGCTAAACACTATCATTGATACAGTTAATCTACAATTTCCGAGGTATAATTTAGAATAATAAATACACACACGTGAAAACCTTTTTCGCGGAATTGCTTTTATGAATATCTAAGGCATAAAATGAGGGTTTCATCCCAGAGCATTTATACATCTACAAACCATTACAAGAAAAATGATCGGAATAAGACTTCATATGGAAGAAACCTGATTCATGTACCTCTTTTATGTAAATAAAAATCATTGCAAGATTATTAAGGCTTCACAAATGCGTGTAACAATTTTCTTCCTTTCATAAAAAGTAAAGAAACATATCAAAACACTGCGGGGGCAAAGCAACACAGTAAAATCGGTCGTCAAATGTGAGATACTCGTAAAGAAATGAAACGGTTCACCTGGAGTTATATTTTGTTGTATCTTTTAGAAAACAACATAAAAACTAGCGCAAAAAGTTTTCCAAATTGAAATCATAGTCTCAGTATAAAAACAAGGCGCAAAAGCTCCAGTAAACCACATTAACTGCAATATTCCCATACTTTTTAAAATAAACAAATATTAAGAATGTAATATAATTCGATTGTTAGCTAGAGAATCAACCTCTGAAAAAAGAACGGCAATAAATCGTTATCATATTTCTACTCCGTCTTCCACACGAGTGGCTGAACATTTCAAGTAAAATACATGAAGAGAGCAGGGACGGTTGGGGAGGCGAACGACAGTTGAGAAGATATGGCCATTATAAAGGGTTCAGGTGATAACCATTTGAAAAATAGAAGAGTGGAAAACATTTCGGCGTCAGCCTTATCTTATTCTCAACAAAATGCGACCAATGGTCCACTGATGAACGTAACAACCGAAAGGGGGAGTGTTTTACTTTGAGTGTCCTGTAAACATCGCCCAAGGAACGATCGGAGGTCAGGAAAATTCTTCAACGACGCTAGGATTCGAACCCAGAGCTTTTTTATGGAGTAATGACGTAACCCTAGTCACCATGTAAACCCGATTCCCAATGATTTGGGACACGGAGAGGACGCCAGTTTTGGAAGAAAGCTATAAGTTACCGGATAACGGTTCGGTAGAGATACTAGATATATTGAGACGAAAGAGTGACCGCATTCTAGACTAGGCTCGCAACCCGAGAGCGGTGAGCATTTTTCAGTGAAAGCTAGATTCGTACTTTGAAGCTAATGTGAGAGCACTTGAAGATTAAAACTACACCCGTAGACGTCGTAAAAACTGTACCCTTTGGAATCTACCGTTGAAGGAGAGCTACCGCTGACGACGAATTTCTTTCAACCCTTGCTGATGTCCGAATAAGCCCTCCCTTGCCATCCTATCCTCTCACCCGTGACGCGGGTAAATTCAGGAGCAGTCTCACAATAACCACTTAGCCAAACAAAGAGGCGCTCAATATGGACACAGAAAACATCGGTACATGAGAAGCTAATTTGGAAAATATTCAAAGCAGCAATGACGCTCAAATGCCGAAAATGATGACATTCCACGCTGGAATCGTGGAATTGCAAATCGAAGCGTGGAAGGAAACCAATTTGTTTTATCCAAACCAAATGACATAGCTCTTTACTGCAAACAAAAATCTTATCGGAAACAAGTTTGTCTTTCAATTATGCTGTATGCAAATTAACGAAACTGGTGCACGTTATGATGATGCTCTCGAAATTCCATCTCGAAAGGAAATTGAAAATGAAGAATTGACCGGTGACTTCGAAAGTTGCTGAAAGATCTGTTTCACTCAACACCAAGAACGAAGCTTGAAAAACTGAAAACCTCGTTTTAATGTTATGTGAAGTAAATGAGCAGCTACAAATGTAATTCACACGTGGGCATTTCTTGAGTATCTTACTATTCCACCATTTATGACAAGAATAGAGAGGCTCCAATAAATTCGGTTTCTTATGTGTTTTTCATGCAAAAGACATAAGGGTCTGATTAAGTAAATTGCGTGAACAACCTTCACTTCTAGCGATTCAAATGCGTTTCACACTAGCGTTGGGTAACTTTTCACGGATTCTCCCAAGTCTTGTAATCTTCGTTACAAATTTGCATATTTGGTTTTCTCACGATCCATTTTAATAATGACCAGACTTCGTTCACCATTAGATTAAGTATCGAAATAAAATTCTGCCGAAAATTAAAGTGATTTCATTAACGTAGTTCAAATAATTCTTAAACTAACTTCTTGAATTATTTTAACTACGTTAGTGAAATCACTTTAATTTTCGGCCGAATTTTATTTCGACACTTATTCTAATGGTGGGCAAAGTCTGATCATTATTAAAATGGAGCGTGATAAAACCAAGTGATTTGATGAATAATACCTTATGCAATTCTGTAACGAAGATTACAAGACTCGGGGGATTCTGAGAAACGTTACCCAACGCTAACATAAAACGCATTTGAATCCTTAGAATAAGAGCTACAACAAACGATTTTTAAATAATTTATATGATCTTTAGGAAAAAACATACTGAAATCCAAAAACAGGAAAACATATTAACGGTTCGATGAATAGTACAGCACCTACTGCTTACGCAGATACGCCTGTATTGAAATCGTTATCGTTCCATCTTTAAAAAAAAATACCACAGAATAAGACATCTGTGGTAAGTCAAAAATCCCTTTATAAGACAACGTGAATAATTGCAAAGATTTCTCGAACGTTGATCCAAAGAGTTGAAAGGCTACTAAATTGATGGCCGAAAAACTATCATTATATTTGGACGAACAAAGATGATTTTTAATATGTAAATTTGGACAAAGATGTAATAAAGAAACTATACCATAAGAATATATAGGGATATTTGCCTTCCAACAGATATCTCACAAGATCTGGAGAAAATTCTGCAATTCCAATAGTAACTTACTACTCAACCCTCTCCAGCCGATAGGTCCAAAAAGTATCACCTTGACCCAAAAAGATGAAAGAAGTGAAATCTTCTGCGGAATCAGTAACTTCATTGCATAATTAAGTTACTCCTGTATATTCATCGTAAAAAAAGAGACAGCAAATGACAATGGCAATAAAATATCAGTTTGCGAGGAAATTATACAATATCGCAACCGTTCAGTGAGCATCAACGATCAATGCATTCCTACAAAGCTCTCTTATTGAGTCCAGCATATGAGACTTGATATGAATCTTATAAATTCAATTAGAAAAGCATAGCCCATCAAAAATATAACATTAAGACTCACATTGCTATCAAAGGAAGCAAATCTTTATTGATGGTGAACAAAAAATATAGAAAAGCATGCGAGGATAAAACTTGTACCGTGGTATTTTTTATGTAAATGCTTCATCAGCAGAATAACAGTAGAGTGGTAGGAAGTAGAAGGCACATGTACAAGACAGAAGAAAGCGTAAGGGTGGTCAAGAGCATCATAAGGGAAGGGAATTTAAACAGATCTTTGATTGCAGATAATGATCATGAGTTATCCAACTTGAAAGAGAGAGGCGTGAGTAGTTTCTTACTTGGAATTTATGCAAGGAAAAGGCTCATTAGTTGGATAACATTTAAAATACTCACAGATAACATGGGAGTTTAAGAAATATAAAAGTATTGCTACAGGAGAGAACTTACTGCAATGCAGGGAATAAATTTGAAACAGAAAATAAATTTCACAGATTCTATGACAAATTCGTAAGGAGACTCCATTGAAAAAATGTTACCTCACTCAAATGGCTCTGAGGGTAATACTGGATATCGAGAGTACATGAAAGTATCTAGAAGGAAACTAGGCTCATAGACAAACTATAACACTCGGACGAAGATGTGATAAATAAAAATATATAGGGAGCATTTCCTCCGGACAGATATCTCACAAGATCTAGAGAAAATACTGCAATGCCGATTGTACCTTACCACTCAACCCTCTCCAGCCGAGAAGTCCAAAATGTATCACTTTGACCCAAAAAGATGAAAGATAAAGGCGTCTATTCAAGAAAAGACACGATTAATCAAAAACATCAGCCAACGGAAACACCAGTTAGGAAGTTGAAGCGTAACGATTAGGAATCGTTAAATTACGAGCGGATCACAATGTAAAAGCATATAAGAAGACATTTTAAAGCAATAAATCTTTTCTCTTGCTTTGAATCAGACAAAATGACGTGTAGTTAGCGAGAAATGTATTATGGCCCTCAAACTTCAAGTTCGTCAAAAGATAGTAAAACTTTTACGTAGAAATACGACATTCCAAGTGCCTCCGAAAGTTGGATCTCACGAGCACCATGGAACTATCAAAAGACATGACCACACGAAGTCTGCCGACCAAGAAAGATGAGACCCGAGGAATCCACGCTTTAAGTAGTATCCATTTACGCAAGACTCGAATTTACGACCGCAATTTTCGGAAGTAAATTGATAGCTTTAATTGTTTTAAAACGCTTTTTATCGAGGACCAACATCTATCAAACTTGTTAAGGTGTTGCGTATTATTTCTCAACAATCTCTTTCATTATTTTTAGGCAGGAATGAAAGATTGTCAGTATTTAAAAAAATTTTTGAGGAGGGAATTATACTATTACCGTCAAAATATCAGCTAAAACGTTTTGGGTCAAACGATACTAGCTCTTTGCTACATTGACTGCCTCGGTTAAAAACAAACTGTGTATAACAATTAAGTGATGACTGAAAACTGTGACGGTTTCTAAATGTAAGCCTCTTATCACCCATCCACATTAGCTAGGACTATTCCTACCCAAATACAAAACAGCAATTATAAAGCACAGATAGAATTTTATGAATTAAACCACTGGCGTATTAAATCGTGTATTTAATTATAAACTTGGTTCTTACAAAGAGTGACTGTTAATTCTGTAAATAATGCAAAAAAATGTAAATGGTAATCTCGGTAGCATAATGTAGCAAGGGAAAGGAGAATGTCTGCGCAAAAAGAAATCAGAATATTCATTCAGGTAAACAAACTTAATCAATGCTACGGCAAAGAAGAGGCTATAGGAACACGGTTCAAGGATTAACATCGAATGAAGTCACATGGCAACGCTTTACAAGATATGCTATACACATTGAGTTGATATCGCTCTTCAAGCTGACCATAAAATATTGTACTCTGGTAATGAGTACTAATTGAGAATTACAGCGTCCCCAGAAAACTAGTAACAATTTAGTTTAATAACTTACTTTCATACAATTATAACCCGAATGACCCACCTATTCAAGATAATGATAATGTATTCATTTTTAATTATTAAACACAACGGCAAATAGTTTTTCTAGTTTACTTTTTTAACGCAATCTCATAGATTTTGACAAAAAACTATTTATCCCCATTTATTTCAGTCATTTGATGAAATTTCATGCGCCATATAGATGTACTCCTGAATCTAAAGAGTCAATTACTTGAAATGTATTGACTAAATCTAGTGAAAAGTATTCCTCCATAAATTTATCAGTCTAACCTACTAATTGCAATAGCTAAAATACCAATATTATACCCAACAGAATATTTTTTGGTTTTCAAGCCGCAATAACAGAGGATGTATTGGTCAAATTAAAAAAAAGTATATCTCCATAAATTTATCCATTTGACCTACGATTTGCAATAGTTTCTACTTCGATTTGGCAAACATCTTAACCTGAATAATTAATACTTTCAAGGATTAACATTCCAGCATATTATTCTCTTTACAGTACAAATTTAACAGCCATTCATATGCAATATAAAAATCATACTAGAGTTTTTATGATGACAAGTCTAAGATACTAGTTAATTTATTTCGTTAGCCAAATTCATCTAAAAGTCATACTTTATTTACATATTTTTTTTTCAGTTTTATTTTTTCCGATGCTTGTTGAGACTGATTAAAAAAATACACATCCATTTGGTGAAATACCGGCAAAAAATTCACGTATGAAGTAATCGAAATTTTAAAATTCATTTCCAAATGCTGTTGCCTAATCTTCCTGAAGAGAAAGTTGCAAACGATTTCATGACAGGAATAAATGAAGAACTATATTTGCGGCTGCCTTCGCAAAATTGATTTTGGCAATCAAAATAATCTTCTCTTTCTCTTATTTTTTCCTATATTGGTATATCCACCATAGGTGAAAGCGCAAACTTCAACTATGCCACGAATTCATTTGAATTTAATTTATTCTCAATTGAATCAACAAAGTCCTCACACGAAGTGACCACAATTCTGGCACAATAAGAACCAAACATAGTATCAAAACCCTGGGATGATTGCAGACCGAAAACGATTGCGAAGAAAGTACGACGGAATACATAATTCAGACTATATAAATTCCAGCAATTAAATACGAAATAAATGCCCATTTAACGGATTTTTTTTAACAATATAGATTATATTGAAGATTACATATTTGTTAACATCTGCCAAGATTATAACATAGGGTTTTTGCAATTAAAAATGTATTCCCGCCGACACCACTTAAGAACTGCACCCCATTACTTGACCGAGAAAGCGCTGCACCTAAATGTGCAGAGGATTAAAAGATTTGCGGAGGAAGTACCCATCATCTACGTCACGGGCTTTGACTTTCTCTGGGCACGCTTCATTCTCGCTGCTGTTTTGCGAGTTCCCTTTGATGTGCAATCAGTGAGGAGGCTACTGGAAGGGAGAGGTGACTGAAAATTCCTTCCATGCACACATTTCGAGGGACATCGTTCGTAATGGAGGGGGTGGTGGAAGATTCGATGATGCGCTCTTGGCAATGATGGGGAGGTGTGAGAGAGGGGATGGTTGGATGGATGGGGGAGGGAGGTAGGGGGGGAGGGTGGAGGAGGCTCCGACAGAAGGGGAGTGGTGGGGTCGGATGGGGGTGGAAAGAGGACGAGAGTGGGAGGCATTTGGAAGGGGTGACAACGAGAACGAAGGGGTGTCCACAGCGTATATATACCGGCAGAACCAAGACGACAGCATCGCATTCATCTCCTCCTGTCAGCACACAAGGAAGTACTCACGAAGCAGCGACCATGAAGATGGTAAGTAACGCATAGTCCCTAGTCCCTCAGTGCATCCATTGCCAGTCGATGGTGTATAGTTTGGGCCGTTAAAATCAGACAATCTCTCTGTCTGACAAAGACTCTGTCTGTCTAATATCTGAAGTTTGATGTTAAATTCTAAAATGTTAACCCGGCATCACATAGGGGAAAATAAGTTTGCTTATTGCGTTTAGAATTTTCCAAAGGGAACTAAATTTTCCACTTGCAAAATAACAAACATATTTCAGGCTATTAATAACATGGACTAACGGAACCGCGATATTTAAAGATTTTCTTTACCCTGTGGTCACTACTTCGTTCAAACATTTGTAGCTGAATTCCATTGCCTTGTGATTTAAATCAGGATTCTTTAGCATTGTCCAACGTTCCTCTAAAAACTTTGGGCTGACCTGACATAGAAAAACGGATAGGAAAAATTTATCGTTTGTGTACTTTGTAGCCACCTTTACACCAAGAAATTCACCAAGAAAAGAAATATTTAGATAGAAATGGGGACATGAGCATGTCAACGAAGCCCGTAACCCTAGTCTCCAAAATCTCGAGGCATTGAAAGCGGTAACGTTAATTAAGAGTAAAAAATAAAAAATTCTATGGATTGATTTGCTGAAAAAGTTGCCAACCTTGTTCGTTAATATTAATCTCAAAAATGTTTTTCATATTTTATTTTTTACTACACTTCCATTCCATCTAAGAGCTGAAAGCAGTTTCTTCTGTGCATGAAATACTCTTCTAAAATAAGAATTAAGGGTTCTAACCACGAATAAGAGAATAAAGTTAGAACAAATAGTCAAAATATACACTATTGAATTTTAGATCCTGCAGCATTGAACAAAAATAATCGCATTATGTGGTAATGGTTCAATTGTTCAACTCATTTTTAGCTCCTGATCCTCTCAGCCCTTGTGGCCTTAGCTGTTGCAGCACCGGTGGATGAACCGATTGCCATTGTCAGCCAGAACTTCGATGCCCACGCTGATGGATCATATGTTTCCAAGTGAGTATAAAAACATTTCTTGGGCATTGCGACCCCGTCACATGGACCTTACTGTATGCAGCAGACATATGTATAGGATTAGGGAAAGTAAGGATGAGTGTATTGACATCAAGAATGTGAGTCACCGCATATGCTTGAATGCCTTTTTCAGAAAAAAATTACAGGGTAGCATGAGAAGGATTTAAAAAATGTTGAAACCAGTTGTGACTGCACATTTATCCGCTGGTTTGCGAGAAATCTAAACACAATGAACTTTTATCTTGGGCACTAACATCTTAGCTCCAAGCCTAAACATTACCAGGGGTATTAATGAGTTTAAAACAAGTACCTATACAATATATAATATAGAAAAAATGGAACTAGCAAGCAATGCAAAACGCCGATAATTTAACTGCGCTGGAAGGCTCGTAGAATGCATTTATAATTATCATTAATATCTGGGCCGTGTAAACCCGATATAATAGCACGTAAAACTTGTTGCGTGATAAATGCAACAGGTATGTCAAACCGCAGGAAAAGCCAACAATAAAGCCGGTTGTAAGAATTGTATCTTTTTTTATAATACCTGAAGCATTACATAATATATTTTTAGAATCATAGGTTTGATTATACTATTTGACATTTGCATCTTTTTAGAAACATCTCAAACATATGCCGACATGGCAAGTAATAAAATTGCATGAAACGGAATATGCTCATGTCGTCAACCATATCGCAATGTTAAACCCGAAATTCAAAGTAACAGTGTGGTCACTAAAATTCCAAGAAAAGGAGCACGTACATGCAAAAAAAATGATAATTATTCGTATTACTGTCATAGCCTTTTCACTACAATTGAATACTTAAATATTTGCACAACTCGTTCCGCTTATTGTGTCGGTTAAGGTTTCGTCCGATTTACATTCCAAAGGTATTAAGCAAGTAGCCAACACAAGCTCATGTTTTTTTCCAAAAACCTAGCAATAAATGTTTTGACTTATGTGGTAGATAAATAAGGCACGAGAATAGTAAAACATTTTATCATATTTGCTCTAAAAAGAAAAGTGCATTAAGCGACTAAGAGGGGATCGGAATAAGGTTCCTTTGCTCATTGAACACATGATATGCATCGCAAAAAAAAGCCAAAATTATTTCGGAAGCAACTGCGATATAACCCCTCAGTAGCTGTGAACAAGCAATCACGTCAACATACATGAATACAAAGATAACACCTTGAGTACTGAGGAATGAAATTTGTAAATGGCCATGGCGTAATTGGTTTGTTTTCCACTTCCACCTGCAGCTTCGAGACAGCCAATGGAATCAAGGCGGAGGAAACTGGAGAAGTACGCCCCAACCCTAATCCTCAGCCCAAGGATGGCGAGGGCAGCGCTAACATTGTCGTCTCCCGAGGATCCTTCTCGTACACGGCCCCTGATGGCACTCCCATCCAGCTGACCTACGTCGCCGACGAGAACGGATTCCAGCCTCAGGGTGCACACCTCCCCGTCGCCCCACCCATTCCCCCCGAGATCCAGAAGGCTCTCGACTTCCTTGCCACCCTTCCCCAGCAGAGACGCAAGTAAACCTTGACCGCTGGCTTCAAGTCCGTCCCTGGACCCACCACGGCAACCAATCAGGTAAGACGTCATGCACAAGACTGGGGGTGGCGAACATATGGCACGCTTGCCCAAAGTGGCACGCGGAGCTGGGAGGGCGCTAAGGGATACCTCTATTTCACTCGATGGGTTGGCACGCGAATCGAGTGAGTTTACTCTTATTTCATAAACTTTGGGACTCAATCGCCAAAAGGTTCGCCACCCCTGCACTAGACCCTCCAAGCCCCATCATTACCTTATCCACGACCGATCTCCTCCAAACATAGTAAAGCCATGAAGTAAAGCGCATCACCTCCCTCTTTAATTACATGCTCAGGGATACTCTCAATACCACGATGCCTAAAATTACTCAATATTATTCTGCATTTGCGTACAAAAGTAGAAAAAAATTACTATTTCCAGGAGCGATCATATTTTATTTATGATGCACACATCATAATTATAAAGCTAAATTCATGATCTAACTACTCAAAATTAAATAATATTTCGAGTACTTCAGAATCCATAGAGGTTCATGGTTCAATAGGACGTCAATTATCTCTCTTAGATAAAATATGCGACCACTAGTAGCCGATAAATATAGAATAGAATAAAAGAGATTTGTTATGCATTTATAGGGCAAAATAATTATCTGGCAAAGTTTCAACTGGTTATAAATAATAACTAGAGCTAATTACTTAAGTACAATGAAATGGGAATTGGGCTAATTATCATCTTGGATTTGTAAGCGTAATAATGCATATAGCTCTCGAATACAAACGGACGATTTTTACATAGCTAATTATTATTTCATACCTAGGAGATATTTCTTTCATGAAAGTTAAATTCTGCTATTACAACTATCATTCCAATTTGCAACTGCGTGTCAACTGTACTACACCATTATGTGTGATGTGATGGCTTATTTTTAATGTAGCCCTCTGGTAAGAAAAGATTTTTGAGATTTATCCAGAGGAATCCATTACTCGTAAACGACACTCACTGAGTTCTGCTTCAAGTTGCTTACATATTAAAGTGTAGTTCCTAAATCTCAACTGCGATATGTATTCCCGATGATACACCTTTACTACGCACAACCTCATCTTTTTCTTCTTCATTCACGCGCATTAAATTGTATACGAACGAAAACCATTAGCTAAGACATTTCCTCGATTACGTGTGGGAAAATTTTTCAAGGAGAAAACACACGTAACACTCCCGCAATAAAAAAGCAATTACACTGAGGCAAAGAACTTCTCTGATAATAAAAATTTCAGCAAGATAAAATAAATCCATCAATTAACAGTATGGTTTCTCTTTCGTTTTTCAGCGACGAGAATGAACGGCCAAGAAACACTGAAGACTACGGATTACCCGGAAGATGATTTCTGAGACGCAATGCAAAATTAGGGCCTGGCACTCCATTAGACCAGTAGAACACTATGTGCTCCTACTGTTGTTTCTAAATAGTCAATGCGGGTCCTCTTCTGTTTTTGCAGCTTACTTTTGTGATATTTTCATGAAAAGCAGCCATCTATTGTTTGCCAAAACATGAAGCCAAGCAAAAGGGTTGCTTCTCCTGTTCATTGCTCACATTTTTCACTCTTTTTGTATATAAAATGTGAAAATGTCACGCAAATAAAAATTTTGGTTAACCCAAGACAGCTTTGTACTATTTCATGTCCACACCTATGATTATAGCAAGTTTAACTACCAAACCTAAAAAATCAAATTAATTGTAATAATAGTTGAGACAACGAAAACCGGCATTCGGATACAGATAATAGCAGATACACCCAAGATATTTTCATCGAGTCTAAGTTTTGCAAAAAGAAGTGCACACAGAAAACTTTCATAAGTTGAACAAGAGTTGAAATTTTAAGGGCACGCAAAAACAATAGTTAAAATCAGGATATGCGTAATCACTTTTCCAATGAAAAAAAATCTGCAAGAACTCGGAGATCATTTTACAAATAAACTTCATATTTGAATTGCGCAAGGGTTTCTAAAAGTGCCTAATGAACTTTAATGGTTAAAATGCACTTTCTGTCTATAAAAACAGTCAGCGAAGTGTAGAGGATCTTGGGGTCTAATATGTAGGAGAGCTTCGAGCATTAAACATTTTTTATGGAGCAAGTGTATCAACAGTGAAACGACTGAGTATTACAGTCTAAGAAGCTCGGATATAATAATTACGATATATATTTCAAAATCTGGACGCTGTACTAAACAAGCATTTGATAGCCTTAAGTATTTTAGTAATCCGCCGTCAAACTGATCCGTACGGTCAGCACAGATTATTCTTCCCTTCGCGTAATCTCTCCTCATCAGTCCATTTCGTAACCTCAAGTCCTCCGAAAGAGGAAGTCTTGTTTCCGTTCCGTAACCCACGAAGGAGTGGGAGAGAGACCTCCACGAGGGTTACTTGAGTAACTCGTCCTTGCCGATAGCTTTTACTTTTTTGAGCGTCCCGAGGAAGACCCGACGGCGCGATGTTTGTTCAATGCTTTTCACTCCTAGCCGCCAATTCTGCAACCCGGTGGCCGAGCAAACAAACCGACGTGATTTTTCCCTTTCCACGGCCTGCCATCTCTACAGAGTCCAACAAGAGCCCCAAAGTGCAGAGGAAATCTCCATCCATGGGCTACAAGGCGAAAATAAGTCCAAACAAAGAAACTGACTGGGAAAATAAAATTTTGAAACGGCACACTCATCAGTTACAAAATGAGCCAAATCACTGCCACTTCTCTAAGTCCTCTTTTGCGAGAGGATTGAAATCCAGGACGCTTGTTTTCTTTGGGTTGCCACATTTCTAAAACGCGTGGCACATTGGGTAACAAGCGCTGACGCGTCGATTTCATTAAAGTGATCCGATGACTATAAAAATGACAAATGGCGGAAAATTATGGCCACCCAGTGAGAGAAACGTCCTTAAACCTCGGTGAGGATTATCAACGACGGCGTGTCGGATGTCTCCTGCCGAATATGCGCGTCGTAAGATGTAGGATTTTATCCAAAGTTGTTCTTCGTTCATTAATATAAGTCTAAGTGAGTAAACAACGCTGGGGCTGTTAGAGAAAAGCATTTAGCAATGCACTAATTTTGTAGATTTTCGCAGCTCATGATATATATCGGGTGATCTTTGGGTTCAGCGAGTATTTTTTTTGTATTGTAAAAAAAGCCCGACGAAGCCGGCAGCAGAGCACGGCAAAACTGTCGCAAAAATGATACAACAAAATACTCGCAGAACCCAATGATTACCAGATATACACTTAGCAATGCGTTTACAATTAGTTCAGGATCTTGATGGGTACTACTAAGAGCATAATTTCAATAGAAGAATAAGATTTTTTTACAATGAAAAAACTCAATAATGATGAGAATATAACGGTGTTTCTTAATCTCAATATATATCTAGCACACTACTGCATACCTCTACCCGAACCATTTTTTAGTAGGAAATGCAAACCTAGCCCATCTTTAGATCCAAAGCAAAAAGGTACGAGGAGGGTAATAACATTGTGGTGGCACTTGGTGCAAAATTGAATCGGCATACTATTTTAACTTAGCTGAATAAATAAGTCAAATATTAATTTGTAATGAGTTCGCTCCCTTACAGATCAGTTTACAATCTCTTCCGCGGAAAGCTCCCACCTCTTCATAAAGCAGTAATTACCGATGCTTACATATAAGAAGCATTTAAAACTTAAAGACTTTGATTCGAATGAGAAATATCAGGAGGAAAGACAGGAAGGACCCTTCAAAGTCCAATCTTGAAACCGCCTGATTAGTTTTCCTCATCACAAAAAATAAAAAGATTCCGTATTTCAGCGGCAGTTGTCAAAATATCCAAACAACAATGCATGAAGTAGAGGAACTTATATGGTCGATAAGCAGGATACAAACTGAACTAAGAGAAGTTAAAAGAAAGATTTCAAGCTAATTAGTACGTAGGTATAACTATGGTTCTATCTCACAAACCAGAGAATTACAAGCTATTAAAAGTATGTATGGAATACATGGAATAATATCTTTTTAGTCTGCCCGCTAAAACTTTACCTACGAATTATGAAGAGCTGCAGAAGGACCAATGTCTCCACATGACTCTCCACTTTTTCGATTCGACTACCCGAGAAACATCAAAAATATAATTTCTTATCCTCATGAAAGTGAAAAAAGTGCTCAACAACGCTCGGCGATAATTTGTTTTCACCAGTTTTGAATAAAACCGAGAGCATGCAATTTCATACATTCTTTTCCATTGTATCAACAATGTTCATCTGATTATAGACTTCAAATGTTGCAGAACCATCAAGAGGTAAGAAAATCTGTCAAAGAGTATATTGATTTGGTCATTTCAAAGGTAAGAAATCTAAAAACTGCATACATATGTACTTTCTTCACCGAAACTTCATCCTCGGCTCTCAATTCTTACTTATTTTCGATGGCAAGAAATTTTTTCTATTTCAAGCTTATGCATGCAAGTTGATACCTTCCATACAAAAATATGGGGCTGAATTTTTCTGAGCATCTAAGCGTAGGACTGCCAACATTAAAAGCTTCATGAAACAATAATGACCACAGAGGGCTGTTCCAATTTATAATTAAAATTAAAAGTAACGAAGACATAGTTCTATGAGAGCTGCATCCACACATTGAACTAAAAAGATACAGGCTTCGTCGGATGAGGTGACTGGAGAGCTTATCTCCAATCCCCAGAGTCTTGACTCGAGTTCTGGCAGTGGTGGAGATTTTCCAGATGGTATCCATCTCTGGAAGAGATTTTTGACACCCGGTATAGCAAGAAAATAAACAAGAACAAGACTAAAGTAATGGTGGTAAGCAGACACGGGACGAGAGTAGAGCTGGTTCTAGGAGGAGAAGCACTAGAGACGGTGGAAGAGTTCGTTTACTTCGGAAGCAAAATAACATCAGATGGACGGAGTAAGAAGAAAACAGTAAGCCGCATTAACCATGCCTAGTTAACCTACAACAAGAAAAACAAATTCTTCACCGCCAGCAACATTAATTTAAGGATTAGGAAATTGCTATTGCGGACCTTCGTATGGAGTGTTCTGCTCTGTGGTAGTAAGACCTGTACAATTGGCAAGAGAGAGAAGGAAAGAATGGAGGCATTTGAAGAGTGGTGCTATAGGAAAATGCTGAAAATACCCTGGATGGCAAGAGTCACGAACGGGGATGTGTTTAAGAGGATAGGAGAAAGACGGTGTCTACTAAGAATGCTAAATAAGAGAAGGAACACCTGGATTGGCCATATTCTCCGACACGAAAGCTTGGTTAAGACCATACTAGAAGGTACAGTAAAGGGAAAAAACCAGAGGAGCAGACCTAGACTGGACTACATGAGACAGTTGATGAAGGAACTAGGTTGCTAATCGTACAGAGAAGTGAAAAGATTGGCCCAAGATCGGATAAAGCGGAAGACTGTTGCAGACCAATCCTAAGTTTGTAACCAAAGAAGAAGACGATCCATCTCTGCTAGGAGATAGAGATCGAATTCAACACTGTCAGAGAAAATGGACGTAAAGCTATACTATTGGCACTTTTTATATGACTAGAATACTAGGGACACTTGGTTTCTGTCCGCACTTCCTCAAATTCCCTTTTACTCTATCACCTGCCCACTTAAACACCCATTATTCAAATGAAGATTGCCATGGCAACGGACTACGACAGGCTATGATGACGAAACTATGGCACGCGTGTGGTGGTGAAAGGTGAAACGCTGGGTCATTTTGGGTGCCACGCACTGTTTACGGACGGTCATAGCCCAAGAAAATTCAACACACGATACTATTTTAATTAAAAATATTGTATTATAAACGTATCACAGGAATGTTTACTAAAAATTAATAATTGCGGTTTTATTGATAAGTTATCAAAAACATTACTCCATTTTTACCAGAGGTAAAAATATCACAAACATTTTGATATGTCTAGGCATATGTAATACGGCATCCGAGTTAAACCAAATCTCTTTTCAACAAATTTTAACTCCTCACGTTTCAAAGGTTCGCCATCACTGGCCAACAGCGATCGACACAGCGTTTGCTACTCTATAAAATAAGATTAGCATTGAGCATTAGTTGAGCTTCGCTCTTAACCATGGAGGTGATTTCATTCCATTCCTCTAAGTTCCGTTGCCCTAGAATACAAATGGCAGACAGTGAGCGGAGCCCAAGAGGAGCGAAGCGCAGTAAAATCACTAGCTTAAAACTAGAGGGACCAGGAGTCACTGGATCCGTTTATTGGAATTCAACTAAATATTTTAGTAGAGATAATTTACGTCCGATTCCAAAGAAATTATGTAGATTTGTTTACTAATACCTATACTTCAACTATGTGCATGTTTTGTTACTTAATCGTGAATGTGCATTTCTTTTCGAGCAATACATAAAAGAACGACTAGAGGTCATCTGACCCCTTATTAGGTAAATTTTGGTAGTTGATAAGCAGAAATTGGCTTGTACACATGGAAAGTTTGACCCAGTGCCATAACTGAAAGTTCATCAATATGCTGTCGTTCGCAAATCCATAACCTGGAAATCGAAGGTGCTTTTTTGCCGAGGACTTCCCATATTTATACGTTGGTAACCATTAACAATACGTTTGAAAATAAAGGCGAGTTAAATTATCATCACTTTTCAAAATAGATGAAGGTGATGTTAAATACTGTTGCGAGTATTTAATCGACAGATCATTTGAGGTAAAATGGCATAAAAATCGATTCAATAAGCTAATACCAATTTTCTGTGAGTGTCTCAAACTTAATGTGCAGAAAAAGTTATCAAATATGGAAATCGATGGTGGGTTTTGGGATATCCAGAGAAAATAATCCATTAAACAGATGTTGTAATCAAAGTAAATTTGCCAGTAATACATTAAAAGGCCAAAACTATGTAATTACAGCCACTTTTGGTTAGACCACATTGGTTTGACCTCGTTGGTTATACCAACGAGGTTCTTTTCTCTCACGTTGTTCATTTGTATGGAATATATTCATCAATTCCTTTACGTAGAATTTCTAAAAAAATTCTCCGCAATATTCAAATCCATATTGAAAATAAATCTTGTACTTTTCAACAGTTATCTATTGTAAACGTACAACGCGTTTCGCTGCTTGATGCATCTTCAGCAAGATGCTCCAAGCTGCGAAACGCGTTGTACGTTTACAATAGATAACTGTTGAGAAGTACAAGGCTTATTCTCAATATGGGTTCGAATATAATATACATCCACGAAGTGACGCCTGGAGGTGTAAAGTTTTCTCCGCGATACTTCGGTGTTCTCGCCTTTATATGTAGCTACAATTCCGTGAATGACGGTGGTAACTTCTCCCTAATTATTATGAAATTGCATTAAATATCAATCATAATTATACCTTAGTAACGTGAACTGGGCGTTACTGAGCAGGATGCGTAGGCTTTGGCCCCATGATCACTGTCAATTCAATATGAATTTTTTCTCACTTGCCTCCTTCATTGCCCCTTCAAGGTAGCCGACATATGTAAGCGACGCTTCCTGATCTCTCTTCACATCTTAGGTCCAGAGACAAACAGAAAAAGTTCAAAAGCACATACAGGAACAACACCCAATGCGGGAGTCGACCCATAACCTCACTGCTCCCAGTCCTACACCTACTACACCAGGCTATCAAGGAGGGAGTCCTCAATTGTGTGTTAATGTGATGCAACATAGGTGTCCTATCCAATACATTGAACCATACCGCAAGGCATTTTCACACAGTCCAGATACAAACGACAGAATTAAATTTTTTTCGCAGTTTATACATATTTTCTCGTAATTGTAAGGGTAATCGTCCAAAATATGGGTTGCACATAAGCCGGAGTATCTGGCTTCGCATGGAGACCTTTGTATATTGCCACGGAACATAGAGGAATCCACCTATAGTTGAGCATTTCACACAGTCCAAGATTAAAAAATGAATCCAAAGCCGCCACATTCTCTCTATTTTGTGTTATTTTTCTGAGTATTTTGACAGGAACATTCTATACACATCATTATGGCAGTAAAATATATAGACGTATCATCGCATTATGTGAACTTGAAATAATGCATCAGCACTGCTGTTTGATTAGTAATCCAAAATTGACTGGAACTAATTTTAATGAATAAGAAACCTTCATTACTTTCTCTTAGCAATTTGGTTGGGAGTTGCGATGTGTATTATAATTACCAAAAGTAATTGTTACATATATAATTTAAAGGGAGCCATAGTTGTTCGCATTTCAATTTAAATAGTGGTTAAGTGGAAGTAAAACCGCACAACTAACATGTGTAAGATTCCACATAAGAATGAAAGATTCCAACCCTAAGCAATACTTTCATGTCGTTATCTTTTATGGTACAAGTATTCCGCGGTAATCAAAAACCCTAGTGTAAAAGCCTTAAATAGCCCTTGAGAGCAGATCATGGGGCTCTGATTGAAATATTGATACTTCTACGTGAGACCGAGAGATAATTCTGCACCTCCAGCGACAGCTTCAGGTCATAAGTCAATCTGAAGTGAGAATGCGTATCACCCAACGCGGGCGGTCCCCACGCAACCTTCGTATCGAGGCCATAGCAATGCTAAATTCATAATTGGAAATTAGTCTCAGAGGCGATCGGCAGTCAAGCCAAATTTTGGAGTCTGTAGACCTTCATACCACGCCGACAATGATCGAACTCCCAATTTTGCTACTACCATCAAACTCGAGGGACAAAATTCAATCAATGGTAGGTGTCAAATTCCACCAACATCACCTTGCGTATGATTGATGATGTTCGGTCAATTAGCCCGCCCGTTATGATGCGATGCTGAAAGCACCCGTAGCGGGCGGGCCCAGGGCTAAATCAAAGCCCCACCATAAGATCCTTCTGAGATCTTGGGCTTTACAATGGCTTCTAGTGTTCGGTATTTTTTTCCAGTATTCCAACAATGTACGCATTATTACTTTTGTAGCAATATACAATACCCGGAGGGATATTTTTCTTGCACTGCTAACACACCCGATATGCATAATTGCGCTTTTCGGGTAAGTATGTGAGGAAATAAAAACTGGACAATGTCGGCAGAGAAAGAGTGATGACCGGCAGTGAAGGACACAACAGGAATAAGATGATGAAGATCCAATTGATGGGAAGAAAGATCACGAATAAATACAGTAAAAGAATATCTATTTAGAAAAGAATTTAGATAACTTAGGGCATCTAAGGGTTTCCAAAGACAATGAACGTGATGAGAGACATCACCTCCTTACAAATATAGAGCTAATAAGAGCACTCACTGGAAGAGTTTTCGAAAAAGACCCAAAATAGGACAAGAACCGAGTGCCGATAAAGCAAAGAAATACAAAAGAATTATTTTACGCAAATGCGTATAAGTAGTACATTCTACACTGCGATCCACCGCAAGGACCCGTGGCAGGGGGTTTAACAACACCATCCATGGAAAGTGGAGGGAACAGAGAACAGGGAAAAGTTTACGGAAGGGTCGCAATGCCAAAGTGCAAGGGAGTGTGAAAACAGGAGTTTATGTATCCGCAAGCTATGCAGCGACTCCCTTATTTTGTAACTTAGATCAGCTATACATTTCGGGGTGCAAATAATATTCCCCGTGTTAACCCAAAAATCGCCAAATCTGCATTTTTCTAATAATTTTATTTTAGGGAATAGCCTCCCTCTCATCAGCAGCTTCTATTCCTTATAAGTGCCTATAGAGGAGAAATAAGGAGCAGTAATTGGATACCATATTTATGGATAGTGACGATTTAGGGATTTATGAATAGTGATAGAGATAGGAGCAGTGATTGAATATCTAAATTTCACCGATACAGTTTTCTCGATAACCGCCTTTAAGGGCTATTTGACAATGAATTCTGGAAGGGAATAAGAATGCTGTGGATCTTACTGCGGATATTAATTATATCAGCACAAGATTATAGTAAAGCCTAAGAAAAGATAATAGGTACGTTGGATGAATTCATTTCATTATGCATGAGGCTGGTTCTACAGACTCCAGTAAACTCTTCTCGAAAAACTGAGCATTTTTCACAGAATTTAGCGAACTTAGAGTTATTTTATCCATTTACAGTTTACCGCATAGTCGTTACCCAACATGGGTATGAGTGATATGCTCAAGTCATAATAAGGGTCTCAGGTTAGACGTTGTGTTGCCCACGTAGTGAGAGCGATAAAACTAGTTCATTATTGCTACTACACCCAACGTGTTTACCCATCTCAAAAAGAATCCACGCCGTGGTCGTATTATCATCCCTGAACGGCTAAATACAACTTTATAACAATTTAAATTGCACAAAATACTCATTGATCTGTCCCAAAAAATGAAAAATGGATGAAAAATAACACAGGAAAAAATAAAAATTACTATTAGGATATATAGTTTTACTTCGAACGTAAAATCGACGCAAAAAAATTAATCAAACTGCTTCGACTTCGAACCGTAATTTGACTTAAGGGACCTCCTTACCGTTTCGACAACGTCAAGGAAATGTCAATTGGCAGGTGGTTACCATTTTATTCCAGCTGTACAATAATAAACTCGGTGATGACAGGAAGTTAAATTTGGCCACAGTCAAATAAAAGTGTTGATGGTGCGACCGGTTTTATGGAGATAGTGTTACGAGGAAAACAGTTGTAATTCTAAAACTTCGAAGGGAGTTGACTTTTATTGCTATAATCAAAATAAGGTTTCAAGATGTATAACTTGAAAAATTATCCTCCATGATGGGATTTTAACTCGCAACCTCGTCCCATCGTTTGGCAATGCATATACTGAGCATACGTAATTTGGAATATGGCACGAATTAGACACTTTCTCTTTTGAAGAAGCCATTCGCTGGGGGACATCTTTTTATAAGTAGAATTGCTTGGGAGTATTTTCAAGGTTATCGCAGGGCCTATGAATTTAAATTAAACAGGAGAGTGAATATAATTCGCGTTATAGAGTTTCGATCCGTGATTGAAGGTGATATGATGGACATTGTGGCGACGGGGAGGAGAAAATGCAATGAGTAGGGGCAAGAAACCGAAATGGAGAGAAAAGTGATCGAGCAGAGGAAAGACAGCGTGGCGCAACTGCGATGCACGGGGAAAGAAAAAAGTGAGAGTTTCCTTGGGAAGGAAGAGAATGGACCAATACTCGCGCGTCGAATACGAAATGATGCATGGTGATGTTGTATCAAGAGATTACTTGCACGCTTCCTTGAGCTGAAAAGAGCACGCTCCTTCCGGAGAAAAATATTCCGAGAAAAAACGGTCCATCGCAGGGCTTTCTCAATCCTCAAACTCTCCGTTTGGACCTTCTTCATATCGTGCAATGCTCATCACAAAAACCTTATCATGTCAGCTCTAAATCATCGTAAACTTCAAATGGAAACACGCACTAACATGGTATTGAGTACATGGCAAGAAGTAATAACGACCTACTCACGCTAGTTCACTTCTGATGCGTACCTACTTGGTGCAACTATCATTGAAAATCTGGTGGCCATGTGCAGCTGAAAGACGTTGTCAACAGTACTGAGGAAACAATGATGGGCCAATAATTCGGTAGCAATGGTGCTCACTACAGCGATTAGTTATCATCAGGTTATCCACCATATAGATGATTTTCCAACTCGTGGAATTTCCTCCCAATCATCACTCCTTAAACTGCTGTCCTACGGAGGATTTTTGGAATTTATGGAGAATAGTTTAAAACTAATATCCACGGGTTAGGCGTAGGATCAGATGACTAACCAACTTTCCAAAAGCTGACTCAGCCATAGCAATCAAGGTGAAGCCTGAAAAAAGGTGGAAATTAATGACCATATACACCTGGGGCTCTATTGTTAATGGCGCTGTAATTGCAGTGCATGCATCATTCGAATGGCGTTGATGATTAGTTGAAGCCATGATCTCGTTTGACGTGGATTTCTGCAATTCTAATTTTAAGGGCTCCGTTATTAATTCTGTTCCATATTCAATCGCGCGGCAGAACAACATTGTACCACGAAAATCTTTCAGATGCCCTAGGGTAAGGCTGTACTCCACCTATTTGATTTCTCAAGTTAAAAAGAACCTGAAAATGAGGTAATGAAAATGAATACAACAAAGAAAAAATACAAAGAAGTATCAGTGTGTGGTGGCTACCACCCGAAGCAAAAAAGGCAGTATGAACCAACCATGAGAAGTTCTTAAGTATTGGAGAAAATATATCAGTACTTCAAATCAATTAATCGAAACGCGGGGGATTTCCAAGCGAAGGAACGTATTTCACTGAAAAAGAATACAAAATATTTAGCAAAAATTAGTTCTAGACTACCAATAAACTTGAATGAATCCTTATGAGTGTGACCGCTGGCATCATATTTAATCAATAATAAAATGAATAGCAATATCTTTCGTTTAAATAAGGTAGTTTATTTGACAATAGGATAACGTAAAGACATCGTTCTAACTTATAGAGTAGTTGTGTCAAGCTAAGTAAAAAGTTATTCTTCATTGCGAAATATAAAAGTTTGCTGCGCAGTCATGCCCCGACTAGGGAAGTATACAGCTTCAAACAGTACGATAGCTCCTCCTGTGCTTCACAGTAGACTCGAGACGGGAAAATTAGACTTTTATCCCAAAACCCCCTTCTCCTCTGGTGCTAAAATGACTGTGTGGATATAAGATCGAGTGGTGACCTGGGTAACACCTATGGCCGGAAATTTTGAAAATCGAGATCGAGTATCGGTCAAGTGACATAAATTCATTTGTCCCGTAAAATTCCCACCTTCAAAAATGAAGACCACATTTTCCCGGATTTCAGTTGCTTTTCGATAATTCCTCTGCCGTCAAGTGCAGCGTCCATTTTCGGTTGAAAGTTAAATTGCTATTTTGATTCGTAACTTTGACAGTTGTCTCAATTCTTCGACTATCTATTCACAGGTTGTAACTTGGCCTATTTTCTCAATCACTTTAGGACGCCACAGCCGTTGAAGAACCCTCGGCTCTCTAACAGCATCGCCTGTGTCTTCCAAAGTCAGTTTCTGTGACATTTAGTTCAGATTCTTTACATCCACACATTCCCACCTCTCCTTGGTCGTCCATTTCGCCATCTTTCTGGAAATCCTAGGTTCACAAAGAAAAGTTGGTCCTTTTACTATATCCCATCTCTTAACGTTTCACAAATATCTCATGCAACTATTTTTAAAAACTCAATGAAATCTTTGTCGTCGCAATATTGACCACCAGGAGTGATTTACTTCAAACGCTCCAAAATCTTCCGCAGAGGTTTCATTTTCACACTGTTATTTGTCAATTAGCAGCCTCCGTCATCTATAACTGGCGATCGGTTTCATTACCATCTCGGACTTCTGATTTCTACCGAACTAGTTATGAGAGATTGCAAAAGCAAGGGCAGAAGAAAGAAGTCTATAGATTTGAAGCTGTCATTTTCTATTTTATTTTCACGCTCAAGTCACCGCTTCTTTCAACGGAGTAATCTAGACATTAAGTCTATAGTCTACTCAAGCAGTCCAGGTTTTCCTAAGAAAAACGCATACATTGATTGATTGAGTGTATATCTCAAAGAGCTATTCTTTAAAATTTTGAAAATTTACAGTTTTATTTTCATTTATTTGCAGTTACATTATTTCTACGTCAGTTATTGACAACCTGAATCTGTCATCAGTTCATTTCTTGAAAAAGGGCTCAGAACAACGTTAGCTCACGCTAGGTACTTCAGGGTATGTAAAAATGCCGTCTGAAATTGCTTTTCCTCCTCCTTAATGGATACATCTAATATTTTTCTACAGCGCCAAACTGAAGTTAATTTTGCTACCATAATATCTTAATTTTTCCTTAGAATCTCAAGATTCCTGCAAGATCTTCTCTCGTATTACACAATCGTTAGTGAAGTAAATTTAGCAAGTAGGAGAGGGATATATACATTTACGGACTGGAAAATTGCAATCTGGCTTTTATTTAAAGAATACTGGGTAAACTTGACGAGAAAATAATTAGTGATGTTATTTTTATCTCGTGAGACCTCATTTGGAGTACGACGCTAGTAAATAGTACGAAGTACCCTTACGAATAAGGTCTAGATTATAATATGGATCAAGTACAGCTGAGTGCAGCAATATTTGTGAAAAATTGTTACGATAAGCATATTAGTATTACTGAATTGTGGAGGGATATAGAATCGGAAACATTTTTCTGATCGAAAGGGAAAATATACATTAAATCTTCTACGAAAGTGTGATGTAGGCTATTTTTTTCCGGACGTTCAACAAATTCCTCTAGAGCCAAGTATTTTGGTAGAAATTATCACAGGCATGAAATCAAGAAAATAGACTGTACAACCAATAGATTAAAAATGTAATTTTTTCACGACTAATAAATGACAGCTGCGAAGATCATTGCTGGGAAACTTGGACCCTCACTGGGAAAAGTAGGTTTTGCACTTGTGTAATGTCTGACTGTCTGTTATAAGCTACAAACCCCGTATGAAATATCCGGCATGATAATGCTCCTGCATGATTTAGTACCATGTATTACGAATCATAAGTTGCATTAATAACTAACTAGTAATTTTATATTAAATAGTGTACCACATGGTAGCATGTTCTTCTACGTAACACTCTTCTAGTTCCTGGTCTGACTGTGTATTGTCATCCTGATTGCTTTTGGCCTGCGCCTGGCATCCAGGCGAACGCGTGCGGTTCTGATTTTAGCTGGCTTTAGTGTTGCATTCCTGGTGTGTAATCACTCCGCTTCACGCACCCTAGTATCGACTAGCACGGTATTTCGTTGATGTAGATATTCAGTCTCAACAGTCGTAATGTTAGCCTAATTCTCCATTGACAGAACCATAGGCCTAGGTGAAGTCCAAGGGTCGAAGAGATGGTCGATGGCAATGGTTAACTTAGAATTTAAATCAGATTTTTTAAAGTGAATGCATGATCAAAGGCTTGTTTACATTGCTTCTGAATTTACGAAGCACAATCTTTAATCATCTCTTTATATACGTACTTTATTCTCTCGCCCACTATATCAGTTAAATCTATACCTAGTCCATTGAGTGTATCATTGAAAATATTGTATGGAATCACTGCATTTTTCCTCCATTTATTGGGCTGAATTTATGGTGTGATAAACTGGGAAAAAATTTTTTTTTAGAAAACCTTTCTACCCACCATAGCACTTTGAATAAGGCCTACATGTTTAGTTCCTGAAAATACAGGAAACAGTAAAACATATTTCACGTTACAAAAAAACGCGTGTCAGTAGATGGATCGAAATCAAAATGACTCGTGACAAAGCGCATTATTAGGGTTAAAAATTTCAGCGAGACCAACAACTAAACACCAACAAGTCTTTGATCGACTTAAAAATAATTGCTCTTTGAATCCTAACTATAATTTCTTTACTCAATTTTAAAGCTTTTGTAAAACAGAGCAATGTCCTCCATTAATCCTCAATTATCCATATGATGGCACCTTAATGCATACTCCATCATATTCGTCTCTGCTATCTCAAAAAAATGAATACCAATGGTCGGCACACATTATTCCGGTTTAGCAAGCCATTGGACATTTCTATAATTTCTGTGCTTTAGCACTTGAATTCTAGTTGAATTTACCACAAGGGTTTACTAATAAAAACAACTTCGTAAGGAAATTAAATGTTTTATATTTTACCTTGGCACTTCAACGATACAGCACAGAACCATTCATACCATAGAGACGACATAAAGGCCGACAAGTCTGTGATCAACTTGCAAATTATTGCGCTTTGAATCCTCACTGGAATATCTTTACTGAATTTTAATGTTATTTGTAAAACGAAGCAATTTTCTCCATTAATCCTAAATTATCCATACAATGGCACCTTAATGCATACTCCATCATATTCGTCTCTGCTATATCCATAAAATGAATACCTGTGGTGTTGGTGTTTCATCGACTAGAAAAAAAAACATTTACTTTGGACTGCATGTTTCGCGGTACTCAGACATGTATTACGATTAATATATACATTCCCCTACCCAAGCGTAAATATTTGCGATCTCATCGAGAAATAACTAATATTCTTTCCGTTTTTCGTGATTCGGCCGCGTCGTCGTTTTTCTGACAACGTTTGTCCTCCTACCCTGGAGGCGTCCTTCAGATCGAAGATCGTTCTGAAATGAAATGAATATCTCTAAAAATGGAAAAAATACCCGCTCGGCGCGGAAACCTGAAAGAGAAATAACTAAAGCCTTAATCACACGATACTTGATCTTGTACAAGTCCGAGGATGACAGATGGCTTACTAGGACTTGTGCAAGGTCAAGTATCGTGTGATACAGACCAAGCATACTGGAAATTCTGCATGATCGCTAGCATACTAGCTGGTATCCTTGTTTTCGTAATTGGTGCGGTACTAGTTTGATACTTGCTCCTAGTAGGACCCAGTAGCCGCCGACCAATCACCTTTCCTCTTTTCAATGCGGTCGTCAATTTTTTATGTAAGCGCCTCCATAGTCCCTCGTGACAATTACAATTTCCCTCGATCAAATAAACAACTAAAAAACCTCACAACAAGACACAATGGCTTGGGTACAGCGGCTTGGGAAGCTACAGCGGCTAAAAGCCGTCGTCTTCGTTCGAAATCATCCATTTCGGTCGTCAAACTCCTTCCGCGACGGTACTAGAACAAAGATCTACTAAACAGACCTTGTGCAAGTTCATGTATCGTGTGATAGCTCCTAGGAATATTTCAAGCATTCTAGGTTTCGTATTAAAAATCCAGTACTCGCTAGCATCCTCGGAATTGTACATGGTCAAGTATCGTGTGATTCAGGCTTAAGATATTCTCTCGTTTCATACTTAGCGGTAACTGAAGCTACATGTTATTCGCGATAAATGTGGGGTTACTTGAGTCATTATCTCCCGCCTCCTTGACTTATCCGCATGACTACCTCCACCTCTGCAACGTTGGGCCGGCGCTAGTTGACTAAAAACAAATCTTTCAGTCCGAGTGAAAGCTATTAGGTAACTTGAGCGAGGCGCGTGTGAGTGACGGCTATGTAACGGCACAATCGACCAGCGGAGATGAAGTCACAAGAGGTGCGTATGTCATGAATGGAGATAGTGTCAGAGACTCGCCTGAAGAGGGCTCACCACCCACGACGCGAGATCAAGAACGCTCCTGCTTCTGCGATCCGTCGCAAGCAGGCGTTGAGATCGCCGACGAGATTATGAAGACCGGAGTGAAAGTGATGGGTGCGCAGATGATGAGTGTCCGTCGTGGACGATCTCGGCAGGGTGTACGCATCACAGTTGAGCCATTCATGCGGTCTCAACCACGCATCTGTTGCCTGCTAGTTCGGTGCGTGCGGTGTCATGTGCGGTGTCATTTGCGATAGAAACTGGTGAATTGCGGGTATCGGCTCTTAAGGTAGTCCGAGTAAAATATCATTTTTCTTAAAATCAATGAATTTTGTCTCAGTTTAAAGAAAAATATCTCACCCTTCTAATGACATCAAAAATTAAACCCCTTAACACATTACTTTCCGAGATATTTTCCAAAAAATACCAGCCCTTTTACATGGGAAATGGTAAGTGTATGCACTCCAGAGAGACATTATTTACATAATGAGGAATTTCTAACACTTAGATGTCGTAAAAAAACTAACAACGAGTAGATTTTATGTTTTCTCTACTATGTTTGAAAATAAATCATATTGTTACCGCAGTAGGCTCTTGGGTATCGCAAAAATCCTTGCCTTTAAAAGGAGTTTCAAACGCACCGCGCGAAAGAAATGAGTCAAGTTAAGCACTTATTTAGACATTTTCATTTAATTACTTACAATTTATGTCATATAAAACTATATTATTACGACATTAATAATGCAATATTTAATTTATGTGTCCTACAGCTGGTGAAATTAGAACTTATAATTGGAACATGGTCTCTATTATGACTAGTTAACTATCTCGCTCGGACAACCTTAAGGGTGGATCACATGTGCCATAAATTCTGAGAAGTAAAATATAGCATCTCTGTAGTGCGTTTTATACACTGAGATTTAAAATATGGGTCTTCAGACAAGTTTTACTCTAATATAGCCTTGAAAGAGGAGCTTTTTACGTGGGCTCTCATGACGACTGCTCTGAAAACAGCAAAAAACGTCAATTTCAACGAGTAAGCATAAATGAGCTCAAAATTAAGACTGTTTATCAGGGGCGAAAAGTCCCAATAAACTGAATAAAATAACATTTAGGGATATTTTCATCTAATTCTTTAGGTTATTAGCATTCATCTGCCGCAATGAAAGTCCAAATCCGGTCAGTTGTGCAGCAGTTGGCTCCTATGGCTAGAGAAATGTGGTCAATAAAATACGCCCATAGAAAAATCAGCTTACTTTGTATCTAAATTTTTTTAATAGGTTACCAATTTCATGACTGAAATTTGGATAAATTTCACCGAATAAATAAAAAAGTGTTTTTAAGTATTTGTTTTGACTTACATATTCAGGTCAGCGCCAACTTAAGGAGGCTCTATTGCAACTTTGCTGGACACAACAAACATGAATTTCACTTTTTCGTCAGCACCGTTTTTGAAAAACTGCTTCCAATGATCATAATCCTTAGCTTAAATAAAACCAAATTAAGGATGAAGACGTGCAGGTTATTCAACAAATATATTTATGACTTTTTTCGTCTACATGAGTCGATGGCAGACCTATTTCCATCAAAATGAGCCCATTCTTGCATTCACTGCACCGGTAGCTTGTAAATAACTAAAAAATTGAGGTTCACACATCCTATCGATATCCATCATCGATAACCATTCTATGGAAGACAAAGTTTCCCACAAAGAGACTTATGCCAAAATGGTATCCCTGCTAGAAATAAAAAGTTTTTCACACGTTTCACTCCTTCTGGTCGTATTTATCACTCAGTGACTTTGTCCCACGTCCCAAACACAAGATATTGTTCAAAGAATACAATTTTTTCCAGATAAATGACAAAGTATATAGAGAAAGACAATTTTAGTAATTTTACGGAGATACCATAACGTCAATGATCAGCCTATATATTGTCAATCATCATGCTCGTCTCAACTACGATTTAAAGCAAGGCAACGAGAGAAAAGTATCTTGATCATTCGCCCTAATTTTTATAAATCCCAAATTAGAAAATATTCATCCATTCATTAGAGACGACCGACTGGAGTGTATCATTTAAACATAAAATATCGCTCACAACAAAGCGACGCCATCGGGAAAATAGAAGTGATATGACGAAAATGAAGCACATAAACTGAAATGAGAAAACCCTCACAGACGGGATTCCAACCCTGGGCCTGCCCCGCTCTACCCCTAACGGTACAAGAATATAATTGATAATAGAATTAATTCAGTTCTTATACTCCTCCATCTTTCATCATAACCCATCTGGTCCACCATAAGGAATGTGTGTGAGATAACTTGGCTATGGGTTGGCCTGGGTAACAAAGCTAATAACGCGCAGGAACGTGCCGTACTGGAATCCAATCTGGAATGAGTACAGAGTCGAATACATTCCAAAATATACCGCAGAATTCAGCGGAGTCTTACCTCATTCCTAGTAGTTGACACGCCCAAAACTCAGGTCAATTATTATACTTCGTGCAATAGATAAATCTCTCCCTTATAGACTACAATAAAACTAGCATTTGTGGCATCCCATGTATTCAACTCCATGTTACGTAGGTTTTACACTCACAGCAGTGATGCATCATTATACAACACCTAGTTAATTTCAGCAATTGTAGCGATTGCCATCAGCAGTAATTGTAGCCATTTAGAGTGGAGTGCTGCGTCTCCGATAGAAAAGGCATAGAATGAAACTCGCATATCGCTTCAGGAATTCACCGTCGTACACTGTGCTGTGGTCCCAGTAGATTATCTCAGCATACGGTACATGAGGAAATTTAGCAGACCACATGTCCAGCAAAACTGTGAAACGCTGCCAGTGAAGATGGATTACTTAAAAGAGATGAGTAGGGAAAAACGGACATATTTGAATAGCTTAACAAGGAATTACGCAACTATGCAATATGAGCTTTCTAAGAAAACGTTGAGCTGGCAAGTCCTGTAACACGTGAATAATTTAACGTAATTAGAGGGCGCTGAGGAATTTAAAGGATCTGACTTCAACAAAAATATTCATTAGGTCATCGGCGATAGATGCAGTCCAGAATAGTATTTGGAGCATATATATGAATAATCGCTTGTGAGTTATTTACTTTTCACACTATTTAATTTCTAAAAAAATACAGGAAAGTTAAAACAAACCGAGGCATTCATCCGTAGTTGAGAGTCACAAGTATGGTTGATATACCAACATTAACATGACTAAAATAATCACCATAACGTTTAGCATTACATTATAGGGTAAATCTCTAACCTAGCTCACCTCTGCTTCGAGTACTTCAAACACTGCGCAGCAGGAAATGATTTTTTCTACTAATCTCTGCTATTGCTTGGAACCATTTGACTGTCTCATAATAATACAATTCCGGGCGCGTATCAATGGTTTACCCGGATATGTACAGTATTTCAACACAAGGCCGATCAATCCATAATAGACCTTCCACTTGCAATAATCTTCTTAAATGCAAATAAGTTTTCAGCGGGTGAACTCACGCCAGAAGCAAAGGACAAGGAACACGTGATACCATGATGTAAGCTATTTCCAGATATTGGAAGCCAAAGCGAGATTTTGTAAGAATAATTAAAAGATTTATCAGGAGAAAAAAGGCCACATCCTACCTCTATCACCTGAAAGATCAGTCCATTATGACAAGGGGCTCTAGGCAAAGCCCCTTTCAAAACTGTTTCACTTAATAAAAATATTATTTAAGCTAGAAACTATGTTAAGAGCTATCTTTTTGAGCGATTTAGTAGCATAAAAATATTCATATTTTGAAGTAACTGACGAAAAAGGAACAGTGTTTGATTTCACACCCTCGAGTAAGCGTGGAATCTGGGGCGCCAAAATATGAATATGACTTGCAATATATATAACCAGAGCAATGAATCCATTATTGCCGGAAAGGGCAAATTTGGTTTTGTTATACTCGCCGACGCTAGCTTTCTTCCCTTGACAACCAACCTAGTAAGAGAAGAGAAAATGACTCCGTAAATATCTTATTATTCAGCTGTGTGCTTCATTATTATTATTATTGACTCAGAGGTGTACGTACAAAGTACATTATTCTGGCCAATTATTTCCAGAAAAAAGGAGCATGAGAAAGATTCACTTTGTTTTTCAAATCGACAACTGATATGGGAAGTGAAATAATGAGAATAACTCACACAATGCTGAAATTCCTACATAAATGTGGTTACACTGCCAAAAATATCTCCATGAAGAGCAGTGAGCAAAAGAAATTCAATCGCCTCTCCGACTGCGATTCTCCGATTCTCCGACTTCAGCTCATTCCCATAGGAATATTGAAATAATTTATTTCACATAGGGACGAATGCTCCATCGGAGAAATTTTTTCTCATTCCCGCACGCGTCATTAAGCTTTCATGATCTGTCCACTTCGCGCAGCCAAATTACCCTCCAGGTACTTAAGAGTGTCTTCAAGAAGTCAGGCATTAGTGGATATAAGCAGAGAAAATTATTTAAAATTATCCATTCTCGCAAGCCCGGGAGATATAGCACATGAATGCTATCTCTCCGTATCTTTTCATTATGAGAAAGGTTCTGCATCGCCATTTCAAAAAAGAAGTTCAGATTGCGCAGAAATAATTAGAAAAAAATACAGCTAATGCTGGATAGGTAACAGATGGATAACTTTATTTGACACAACATAAGGGAATTAAAGCATTTGGTCACTTGAGAAAAACAAAATCAATGTTTAAGTATGTTAACTTCCATTTTATTCTATATAATGAAAGAAGCCTTTTTCATATCAACACTTGCCCCTGCTTAATCTGCACGGCTAATAAGTCACGGCTCTCTGAATTATCTTATATCCTGACCATAAACAACGCAATCCTACTGAATTTGAATACAAATATTATGTCTTTCAGCATGCATGGGCCAATTACCAAGATCACTTAACGATAGATTCCATTCTGATCAGAAAATAAACAGCACTGTAGATTTGAAAGCAATTAGTAATATATAACTATAGGATCCATACATAATACTCTCTAAAAGTGTAATGCAGGATATATCTCAAATATGTTTGAAAAAGCAATCCCTATAGCATTCGCTCACTCAAAATATTATCCTTCAGCATCATACGAGCACAGTAATTCTATCATTTAAATGTTTAGAAATTCCTTCAACTACACTATAAGACAATTATTCTACAAACCGGTATTTACTTATAATATCTTTTTTTCTTGGCAGTAGCAAAGAAAAAAGGGAAAAACACAAGTGTATGGCCGTGCTAATACGACGACTTGGAAACGGAAACTGGTTTGATAAGGTGAATAACGAGGACACAAGGGACGAACGAAATTGCCACCAACTCGATCATCCTGGAATGTCAACCAAATAGCCTTGGCGCGGGTCAAGGACGCTGCACGCCAGCAAGGAATTTGCAATAGTTTAAGTTCTCATTTATCCAAAATAAAATGATCACATTTTTAGAGCATTTCATCCGTGTCTCTTCGCCCAGTTCACATCGCTATACCATCCGTGGACATAGACTGAACACTTCATTCAAAAGTCATAATGTATCTGGAATTTAGAATGAATAGTGAAGGAAATTTTTCTCCTTGACAGGAATTTGGACCCATGTCCCACGAGTATTCGTAAGGAGCTTTAACCAAATAAGTTATTCCTTCACGATGTTCACACTATTAAATGACGCCTCGGAAGGCTAATTGGTTAGAACTATCGGTGAATTTTCGGGAGGCCAAGGTTTACACATCTGACCAAGCCAATGACCTTTTCACCGCGAATTTAGCATACACTAAGTATTCAAGTGAATGTATAATTGCAGACTTTCCTGGGAAATAGAGCACATGGATAACTCAACTCTTGAGTTTCACCCCAAGTAAGGTCCTCCTTAGCTTCCTACATTGGAAGGAGTGACATAGGAAGTTAAGGAGGACCTCACTCGGTGTGAAATCCAACAGAAATTCATCAATCCAAGTCAGTGGTCTCCGCTTTAATTTGACTGCTAGGCGAAGCAACAGATGAAACTCGAACAATTCCATACGCAGATGAAATAGTGTTCTCTCAACACAAAGAGATTCGCGAAGCTTAAATATCCCGACTTTGTGAAACATGTACTTAATGAATAGGTAAAGAAAATGCGCAGACTTACGAAAAGCGCGCAATTTTTCAACCCGTCCATTTCTGTTACATAGCAGAGCGGGGCCATGACGGAGCCCAATGGTATTAAAAGTACTTGTAGCATTACCATTTTTTACGTAGTATGGGTAGATAAAAAAATTCACTAAGCCAAACATTCAGCCCTTGGATAAAAAAGTTACCTTTAAATAAGTGTTCGTTTAAAATAGTTTTTCATAAGAAATAGCATACTTGATAAATATGTAAAGGTGTAATACCGATTGGGGCGGAGTAATTGCGAATTCACCACAGAATCTTCACCTTATGCATTCACCACAGATTCTTCACTTACATCTTACAGCAATGCATGGAAACCACATATCCCAGAGTTGCAATGACGCACGTTTTGTACGGTAGGTCTGCCGTCGTTCTCTGGGTGAAAAGCTGGGCATAACTTTCAAAAAGTCGGTTCGACTCAATACCATCACCTTGAGGGAAAGCCGAAAGCTCTAAATTCTGATAAATCTCCATAAAAGCCAAAAATCTCAAAAGACAAATTCACACTGATGCCAATGTGGTCCATAATGGCCTCATCTATTGTCTACACGAAGAGTAAAATACAGGGAAACTTCCCGAGCCCTCATGGCAATTTGATTTGAAAAAAATAATATTAGGCAACCCAAGCGACATACGTTGACATCACACTCACCGGCTGGCCAGATTCGTCGAGAAGGGTAACTGATTGACCTACCACAGGATACGTCAGAGTCCCTGGCTAACATTAGCTCCGCTAGCTAGCTAGCTGGCTAGCATTAGAAAAAGGCTTGGAAAAGCAGGAGGAAGCTTTCACTGAGATCTGTTGGGTGTCTAAAGCACTGTCTTCTCATTTAAAGGGTCCTGGTCCGACTTGTGGCGGTGACAGATTTTTCAGCCGAATCCCAACCCCCTCAAATAAAGCCACGTATTACTTGAGGAACGCTCCAATTGTAATATTTGGTCCAACACGATAAACCCTTATCAGTCATTTTGGGGTATTTTGCTAAGGGTAGTGAGTTTTTCTTAATTCTTCAACCATGCTCGAAATTATCATGTTCATACCAACACTATCAATGGCCAATAATACATCAGTTATCGCCTTCACCTTAACGATCAACTCAAAGACACCTGAAGATTCTGTAAAAAGCGAAACCGTTCGGAATAAATTTTATCACAGTGGAAGTTGCCTATTTTCTCATACTTAGTAAATTTATCTATTCAATTTATCGTGTAAAATGAAAAAAATTCAAAAGCATAGAAATGAACATATTTCCATAGTTTTACAAGTATTAAAAGTTTGAGAAAAGACGAAGAAAAAATTTAACGAACTGGGAACCACATGGTCCATCAGACGTTGAGCTCAGAGAAGCAGAGAGAATATAGTGGGAAGCGAGGATAGGCGGAGGAGGCAACGGGCAGCCAACGAACGGCAGTAATGGGGAGAAGACGGCAGAGTCGATGAAGGGGAAGGGGAACGTGTGGGTCAAGGAGACCTGGTCTCATCTCCAGGCGGAGTGAAAGAGAAAGGGCAGGGGGTGGGTGGGTGGGTGGGGAGAAAGTGAGCGGAGGCGATGAAGCGGAGGGGGGGTGGATTGTAAGGAGGGGAGATATTCGTGGTTGAAAACCATGAGGTAGGGGAGGGGGTTAGACACAAGACCAACCGGCAGCTGCCCGCGGCGAAGTGTGTAGTCGGAATAAGCCGCAACCGCTTGAGTGCCCACCCTCTCTCTATTCATCCCATGAGATATCGGCTGCCGAATCATCGTCCTTATCTCCAAACAATCTTCCATCCCGCCGGTGAATTAAAATCAGCTCGTGATCTGAGCAGATATGGGCTCGAGTTATCTAGATCAGTGGTTCCTAACCTGGGATACCATCTAGATGAAAGTGGATACAGATAAAGGACCGAGTTGGTGGAAGTACGGTTATGCAAGTTCTACACTCGATACGGAATTTAGGTTAACAATCTAGTGAAGTAGTCGGCCAAGAGCAACTAGAGTGAAATATTAGTCTAAAAATATGTAGCACCGTGTGTTGCAGCAATGTCTTGCAATGTCCTGATAATCATAGTCTAATTGCTTTTAGTGCCATCTAAGTTTACAGTCATGAAGAACCTCGCATTTAGATAAAAACTGCCAAATGAAATGGAGACATAAAAGAAGCTCTAGTATGATGTAGTTTGTACAAAAACTACATTTTTAGGATGTAAATTTGCGACATTGCCATACCTTTATGGAAAAAACAGAGTGGAGATATTTAGGAATTGAAAAATAAAGATTCGCATAAGCATCAAAACGGGAGGTAATTACTGATAGTTGAAATAATAACTATGTTATACAGTGGACATTGGGACTGTCCTTTACATTTAACAGTGACAGTTATGAAGTACGATTTTAAGAAAGCTGTGGCACAGCCCACTTTTCATGCTCGTTACGGTAACATGTAAACATTTTGCAGATAATTTAAAAACATATAAACGATAATGAATTTTCATGTTTTATTTCATCATCAGTAGTCCTCAATCTACAGTATATGGATTGCCACAATATCCATACCACTTTTATCCTAGCTAAAGCCAATATTCTGTTTTGTATTGTCCCTAATGATTTGTCTGATGTTTTCAACCCTCTGAGTTCCACAGCAATTCTTCCCATGCATGGCTTTAACCGGCCTTATAAGTGGGCTTCTCAGGTTATAGGACATTGCTTATATTTTTTCAATGTAAAACAGTGATTATTATGTTCTCGCATTTGTAAATGACAACTGTATTGCAAGAAACGTTTATTTCGTCAGCTACCCCGCTAAGGACTCATTTATAATTGCAAGAGTCAAACATTATCACAAAGGAAAGGAGGAAAAATCCCGCACGTGTCAAATCAGCCTTCTTAAATAAACTCGTGTTTTCCATGATGACCACGACTAATTCCGCTGGCAAATATTGAAAATAATTGGCTGATTAATTTAGATAAAGTAATTTGAGAGTATTATTGATTTTTGAGGCATTTTAAAATCAATTGTGATACTACGTTATCATTGGACGACTTGAAGTTTAATACGAGCCGAACTATTGATGAGAATATCCTTCCCCTTCGGGCCAACCTGAGGAGATTTCATTTCATAATCGTCGGGAAACGTTTTCTCAGGTGAAACACGTAGGGTCACCGTAGACTGGCGCAAAATATCTAACGAAAGCTTTTTGGAGTGGAATGTCTGAGAGCTGAAGTGAATACGGAAGGCTAGCGAAAGACAAAATAACTTCATAAAGTATGCACTAAAAACAAAAATTTAATAAAAAAGAGTCGAATCCAACAACAAATTTGGTGTTAGAGTTTGAGATGCTAGAAGAAAACCAGTGAGGAAATAAAGATACAAATTGCTTAATAGCCGAATTGCAAAAACCATAGAGAAGAGCAATGCTACTACACTCTGAACACAGTGAGAGAAAATATGCTGATGCTCACTTTTCTCATGAAGCAGCTTAGAGAATAAGCACATTAGTGTAGAGCTTAAAAATTACAGCCGAGCACTGACAATAAGGTTTCTTGGAATTCTTTTCCCAGGATGGCAGTTTCGGTATGGAGATAAATATTACTTCCCATGTACAAAACTGAACCTGATTCAAAATAACAGTATATCTCTGGTAAGAAATGTTAGCATAAAGATGATACATTTATTAAGAGATATATTTAAGTTTCACCTCAATCGGCAACGTGTGTGACGACATGTCAACAAGACTATCGTGATGGAAAAGTGACCAGTGCTTCGGCATTGAATCTGGTCGTTGAATTAAAAGCAACAAGTCTCCTGCCGGTGCTAACATTAGGGCTAACGTGTTAATAAACAGAGAAGAGTGTGACAGAGGATTGAATGTTTACCCTTGGCGTCTTTAAAAGTCACACAGCGGCACTGATTAAATCAAAAAACGCTTCATATGGTCCCGCTCAAGAGAATAAAGTTCAAGGGAACAGAGATAATCAAGATTGTGTACAAGCAAGAATCACTTAGATGCTTGAGATGACAAATGATTCATGAGTGGAAGCTTCAAAGGGTTTACTCTTCAAGGCTTATCGTCCAGGGAATGGTTTTCAACTTCAGAATAAGAGGAGAGACACGTAAATGGGATTCGAGGCGCCGACGGAGAAGTACAGAATGACGAATTTCAACTGAATAAGACGATCTTAAAATGTTTCCCTAACACTCACCAAAGGGCGGGCTCTAAGTATACTCCATGGCATAATGATGAACCACATGAACTGATTGACTCCATGACTTTCAATGCTTTGTCATACAAATCAGATCCGTCAATAACTGTTTTTTTTTGTCGGTTTTTTCAGACCATACTCAGTGACTTATCGAATGTAGTGTCGAATCATGGCGTGACGATTTAATGGCCCGCTTATTTCTGAAGATTCATTGCAAGAAGCGCATTACACATCATCCAGGATCGTAAAGTACTGGCCATGTCCTGTAATGGTGCCACAAATTTCATCCAAGAATTAGACTCCCGTCTCTCTGAATATACCTAGGTGTAGGTTCTACCCGTCTGGTTTTGCATTAGTACGAATATCACCCAAAAAAAACGAAAAGCGTTTAATACCGTCGAAATATATTTGCCAGGTCTTTTCTTTATAGATGACCAGTTAAACAGGACATTCCAAGAGATTCATCAACATGCAGGTTAAATGTACAAATATTTTTGGGTCACATGCTGCAAAATATTTTGGCTGACAATAAGAACAATGCAGAAAAGTCCTTTTCCAACAATTAAAACAGACCAACTTACCTCGCAGATGATTTTTCGTAACAATTCGTTAACATTCAGGTACTTTTAAAGATATTTGCTGGATATCAACTGTTTCCTTCAGAATACTAGGGGATATTGTATTCAAGAAAAAGAAATACATATAGAAACTATTACGCAGACGTATCATAGCTATCATGAAAAGGTGGCAAAAGGAGAGGAATGCTAGAAACAAATATTCTGAGAGGTTATATTAACTTTTGTCAGCCGAAATACCACTACAATACCCTAAGATAACAATGACTGAGTTTCCTAAGCTTCTTATAAATTTCCTTTTGTAATTCAGTTACCCATCGCTATAAATTATGGGGAAATTTCTCGGACTGGTGACCAATCACTGGCATTTGTCTTAAGGCGTGATCGCACGACGCATATACCCGCGCAAGAATGTGGCTTGACAGACGCGTGGACAAATACTTCAAATCACAACAGGAGCTATTTTATGGCCAGGTATTCTGATTTTGAGAAAGATGATTAAGAAGGTGTTATGAGCAGTCAATATGAATGTGCAGCACTTCATGGGAGCACAGGTTGAGTAGGCATACGCTACTGTCAGTACTATACGAGCAATTTAAAACGAAGAAGTGAATCATCTTCATTTCTTTATTTTGCTCCCAGCTAACCTTCCCGTCCGTTTTTGACTGCGCCAGTGAAGGAAGAAGTTTATTGAGTGCTCTCATTCAGCGTTTATCTGGCTCGTAATGTCTTCCGAGAGTGTGACGGCTCCCCTTGACCGTGACTCAATATCTTTCGAGGGCAAAGCAAATCTCCACTTTCTTACCTTCATGAGCATCATGGGGACGAAGGATTGCGAGCAAAAGAGGATGGGAGGAAGGCATAGACTGATCCCGTTTATTTGCGCAGTTGAATAAGCAGCCCGTATACGTACAAATACATCGCATTCGAATCAAGAGCTTAAAAAAGATCCACGGCAGCAGATACGCTTATCTAAGAACGATGCAGGGTTCTAAAAGAATACATTTATGAAATGAAACGGGAAAAATTAATCACAGATTTTGAGGGAAAAAAAGACATTTCATAGCGAAAAGAAATAATTATAATCTTTGTTTGACGTTAAAAAGGTCTTACATATGGTGAGAAATCCCTTCGAAGTAAACAAAGAGCAGTCCAAGATGAAAAATATAAACACTTTAAAATAGGTTTGGGAATATATTGTGGATTGTATAAAAATTGAGAAAGTGGAATTCATTAAATATTTAGGAGTTCTCGTGGATCAAAACCTCAACTGGAAAAAGCATATAAATAAACTTAAACAAGAAATGATATCTATATTAAGAAAATTTTATTATTTGCGCTATATTTGTCCGATTTCAGTTATCCGTACTGTCTAATTTACATTGGTAAATTCGAGATTAGAATATGGTATAACATGCTGGGGAGGAGCCTATGTTTCTAATCTAAAACCTTTAGTAACTGCTCAAAAGAAATTGATTAGAATAATTTTGCGGAAGCCAATGACTGAGAATTCTTTTCCACTTTTTATGCGTCTCGAAATTTTACCTTTGAGACACTTGTTTGTTTACAAAGTGTTAAAAATTTTTTACATTCGAGGTGGGAACAGAGTGGAAACGAGAGAATATTCTTACAGACTGAGAAAGAAACCTGGTGTAATTATCCCTAAACCAAGTAATGAAGCATTCAAACAGAGTTACTTGTACATTGCTCCAAAGATTTTCTGTTCCCTCCCAGATAAATTGTCAAACATAGTCTCCGTTCCTCAGTTTTTGAGTAGTATAAGAAAATGGCTATTCACTAAAGAGAAAGTTGAAGACCTAATAAAAGGTCTTGGGTAATCTTTATTCATTAATGTATTGTACTGATGTATTTTTATTTGTATCCAAAGGTATATTTATTATAAATATGTGTAAATGTAAAGAAGTTAAATCTGTTGTGCACTTAGGGTAAAATACTAAACGTAAAAACTGTTATACTTTGTGAGTTTTTGTTTTTTCCAGCCGCTGCCTCAGTAATAATGTGAAAGATGGTAACCCCAAAATAGGTTAACCTATGGGGTACCTATATTCCACTAATGTATTCCCTACGTTTTATTTATGCTTGTATATTCTCTAAGGAGTGGAATAAATTATTATTATTATAAATTATTATTATATATATGTTAAGTTAAAATGAAAATTGCTTATGTAATTTGTAGAAAAACTTAAACAGTTGAAGATGAATATTTTGGAAGGCTTGACTTGAGTAGGCATATTTTTCAAAGTGATTGAACAAATAGGGTATGAAAGATAATAAAGAAAAAAAATAAAGTGAAGGATTTGGAAAGCCGATAATTTTGGACACAATGCTCGAATGTATACATGGGCAAAGAAAGGAATTAGGTCGAAGGAGACTACTTGAAACCGGAAATCACTTTCAGATAAGGAGAATGATTGACTTCCCTAGTTATCATACGTTTTGTTTCGATTGGAAGTTAATATTTTCATTATCTTCAATGCAAATCCTCGGTTTACCAAGTTTTCAATTTTATTGAGTATTTTTCCAACCCATGCAACAGTTAAAAGTCATATGCACGGCTATCACAAGTTACACCAGAACGTGCAGGAATATTTTTATATGATTAAAGATCATAGTCCCGGCGATCCCGGCGAATAATATTTGTAAAATCATCTCGGGTTAGGCTTCACCTCTCATCGTTATCAGGGCTAAGACTGGTAGCCTTACCCGGTGCCAAACCTGAGAAGATTTTACTACAAAATTTTATATGATTTTCGACTGCAAGTTGCAAGTTTATATTCGAATACGTTTTCAGCAGTAACTTCATAAAATATATAACTAGTCCAGGAAGTAAAGATTTTACGAAAGTTAACACCCATATACACCTCAATAGCTCAATGTTGAAAGCCATTCAGTTATACACAGTATCCTCCATCAATTCAATCGAACAATGCGTCCGTGAAAATTTACAAAAATAACCGTTGAAAAATCATTCTCCTGGAATGAGATTCATTCGTAGATATCTTCAGGTCACACTTGAACTTTTAAAATTACAAAGGCGCTAAGTGGCATTGTTTTTGCTCATGTCAGTAAAGCCTGGTGTTTTTATTTCGTTCTACCTAAAGGCACAGTAACCAAAACAAAAATTAGAGGGGGCCGCTATGCATGGCGGTGCTTGTGGATGAGAGGGTACTTCAACTTCCTATCTATCTAAGCGTACCTCTTCTTTCATTTCATTCCAATCAAAATGGCCTTTACAACAATATTTTATATCCATGAACTATCGTAGTAGATTGCAGTAGCCTTTCGGTTATTATCAAGAATGAAAGGAGCATAAATTATCACTGTAATACAGGAAAAGAAACGATCCTTGCCTTATACCATAGAGTAAGTATACATAGAGTAGCAAAGAGATAGGGAGATTCGGATACGAGTTTTTAAATAATACTTTGGCCGATAAATGAAACAAGTGTATCGAAGTTGCACGACAAGCCATAACAAATGAGCTTTGGCACACGGCCACTTCATTTAGTGTCGCATAACTCACATGACGTTCTTATGATGATTTCGGTGCTTGATGTTTACAAATCGACCTACAGCAACGGAAACAAATCTTATTGAGTTGTCGAGACCAAATTAAACATGTATTTTAATGTGCCTTCAATGAGCATCGTCTATAATAAATCGAATTCACGTCAGTATGATAAGACACGCGATTACCAAACGCGGAGTCAACTGTTTACCGATGTATCATAGCAACGACAAAACAATTGATACTCGATTAAAAGCACACAACAGCCATGGTAAATCCACCTCTGTATGTTGATGCAAAATCATCGATTACCACTAGCGCCTCAAAGTGGCCTTCTCCGCAGGCCAAAATTCTTCTTCCCCTAAGGTGGTGGCACCTGAGAAATTCTTCCCAAAGCTCTCAAAAATTTATGTCCAATTTTTACCATTGCTATGCCACTCTATGTATACTTACGCTATGCTTATACTTTGGGTGAGTGTTACGGTAAATTCGTATTTCATGTTGAGTTACACCGAAGTTGACCACTCAGAGAACACTTATAAGCGTTGAACCAGAAATGGGAAAGTGACCAGAAAAATTTGAGGTGCAAATCAAAAGATCAACAGAAAGCGAGAGTTGGTGTTATTGAAAGACATGCGCCTGGTGACCTGCAATTGATGCGACACGCATCAGCGGCAAGGCGCGCAATTATAATGAGAGTCAAACTGCTATCTGGCATCGTAGCTCGCAGGAGAGATTTTCTCCGTCGACCTACCCGCAAGCTCATCTGCCTCAATTTTATCCACACAGGTTCTTGAGTGACGCAACGGCGAGATATTCTTGAATAACTCCTTTCACCTCTCTTTCGATCGAATAAATAAGCAGCTTGTTCATGGTGTCTCCAGGATCGTCTTACAAGCGATTCTAATTGGCTGGTGCAAGTTTAGGAGCTTGATAATGATTGATGATGATGCTATAAATCAGATATTGTTTGTTCAACCTTAAAATAATGGGGGCAGATGAAAGAAAATGCCAGCAGAATACTCCAGACTTTCACGATGACATAGCGTAAGTTTCATCAATTCATCGATATCTGTAATTTATAGTCAATATTGTTATGGTAAACTAAAATATATCGACAACTTCATAAGAAACCGATTTTCTGAGACTAAAAACTCACTTCTAAAGTTGCTGAACAAAGAAGTAGACCACCTTATTTCCCTAAATAACCGCACGGGAATCTGATTAATTGGAGATTGTTTAGAACAAAATCTCTCGATTAAGTTTGTTGTTTACTTCAACCTACATTGCGAGAAATTCAGGCCCGCGCGGAGAGCATGAACTTATATTTAAATGAACAAGGAAGATATGATCGTCAAATTTCAGGAGTAGCTGGAGCCAATTTTAAAACAAAATTAAAATTTTCTTTCTTGTAAGGTTCCAGGAATTCAATCGTAAATATAAAATTCATTGATGCTCTAATATAAGAAAGCATTGCTACTATCATCTTAATAGACGCTTGGAAATTAATCCTTTGCGATAATTTTTAGTAACGCAGAGGTGTCTGTCCATTTTATCCTTTACAATGAAGTTTCTGAAACGACGCTTTTTTAATTGAAAATTCAAAGACTTTTCTCCAAAAATCGATGATATATTAACATATATGTATATTTGAATTACTATTCCAAGCGCTGCCACATCTTTGGGAAAACGGCTATCATGAAGCATCATATAATGTTTTCGTGGTATGCTTGCGGAAATTTGCATTTCAAAAGCTTGAAAAAGCAGAGGCTTCACTCATAAAGTTTGGGTTGCACTTTCTACTGATAATGAATACAAATGCGGAAGGAAGCATGCTTTAACTTTCGACGTGGAGGACGTATTAATGACTTTAACTGATTTGTTAGCTTCTACATCAGGTACAAATGTTACAGTTCACTCGAATCACAATTAGCACAACTAAACGGGTCTATGAAAATAATTGAAAATTTTTGTGAGAAAGACAGGTTACAAATCGTTATAAGCTCAATTCGCAGGGCTCAATATAGTCATATCATAAAGGACAAATAGCAGCACTCTACTGCTTTATGCTTTACAGCAGTACTCTACTGCTTTATGAAATAGCACAACTGAGCAAACGAAATTATAGAGCAAGGTAGATATAGACAGTTTATACTAACAATATCAACCTATTCTTATTGATGCAATATGGGTGTTTAAACAAGAGTATATCAAACGGATTCAAGCAAATCATTTCAATGGAACTTGAACAGCACTCCACTTCAGTATAGTTATAAATAAAGCTGCTTTTCAAACGCCGTATCGCTACCAGATGCAAAATTATATTGGAATACAAACAAGGTCTGGTCAGGATATAAAAAGATGCGCTAACATTAACGAAGAACCATTGAGGTATATTAAGTGCTAGCAATTTAAACGTTGAGTCATAACAAGTATATGGAGGAAAAGAAAAAGCCGGACCATATTTACTTTTAATTTTTGTCATACGTTATTATCTTTCTCCCGATTGGACTAAGAAAATTATGCTACTAAGAATGATTTTGCAGTCATACATGTCCTTTGCTCAACACCACACCAAGGCGCTGTCAAAGAAAGGAAATTTTAGGGACAACCAAGCTTGCAGGAGTGCTAGCAATAATGGCGGTGAGATGTCCTGAAAGATAGCCGCGGGCGGCGAATTGCTATTTCACGATTTTATAGCAAAATAAAGGAGGATTGAAATGGAATCCGAAGGCCAGCCGTCGCAGGCGTCGTGCTCCCGGCCGAGGACGACGCCAGCGCAGCCCAGCGGCGATCGCGTCTCCCGATCCGTCACGAGCACACGGACGTCATCCGACGGAACCGACCAACGGCTGTGCTGCCGCTCGAAGGCGGAAGATTATTCAGGCTCCTCAGCATTCAGACCACATGCCACGGAGGGACAAGCAGTGCCAAACATGATCGCCGTTCCTTTTTTTCTGACTTTTGGCAGCCTACAGGCAATCCTTCCGTTCCTCACGCCTCCAAAAAGCTTCGAACAACAGAAAAGTACTGCAATTATTATTTTGATTACCAATGTAAATAAATATTGAATTCATTCCCGCTAAGAATAATTTGATATTGCAACAATGATGCTCCCATCTGAACACTTGATTGAGCTGACAAAGAAACACTAGTCGATTTATTCTTCTCCTTAAAACTAACTGCAACTCTCAGAGGCTATACAGTTTCAAGACCAGGTAATAAATGGAGAACATTAGATTTACCCGGGTATACAAATTTCTCTTCCACGACATTTTCCTGGAATTTACCCAACTTCAAAAGGTGCAATAAGAAAAATCATCACAAATGCGTCTTTACCCGAAAGACAACTGGCGTACCACGTTCTTCGAAGGTCACTTTCGACTCTCTATCTTTCTTTCACGCTGTGTTCCTAAAGATACAGAATTTAATTATCTGCAATCAGCCATAAAATTTCGTTTGGGCATATAGTGAAACAGAATGATTGCGTCGGTATAAATTTATCGACCATAGCACCTTTCTCTGGGTTTTAAATATTTCTACATATCTAGAGTTGACTAGCTTGATAAATTTAATAAGAAAACTCTCCAGTATGTTGACAACAAAATACGCTATGACATCAGCATTATCTGTCTTTATTTTTGTAGCTAAGAAAAAATTACTGCAAACCTCAGAATATCGTTCACCATTGGAAGTTAATTTAATGCCGGCGGTATACGTTGCACTTTCAAATCACCCAGCACTTCATCCTCTAATTAGAAAGAGGAGAACAAAATATCAATGATAAAGTCTTAGGATACATGTGTCGGAACTCATCCATAGCAAAAGATGAAAACTCAGCAATTACCTACAAATGAATTGGCCCACGGATAATGGCAAAATTTTTTCCTTTGCTAAAATGAAAACATTCTCGCTAAGCAAGCTATTTCTTAAAACTATTATGGTCAAGAAAGCCCAAATATTCTAATTGACCAGCATTCTAACTGTGGCACCCAGACCTCATGAATGCAAACCTCATCAATGGCACCGAGATGAAGAGTTCAAAGTCACTAAATAAATCTGTCGAAGATCGACTAAAAGCAGAAATATTGAAATTACTCATATTTCCCATACTTGAAGAGGAGTTATTTCCTACGCGACCTCGCAATTTTGCCCTGATACACAGCTTGCAATACGTTAACTCCAAGAGACATAACATCAGAGATTAATTAAAACAAAGATAATCAGGATGTCCAGCAGCTGGGCATTTGATAACTCACTGAGATTTCCAGGTTTTCAAGACATAATTGTTATTTTTCCAGAGGAAATATTGATTTTTTCTCGTTAATTAGAATAGAATGTTTGGTACATTTTTTGGGTGATTAAACGTAAGGATTACTATTAAACTTGCATATTTGGAGGAAAATAAACACAAAACTTTAAAATAGTTTGATAGAAAATCACATCACTACCCTTTCTTAGATTTAAACATTGCCATGCTGGTGCTCAGGAACAAGGTTATATTACGGCCAGACTTTGCTATGAATAGCATTGATATAAAATGATCAACAACTTATAAAAATTGAAGAAATTGTCTTTTTCCTTATTTTGAAAATGCGACAACGCAAGGGAAAGTTGACTTCACAACTTGCCGATAAAGGTACGTTCTTTACGCTACTGATTTACAGACTATGACCAATAAGAACACAATGTGCTTATATAGAAAACATTGTACATACCAACTTTCGGTGATTATAGGAATGCAAAATGCGACAACGCTAGGGAAATTTGACTTAGAAACTTGCCGAAAAAGACATTGCTTCCGTTGCTGTTTTCTATATTGGCATAACAGAATATTCCAGAGTCAATTTGATATTTCCCTCAGATTTCCTTGATATTTCCAGGGAAAACAACATTCCCTGAGATTTCCCGGTCCTCCCGGTTTTCCAGAGTGCTGGACACCCTGATAATGGTTTTAGGAGTATTAGCTTCATATAAATATTTTTCGCTGAATTTTCATGTAAACCGTTGAACACAAGCCAACCTTGAATAAAATTCATCAAAGCCCTTCAGTTTCGTTATGAACACCCACCGCTAAGTTGCTTCGAGGAATATCCTGCAGGTTGTGGACTATGAATGTTCTAAATAATTGACAATTCTTTCCCTTCACAATGTTGACCAATACGCTATCGTATTTATTACGTTGTATCACATGCCTTTAAAATACACATTTTTTGGGATTATATACTTATTTTGGTTAAAAAATTAGGACGATCTCTTTTGTGCGACTTTCAAGGATGGAGTATAGCCAATGGCCCCGAATAAGATAATCTTTACACTAATCCCAAAAAAGAAGGAAGTATTAGCATTCGGAAAAAGGTTAGTTAAGTTCAACACACAGGAAAATGTTTACAGTAAATTATTTCATGAAACATTAGTTTAAAGGCTGTTCATAAAAATAAAGGATCCAAACTGCAACAAGAAGAGCAATTTAATTACCAGAGTAGTTCATCAAAAGAAAATGGTATGGTAATAAATGCGATAAAAGGGTAAAATTGATAGAGAAAGGAGCATTGGGTTTTTTAAGGGAGCTGGTGACAGGGACATTGGATAGGGGCTTAAAAAAAAGGCTGGTAAGGAGCTTGATATAGTGTGTAGCGTCGGCTGGTGCGGAAACGGAAACTTTGAGATTGAAAGGCATGAATTGTTTGCAAATACGTGTGGTGCGGGTGTGGAGGAGGAGAAAGAAAATGTGTTGGACGGCGTGGACATCAACAGATGGAGTTCTAGGAGTGGGGAGAGAGGAAGGGAAAATGCTCGAGGATATTAGGAGGAGGCAGAGTAGGCGGTTGCATGACATTATGAGAAGCAATGGACAGATGAATTTGAGGAAATGACGGGTTGGCGGAGAGGGGAAAGAAAAATGTAGATTTTCGGGATGGGATGAGGAAAGGTACGTCGTTTGCCAACTGAGATGAAGAATGAAATTGTGGAGGTTGATAGAGCACCCACTGCACCCACAAAAATCTAGAATTTCTGCTCCTTTCCGTTTAAAACTACGTTCACGGATACGTTACCAAATAATTGTGCCCCTATATTCATTCTTTCGAGTTCTTTTCGACTGATCGCGACCAGGAATAGTAATTTATGCTATTGTTCATCGCCCTATAGAGTATGACTCTGACTCGAAGGAAATTAGACGTGTTCAAGAGTGATATAAAAGATACCACAAATGCGGAACTCGGCTCAGAGGCTATTTCTTGTCAGAAGTGAGGTATAAGATGCAGATGCCTCGCTAATTGTGTCGCTGCGGCCAATCCTCCTTTCACCGGCAATGTCGCAAGAACTCCTGACATTTCCACGGCTCTCTCAGATATTGCCGTTACTCTGTAGTCGCTCCATGGATTCTACACCCGTGGAATTCGATCACAACCTATCGCAGAGCCTTCAGGCGTAGCGTTTCCCAACCCCTGCCATATCACCACCTGTACAATACGGGTTCTCATCAGGTTAAAAGCACAACCTTTATTGGCCATTTTATTGGCCATTGGTCGATAATTGGGTGAAATGCCATTATTTTAATAATATAATATTATAATAATATAATATCTATTACTCAACACGATTAAACATACATTAATCTTTACAACATGAGTGATATTAGGTAGCCTAAAATGAGGACCTGTATTTTGACTAACATCATTTGATCAATAGTTATGCGTCTTTTACAGAATTGAACATGGAAATAGGTACACAATATTACATGAGGTTATCAGTACTTTAAGCGGAATTAGCAAGTTCATCACGTACAGTTATAACAAGGTATCCTCTATCCTTTCTTAAGTAAATAACCAAGATTGTATATTTTCAATACTGTATTAACAGATTTGGATTTAACACATGAAGTAGGCAATAGATTACACACTTTAGGTCCGAAATACAAAAAACATCGTTTAAATAACGTTAGTTTTGTTTTGGGCATGGGTCGTAGGATCTCATAAATGTATAATATCACAATGGGAGCAACCGTAGTTGAAGAAAAAGTGGAAAGGATAATATCCTAATATAAAAGATAATAACCTGATAATGAATAATATTCATAACTTCACCATGAACAACAATGCTTTCACGTGAGTACGTTTTCAGGAGATTTTACTTATAAAATAACCTTTTCAGATTTCCTAGAATTTATTTTTCTCATTCAAATGCCACGAGCGATTCCCCCGCTCTGCGCGAAGTGTAATCAGGAGACGAAAGAGGCCTTTGGTGAAGGTACCTTACAAATCCATCGTAATGCTGGGGGATTACTGTTTTATCAATTAAAAGAAGAAGATGAGTAAGGGAGTCAGGCATGGGTGGACAATGGAGGGCGAGAGGGGAGAAACCCGGCGTAGGCATTCGGATTCCTTTAGAGATGTGCTAGTGTCTCCATAGTAACAGGTCCCATCCAATAAGTATAAGGACATAATTTTAAAAGCTTTTCACATAGCACCAAAATTGGCATAGGGATTCCGCTGCCAATCCTACGGTTTTCAACCTGGGTTACGCCCACTCTGATGCTTCAGACCCGAGTGGCTTGGCGGAAGGCGAGAAATGCGCAGTTGTCAACAACTGGTATATAGTATTCTCGGACGTCTTTAGATCTTACTCAGGATTTTTAAGTAGCTTGTGCGCTGATCGCATTTTGGTTAGAAATAGACAAGTATGTCACGGTCAAATAGAAGTTAATAACTCCGGGATTATGTATGCTTCAAATGGATATCTTCCATTGTTTCCACATTATTTTCCGAAATCCTGCTAGCTAGCAACACCATTTATTTTTCAATTCGAAACCAAAAAAAACAGATAGAATGCCCTTTGAAAGCTAGAGGGCCGATCTATCAGCCCGATCGGGGAATTTGTGAAAAAAGTTAAGGGCTGATCCTTGTGCCGTTTTTATAAATAAATTACAATATGAATATATTTTCTGAAATGAAAAATCCAAAGAAACAGCACCTTAAATCGCATAGCATATCCAATGAGTTTGAGAAATAACATTAAAGAACAGGCCTTAAAATATTACTATTAAGTGTTTTCATTAATTTCAAACAAAAGGGGTACATTTTCATCATAAATAGACATCGCATTTCGCTCGTTCGCGCGCATGAATGCGCCGCTAAAAGGGGTCAAACTACCCCTCAGGGGTTACCTCTCGAGGTTAAACGGTTGCTTAGAGGTCCGTAAGACAGTGAAGATTGAGTCCGCTGCATTGAACAATGATCTCCTGCTACTAGACATGAAATGTAGACATTTCATGCGTGAAAATGTTCTATTTAAATGAAACTCGACCAATATCCTCCGCATTAACACCAGATCTCATATTTAAGCAGTAGTGTCCTTAGTAGAGGGTCTGCAACATTCGCGACGTGGTATTTGCTGCCGCCAGGCAGCTTTATGCCAGAGGTTGTTTTTACATATAAAAAAAGCTTTTTATCTTATTATAGGCTTCCTTTGCCTTTCAATCAATTAGAACTGTCTCGGGTCTCTTGTATTTATCATTTTCCTTTATATTATTTTCTCCCAGCTCTCGCTGTTCTGTGAGGTAACTATTTTCCAACTTTTTGAAATAGTCTTTGGCCATCTCATTTATTTAAGTAGTTATTTCCGTTTTTCCAATGCTCTTGTAGATTTTTTCATTGCTGACATATGTATGTATGTTAAATACGGATCTTAATACTTTCCTTCCTGTTATTTTGATGTTATCTTCTGGTCCCTTTTCCAGGAGTCCGATCCAGGCCGGTGCAGCGTAGGTAAGTTTAGGCTTACTATACGAGTTGTACATTCTGCAGTTGTATATTCTGTCTCCAGCATTCGATTCGATATCGGCGTGATTACAGTGCTAGGGAAGATTGGGACCGAAGCCTAGAAAGATTATTACCCGCTGGAAAAAACGCAAATTTAAGATATAAACCGAGTAAAAATTGCTCTCCTGGAATTTAATTCGAAATAAGATCCATCGAATAAGCACTGGGCCTCGTAGAAATTATCCGGGGTGTCTCCGTTGGAGATGGTTTGCAGTATTCCTTTTAATATCGTCGTTGACTTCGGTAGCTCCCCGGGGGGAGGGAGGGGAAATCATGAGAGTGGGGAGTCACCCCAATCCTCCTTCTACTCCACCGTGAGCGTGCTCAACCGCTTGGCATTTACTGAGAGGAGATCAGACCAGTCTCTCCTTTGTCGCTTAATATGCGAGGATCCGCTCGACCTTGCCCCCTCTCCTCCCCCCCCCTCGGCTCCAGCTCGTTCTTTCCATTCTCTCTCCTCGATAACCCCGCGCACCCAGCACTCGCCCCCGCTATGCGACGGTGGCGCCAAATCAGGGGGGATGGAGGCAAAGTCGTAGACTATGGGCCACCCTTTCTCTTCCCCCTACACCACCACAAATTATCAAGATTCTGCCGGTACGAAAATATCGTTTATCGTAATATCAAATTTCTTATATCATTGGCCTCGGTGGCGTCGGGGTAAGGTCCTCGCCTGCTCACCCGAGGGTCGGGGGTTCGAGTACCGCCTGGGTAGAATATTATCTGCCCAGGACATAGGTGTTCATGTATGTAAAAAGAATTCATAGTAAGAAATATGTAATCAAGAGCAGTTATGCTCGTTTAAGTTTAAATAAATCTGCAGTGTGTAAGAAAGGAGCCATTATCGTACGAACTATCACGTTGACGCAAAAGTGGAGGTTTTGTACCCCACATGAGCAATCCTCTTCAAAATATGAGCATGCCAGTGTAAAACTAAGTTGCGGTAATAAAAGAGATACTTTTGTCGATTTCTTACCTCCTGTATTTTGGAATCCATAAAAAGTAGAAACGACTTGCGCCGCTAAAGTTGCTTTCCAGAATCACCAATGGATAAAATTGGTATTGAGAAAATCACGATAGGGCACTAAGAACTTGTACGTTTACCCTTAATCGGTCGCACTCAGCAGCATGCACAAATGGTCGCACTGGGTCAATTCTTATTCTTGATATGACAAAATAGTTTCAGAAACTGGTACTGCATAGACGAAGATGACATTTATCACTAATAAAATACAACTATAAGAATACATATGATTTTATATGTGAAAATAATGCGGTAAGAATACTTGAATAAGTATAAGAATAACCGTCCTCAACCAATGGCTCAGCTACTACTAGATAAAAATTCCGTCTCCGACGTAAGTCTAAAGTTTGACTTTTCCAGAAGCAAAACACTGGATCTAAGTAAAAAATGTTTTTCGATTACTCTCCTGTTTTATTGCATTTGATTTCATCTACCCGCTTTATTTTGGGTAAAGTTGGCCTTTTTTGCTGTCACGCCGGGGATGATGCCTCAATTACTTCAGCCAACATAGAGAAAAACACATGATGAAATCATGTAATTTTTCTCCGTGAAGTATCTGTCCTTCTATATTTGTAACGCTGAAAAAGCGAATTTTTAGTGAGCGGAGTATTTTTCAAAGTCTCGCCATATAATAGTTTTGCTCACTTCCAACGAGGTGGTTCGCTTGAATATTAAATGGGACTTGTTTCCGAAAATATTGATTTTCCAGCTCCAAGTTTCACGCCAGACATTTTTATTTCAATAGGACTGAAAATTTGAGGTGATTTCGATTTAATCTACTTAGATTCTACTTAGAGAAATAGAGAATTGGATAAGGGACTTTCTCAGTGACCGAAACAAAAAGTAGTTATTGATGGATCTAGCTCTGATATGGTCGCAGTCACATCCGGTGTTCCTCAAGGAAGTGTGATCGGCCCTCTTTTATTCATTATTTATATTAATGACCTAAGTTCTAGAGTTAGCAGTAAAATAAGGTTATTTGCAGACGATACAGTTATCTATCGTGAAATAAGCGAAGACACGGACTTTGAAGTTCTGTCATCTGACCTTAACAACGTTCATTCGAGGTGCCAGGAGTGGGTTTTAGAACTAAATATTAGTAAATGCAGCACAGTTCGCTTCCTGTGAAAGTCATCACTCAAAAGCCATACCTACACCGTGGGTGGAGTAAACATAAAATCTTCAAATACAGTAAAATATCTTGGCATTACCTTAACTTCAGATATATTGTGGGGAACACACATACAAAACATATGCGGCACAGTATTAAAGAAACTAGTTTTGTTAAGCGTATAATAGGAAGGTTCTCGGATGAAAAAGTAAAAGAGAGATGCTACTCAGCTCTGGTTAGGCCACACCTCGAATACGCCGCGAGAATTTGGGACCCTGGTCATAAAGATTTAACCGAAAAAATTAACAAAATACAAAGAAAATCAGCGCGCTTCGTTAAAAACTGCTACGAGCGAATATATAGTGTTACACAACTGTTAAGAGGGATTAAGGTGGGAGTCCCTAGAGACTCGGAGGCTGTTCATTAGGCTTAGGCTGCTTGAGATATTCAGAACTGGTGTGTTTCAGAGCGACACAGAAAACATTTTCATGACGCCTCACTTCATTTCTAGGTCTGACAGATGCGATAAAATAAGAGAGATACTTTGCCGAACAGATAGGTATAAAAACTCGTTTTTTCCGCGCACAATAAGCGACCACAATAAAAATTGAGCTCCACTAAATACACTCCCATAATACATGCCACCATTTCACCTCCAAAACATTTACATCTTTAAACGGCTTGTAACCTACCGCCCCCTGCCACACGCCCATGCGGCGGCTCGTGGGGTAATATGTAGATGTAGATGTACCGTTGGTTAGGAGGTTTAGTACTAAATGAAGTGAGCTAACATACATTCCTAACTGTACAAAGTCAGCACACATTAATGTCGACAACAGAAATCGACCATATCTCGCTCCAAAGAGATATCGGTATGGACGGCACGTGTTCAAAGCAACATTGATGTGTGAGGACCCCTGGCGTGTGGAAATCAATGAGAAGACTATTCCAGCGTGTCGTGGGGGCGCGGCGCTTGTCAAACAGAGGATGGCTCTTGCGGGTGGCATCCTTGATTAATGAGGACTAATACTTTCGCCGTGCCTGACCTTGCACACCGCAAACACTCTACGACTATCGGATGCCTGCTGAGGTGCATTATTACCAACCTCAGGAAAACAGTTATTGAGACACTGTGATGCGATGAAGGAATGCAGTTTCCATACCAATCATAAGTAGAGAGGTAGGTCATGAAAACAAAAGCCCATTCCTAATTAAAGATTAAACTTATTAAAGGCAAACCTCTGATCTTGACTTCATAGTAATTCTCAATAACAATTGAAATAGCCAATGTATCTGCTTAGTAGTTACACTTTCAAAAATTGAGAGTAAGGCGTTTGGTAGCATCACGCAATCTCAACTTCCGGATGACGAGTACATCTTGTTCCTGAGGTGTAGACAATTATTCCACTGCTGATAATCAGGAGAGCATACGTGTCGCATCATTTCCAATATACTTCACAAAGGGGCAAATGGGAATTACCCTTATTATTTCGACCGCAGTTTATGCCTGGTTTGAACCGATGAGTAATGCACTGAAAACGAACCTCTAAAATTCAGCTACAATTCCAAAAAGTTGATTTTATCTTTTAAAAATTATTCCTGAATCACATTCTAGGTGAATTAAAGTCGAACTATGGCCACGATAGAGATATTTAGACGGAAATAACAGGGAATCAGAGTTATCACAAAATGACTGGATTGCATTCCTAAGAAACAATAACGTAAAACAAAAATTAGGCGATAAATTACTACAAATTATATGATTTTTCCTCCGAAATACCCTCACATATAGAAAATTTTTAAAGTCTGCCTTACAAGTCCATCCAACAAATTTTATTGATCATAACCATTATACGATGCTTATTTGGCGTCGTGTTTTGACCTGAAAGAGGAAAACCTGTATTTTTGGAGTTTTTTTCTGCCTTTTAGTTACCCATTAACGGTCTCGGAAAAAATATTCACCCAGAACTTTTACTGCCATGATTTTTCTGGGTCTTCGTCGTCCTACATTAATTTTGTCACCGGTGACTTGATCCTGCCTCGTTTCGTTTCGTCGAAAAGTCGAGGAAAGTGAGTTATCACCACAAGAAAATCCTCCCGGTTTCTCCCTCCCTGGATCGCACGCCTCCGGGCAGGATTCGTCCCGCTCGCAGACCAGGTCTAAAATAAAAAAGCAGAGATGACCTTGTGACTGACAAATGAACTTGCAGGCTCAACCGGCTCCTTGAGAAGAATTTTCGATAAATTTTACCAGATTTTCATGTTACTCTTCTCTTATTTCGCGTATGCAACTTGAATAACCTCTAAAAACTACTTAGCAACCAATGTAGATATTCATTGATTAAACAGACAAGACTTGCTAGCGTCTAAATGTCAAAGACTATTCCTTAAGCATAGTGCTGTGTAAATCAGGGATTTTCATTTCGAATCAAACCTAATCGAATCTCCCACATAAATTTCGAATCGAATCGAAACGAATTTTTTTTTAAATATTCGTTAGCGAATCAAATCACCCTAAAAAAATTCGCTTGCGAATTGAATTCGAATTCTTAATTAATTCAAAAGTTTATGCAGAGTTAAAGTAATATAGATTTCCACTATATTTTAGGGCCTTACATTAGCTTAATTATCTAAATAGTGGCACAAGGAATAGCACAGAATAACGTGTAGTCGTTTAAATTTTCGTTTCGCGTGAGGAAAACATCGTCTAAACGGACGGCGCGCAATTTGGGGGTGAGTGCCACGTTTGAATGCATGTAACGATTCGAAGACGAATCTACGTGATTCGAATATTAAGAATCATTCGCTTTCGAAGCATCCCGATTCGCAGGCGAACCGAATCGAATTAAGCCTGATTCGATTCGATTTCGAAGCATTCGCACAGCTCTACTCAAGTACCTTTATCAAGTTAATGCGTTTATTTTTTGATGCCGACAACATTTATCATCCAATTAAATAACAAAAGAAAGAAAAATATAAACAGCTACTTTTTATAATCTATGGAAACTGCGAGGACAAAATTCCTAATGATACAATACACATTGTCACCTCCTCAGGGATGTTTTAAGCTAGTTCGAAGAACCATAAAAATACAATCAATTCCACGACCTCCTGGATGGTATGATCACAGCAGGTAGTTAGTAAAAGGAGGATAACAAGGCAGTTCAGGAAGTTGAGAGAAAAAATGGACTATTAGACGAGCAAAGTCGATATTAGAACAGTATGTAAACTTATGGGCTTATTCCCAGTCGCCGCCCACCCGGTACAAGTAGAGTATTTACCCATCACTCTCCGCTCCTATGGTTTTCCCTCTCGTTTAAAGTGTATGGAATCTATGACTTTTGCAATGTTTTAAAGTTTTGTTACATAGGTTTGTGTTGCAAAATATTGTTTTAATTACTTGTATATATATTCTCATTGAATCGCTGAACTTCTTTCTTGACTGCATGGGCACTTATATATATTTGTGAACACGTGATTTGCTAGGAATTGTGATTGAAGAGATTGGTATCAAATGTCCGCCTCTTTTGATGTTGATATGGTTACCAAAAAACAGATTTTATCAATTTGGGGTACCTAATTCCACTTTGGAAGCTTACTGGTAAATATGATGTTTATGTATTGATTGATTTTGTATCCAATGGTCGAATAAAATTTATAATTATTATTATTTCAACTTCGAAAACATCAAATTATTTTAATTTTACTCTAAAAATGCAGTTCCTTTAAGGAAAAAAATCAAATTTCATATATCAAACAGCGTTAAGAATTTTTTAAGGCTCTTCATGAAAATTTGTTCACCATCTCTTTCGGCTCTGGACCGCATGGCAACATATATCGCAATTAATCATAACATGCAATAAAATAACAGCTTAGGGAGACTAAGGCACAGCTTCTGCCTACAAAATACCAACTCTTTAACTTTACTGTCATAAAATAGAATCTATAAAGACAATTTAAATGGCTTAATGGAAGTCTGACAAATATTTATTAGGATACCATAAGGGATAATATATTACATAGGTATTCTCTGGGATTCAGAAGCGGTTGTATTAATAGACTTCAGCTAAAACGCGCTAGTAAGGCGACAGAGTCGTATACTAAAAATGGTATTAATAAACCATTCCAAAAAAGTCTCTATGTGCTAAAAAAATAGCTACTACCATTTCCATTATCGTAGATGGCTACAGTATTTAAAATTTAATTACAATGAAACAAGGCTTGGCTGCAATGGCTTCTGTGCGCATGAATTCGTACACCATGCACTGATCATGATCAATTATGTATATCAATGCAATGAATGTCAACTCAATCAATACATGAAAGGGCAATCTTTATTAAATTAAAAACTAAATAGATATATAATTATTCCATTGTCTCTTCGAGGCAATTTTACCTTGAAATGTGTTTTTAATCCCATTTCAATAAATAATTCTAAGAATTAAACACTTTTCGCTCTTTGCCTTTCAATTTGTAAATCACAGCCTAAAATAACTAAACATGCCAGTTAAGGAAAATAATGCAAATGTTATCCAATGGGAGAGTCTCTGCAATATTTAATTTGTTAGTTTAACCTGTTCTCTATGATATAGCTAAAAATGTTCCATTTGGATAATAAATGGTGGAAGTTATCTTCTTTAATTGTTTCATAAACGGGTAAGTAACAACATTAGAGACAACAGATAACCAAGGATAAGACACTACATCGGAAATGTACAAAGTAAGAAACATTTTAATATGTCGTCCTATTTAAATACTCAAATATGGAAAATTGTTGGCATTGCCGTCAAAAGACCTCCTAGATGTTCCATAAACACTTAATGCTACCGTTAAAAAAAATCTGGATATACATACTAGTCATTAACTACTTTTTACCGTATATACTATTGCACAACTAACTTGCAAATATATATTAAAAAATCAATATAATCATTTGGTCACAACGACATCACTGAAACAAACTGAGACTAACTCTACACAATCGGGCCAGATAATTGTTACGGTTTTATTCAAGCCTTCAGCGATATTGAGTAAAGGTATTCACTGTTCCATTAAACAAAAAATGCTCAAAAAGGTATAGAAACCATATTATGGCAAATGAATTCCATTTTTTTCATTCTTAGACTTCTTTTCACCTTTTAAATGGTAGAAGAATATGCAGACGGCAGAACAGACAATGCCACAATTTTATCTAGATAATTGTCCATTCAAGAAATACTTTCGAGCATAGAATAACTCGAAACTGATTTCATATCTCTACTAGAGAGTACAAAACACAAGATAAATACAATAACATTCAGTCCCTCAAATAAAACTTTTCAACATGAACCATAACAACGACCAGAAACCGAAACAAAAAACGTAACGAAACACTGGACGTCATACTTGAACCAGACCAGCACTCTGTTATACACTGACTCTTAGTTATAATAATTACATTCGCAAAAAGCTTAAAAAATTCAGCCACAAATTAACTGTAAGTTTTTATATTAATAAAGTGAACATAACTTCTACGAAAACAAGAGTAATATACTTGGTTTAATTGCTTTGAAGCTTCACTTGACGCAATACATACAACTATGAAGCACTTGTAAATTGTCTGCGAGACTTTCGACTCGACGCAATCCGATTAAAAAGCGCTATATGCTCGTAGAGTACCCATATTACTTAAAAAATGAACAGCAAAATAACCCAAAGAGTTTAAATACCATTGGCATCCTGAGAAACAGTAATCACACACAAATGGAATTATGCACTTTTTTATGCTGTACGGCGTCGCACGAATTGAACGAGGTAAAAAGTGATGGTAAGAACTTTCCGACGCACGAAACCGAATTAACCTACTTAACACTTACTCTTTCACATTTATTGAATTAAACCTTAATCACACATAACTGGGGACCACAACGTTGCGTCGCAGACAAGGAACACATTATTGAAATGCTGAATTTTATCCAGTAACAATACAACACAACGCATCTGCTAGACCTGAGGAATACAATTCCACAGGTATCTTTGGTATTTATGTCTGAAATCCCCGTTATGGCCTCAGTTTATCATCCAAGGTGGGTCGCTCTTCAAGGGTCGCCATATTTAGTAGCTCCTTTAAACAAGGTGGGGAAGGTGAGAGAACCAGCTACAAAAATAGTAGTACACAAGTTATTTCACCGAATGTTGCTACTAAGGAATCAAAGAATACGGCCAAAGGAAGCTATATGGATTATCCTACATCTTTATAAAATTATCTATGGGGATACGTAATCAAAAGGGTTAAGAAAAATAATTGCAAAGCCGAGTTACATCGGTAAAAGCGATTATCCTCGTAAAATTAGACATCAAATAAGAAGAACTCTATAATATTTAAATTTTCAAACGGGGGAATCAAAGACGGCAAAGTCAAACTGAGCAACTTTTAGAGCCCTTCAATTTTTAGAGCGAAATTTCATATAGGAAAACATGTTAAAATATCTGAGTCAAAGCTTCCTTGTACTTCACTTGCCCTCTTTATTTTGTCATTGGTTTTTTTAAAGTTCCAATAACCTTTCATTGTTTTGGCATAGCTCGACATTGCTGAAAGAATTTTTTAGACGTACTTTGAAAATATTTCATATCTTATTGAGTGCAACTAATTTGTCTTTTAATAAAAATTAAATTAATAGAAATGTAATATAAACCGCATTAAATAAACGCATTATATAAGATCAGCTTTGCCATTTTCTCTCCACGTACTGCTCGCTCGCGATATACTCAATAGACAAATAATGTTATGCCGTCGTAAGAATAAAAAGTAAATACAATGTCAGTGCAATTTTTTTTTCTTTTTGTCTCCCTCAGCCACGAACGTTAACTGGCTTAAAGCATCCACTACCACAGACATGTAAAAAAAGAAAAATCTCTCAGTTTATTCCACACTAAAACATTTATTCCATACCTAGGTTTCGATTGCCTTGCAACCATCTTCAGACCTTTGAAAATGATTGCAAGGCAATCGAAACCTAGATCGGGAATAAAATTTTTAGTGTGGAATATACTAAGAGATTTATCTTTTTCATGTCTGTGGTAACATTCTACAAAGTTACGCCTTCAACCTTTAAGTTTATCCACTACCACCTACGTTACTGATCACTAGCACCAATGATGAACTTGAAACCCAAAAGATCAAAAGAGATATTTGTATTGTAATATTGTATCCAGAATAATGAAATGTAACTCGGCGTCTCACACTAAACTGCTAATGCATATTGTAGACGTCAAACTGAAATATTATTTTGCCTTACGGCAAAGGAAAAGCTGAAAATGACCCGAGTCCTTTGGAGTCAAGGTTATCGACTAGTGCATATTTAAATATATTGCAGGGCTATGGACTGAAATGCAAATTTCTCAAACAGCATGTCCACCCAAGTCAGGATTTTTTTTTCCGCCTCCTTCCACATTTCACGACCAGATTCTTTCGAGAAAAAACTCCCTCAACAGCGACCACCTTCCCTCTCCCACATCATACATCCAATCACGCGTCTTCATTTCCATTTCTGGATCTTCCTCATCAAGGACGAATCGCAGAGGTCTCGAGACTCCCGACCTGTCTCGGGGGAAACCGGGGGACGGGCGCGCGTTGCCACAGATCACGTCAATCCGATTGCTCGACCACGTGGAGACCAAACCACTCGGAAAGGTCAGCTGTGTCAAGCGGTCAGCGAAAATGCCCGCTGTATTAATCAAAAAATGATTATGCCAAGAAAGCCACTTGAATATTCGGAAGGCCAATCTCGGTCGAACAAGTCTGCAAACTGAACTCAGACAGAATTAAATGGGAGTGTTAAGAACGCGAGCTTTATTAAAGTATGGCGTACTTAAATTAGTTTGAGAGAAATATCACTTCACTTAGAAATCAATGAATTTGGTCTCATTTTAAAGAAAAATATCTCTCCCTTCTGATGGCACAAAAAATTCAACCCCTTATCACATTACTTTCGGAGATATTTGCCTTTAAGTACCCCTTTTATAAGGAAAATGGTACGTATATGCACTCCAGAGAGAGCTTATTTAAAAAAGGAGGCATTCCCTACACTTAGATCTGGTCAAAAAATCAACAGTGTGTAGTTTGTATGTTCTATTATTGAAAATTAATCATATTGTCACCGCAGTAAATTTTTCGGAATCAGAAAAAAAACCGTTTCAAACGCACCGCTCCAAAAAAATGAGTCAAGTTAAAGACTTATATAGATATTTTTATTTAATTACTCACAAAATCTGTCATATAAAACTATATTATTTCACCATTAATATAGCTATAATTAATTCATCTGTCCTAGAGCTGGTGAAATTAAAACGCATCATTCGAATATGGTCTCTATTACGACTAGGGAACTATCTCGCTCGGATTACCTTAAATTAATTACAGCAGAATAATGGAAATAACAACGGAGCATTCTCGAGCACAACAGAAGAGATAAAAGAACATTGGTGAACAAGTATGCAAATGATAAGCTGAACGTAAGTAAAAAACTATTCCTCTGAAGATGGCAAGAATTACTGAGCCCCTTTAAGAACAGCAAAAAATGAAAAGATCACTTGTAAAATTTGGAGATACTTCTAAAAGAATTATGCCGCTATTGACCAATGCGATTAAACTTTAATTTGTTGCGCCTAATATAACATATAATTTTGGTTATAAGAGACGTGCAAACTACCGCAAAGAACTTGTTTCAAATGGCTATCAATGATTACTCCTGGAAATAACCCTTTAGTACCCTTAATTTACTGAGCTTATTAGTCATATAGAAGTAATAACACACCCATTAGTATGCAGGTGAACGTCTGTAGACTCGAAATTTTGTCCTGTAATTGCTTTCGTAGAAACCATTCTTTTATACATTAGTTCAATGACTACGGTTCATTTTCCTCGTGTTTACAGGGAAATTTTTTTCTGAAATTAATTGTCACGCTCTGGTCAAAATAAAACAATTAGTTCGGAATTTTCCATGTATTTAAGCAAAAGGGAAAGCGGAGCTCCAGGTGAGAGAAATGAAATCAAGATATGACGGCAATTCACAAACCTTGCAAAAGAAAGTGTTGTCACGGTCCTATAAAAATATTTTCACCAAAAAAATATGGAATACCTCAAGATCGCTATCTATTTATTCAATTTGAGAGACATCATATACCCCTTTTCGTTCTCAATTTTACATATATATTCATTAGAAGGACAGCAACACGCTCAATAATGAATATATTGCATAACCACAGCTATTTGACCATCTTAAGTTGGAACCAGTACAATAGCCATTACCCACTACGCCCACAGACCAAAGAGGTTGTATTTAAAATGATAGGACTGTGTTTTCTCTTACATAATAAAGCGCATGGATAAAGAGTAGCTTTGCTCACCACTAATTTATTTGCTCAATGCTCACCTGAAAACATGCTTTGATATTTGGCAACGAATAATACATAAATGTACACAGAGCCATTTGTACACGCCGCTGGGTCAAGTATAGCTGTAAAAAGAACGAAAACCCCTGTCTTCTTTCCACGTCCTACTGCAAACATGAATAGAACGTACTACTTTTAATTAGTTTTGCTCCCTGTGGTCCATAATGGTCACAAGCAGAAATGAAACTCAGACCTCAAGGGATAGTCAGGGAATTTTTATTGAGCTAGTGATGTCAAATGAATTAACTCTCTAGAGACAGACTTTCCTAAGTTTTGTGCTATCTACATAAAACAAAATCTTCTATCTTTTTTGGCAAAGATTTCCTATTTTAGGCTATAAGGGTTTCCGAGAAAAGAAGAATAAAACTTATATTCCCGAGACACATGCCAAGTACCAGCATAATTACTATTAACGGTAAGAATCGAATCGTACGTGATATGAGATAACAACTACGTTGCATTATTCCATCACTAATTACAAAAGCATGAATTAGAGCTCAGAATCATTAAAGAAATGAATAAACGTAAATAATGTATACGGTCATTAAGTGTTACGTTTTTAGCAGAAGTATTCATCGTAATTTATCATTTACCAAGTGGTGACAAAATGGATGCTGACAGCACTGCATAAGGAAATATTCCTATTGAAGTTAACTAGGAAAATGTAAAATTTTGATAGGAAAGAACAGTGAAAATAACCGAAGAATAAGAGTCACGTATGAGTGCATTACCAAACTGCTATTATATTACATGGAATTGGACGAAAACTAATTATTTAAGGGAAAAAACGCAATGAATTACCGTGCAAGCTCAAATTCTTCCGAACGCATGCAACGGTCGCCTTGAGAACTCCACGAAAGAAGAGGAATTATATCTCACAGTGTGTTCAAGTCCCAAAGGAAAAGGACAAGGATAGAAGATTCATTCGATTATCTACCGATGGCAAAGCAAATCACTTTGGAATTAAAGGTCAAGAGGCCTGCCGCGTGCTTTCTTATAATTTGCAAGTGGTTGCGGAATGGTGATGGCAGAATTCAAGTTTCATCTCGATAAAATGCTGGTGATGAAATTTCACCGTTTAAGAAATACAGAAAGGAGTGCCATCTAAACATTATGTTCCAGATTGAACACTGAATCCCTCATGGATCGTGGAACATATAAACGGAAGGATGATCTGCTGCATAATATTGGATATAAAACATTTGAAAATAATTGATACTCAAGGAATTCAGTGGACCACATTTCCCCGTTTGAGTCCGAAGGGAAACTCTGAATAAAAAGATTTCTTGGAAAAAGGTTTTTGATTGTATGAAGATTGCCAGTTCGAAGATCCTTATTTCAGATTAATAAGATTTACGCAGAGGATAGATTTCGAACTGGGGTTCAAAATCGAAAGCCATTTTAATATATTCGTAATAATAATCTAAGGCAAAATATAATCCATCCGTCATGAATTTCATACTCATAATTTGCGAAATATACTTCAGAAACGACTTTTACGAAAAGAAAATTGCAAATCATTATTATTATACGAGTATTTAGATGCATATGCACCTATTTGACCCATTTTACTTAATAATTCAGCGTAAAAGCAATAGGGCTCAACCTCGCGGAATACGCATTAATGCCATCGATATCTTATGTGCTGTCGCGTATCATATTCAGGGTAGCTACTTATATCCAATTTTCAAATTCCCTGACCTTTTCCTGATAAATTTACCAATTTCCCTGACTTATCGCCGACAGGTTATCTATTATTGAAAATTTTTTTCTGTTAAATTAACTTTTCAACGGCAGCTTTAAATTTCCTAAATTTTCTAGTCATCATCTCGTATTTTTAGAACTGCAAACATGTATTTACTATAAGCTAGTGTGCTCCAGCAACCTCTCGACCTAAGTCATGGAAGTTTAAATAAAACACGAGGTAAAATTTTCCGAACAATATAGCCACGGATTCCTTGTGATGAGCGTAATATATTGTGATCATGATTTTTAACACAACTAGGCAAATATCGCAATAAGTATATACAAAAGGGATACATATAAGGGATATAAAACTAAACATCTAAGATTCACAACTAATAAGATTCACAACTGAATACTCCACGAATTGATGCTGCTTATTCCATGCACGTCAGCGACGGACGTTAGTTTCAGTTGGTGAAATAAAGGGCGGGAAAGACTGGCCGATAAACGTAATGGTAGAAAAATGACGAAGATTCCAGTTTCTCCCCGACTGTTACGAGGATTCCCTGACTTTTCCAGAAATTGCATTTTCCTGATAATTACAGGTTTTCCCTGACGATCGCCACCCTGATATTCGATCTTGTAGACCACACCGGATGGACGAAAGTGGACACAAGCGCTTTGCAGGCAAGCAGATTTTCTATCGGCTCTTCCGATCAACCGGGGCAGTTGCCAAGACGACGAAGGTGGGGGAGGTGGGGAAGGAGTCCGAGGAGAGGGCATCGGAAGGCAGGGATGGGGGATATAAGCGGTTTGTGCCCAGGGGGCGAAGACGAGCAAAGGCGCCAAGGACGCCCGCGCGTGGAACGGCGGAGAGCGGACGGCCCAAATCACCGGCGGCGGGGAAGGGATGCGCTTCCGAAGGTCAAGGGGAGAAGCGTCGGTCGCCGCCGACACTCGAGCCATTCGAAGAAGGGACGGGAAGATGGGGAACCGCTGTACCACTCCAGAGTACTTCCTCCTCTTTTTTTAACGAATGAATCCTCCCCTCCATCCAGATCCCTTCCATTAATGTCGCCAGACTGGAACATTACTTTTCGCGAGCCAAGCACATTTTGCGAATGACGCGAAAACTGAAGATTGGCACCTAGATTTTTAGATAGAGAACAAGTCACACCCATATCACAGCATCAGTAACTAGAGGACATTTCCTCAGATCACAGAAACGTAGCTGAAAAATTTATCGTGACTGAAACTCAGAGTGCCTTCTACCCATAGGAATTATTTCACTCTTTCTTGACTGGCAGATTTTTTTTTATGTTGATTATAAAAGAATGGCTCCAATACTACTTGTATCATGGAAATTTATTTCGTGATTGTTATGCTTCATATTTTTGTACTGATAAGGTTACTCGAAGCCGATCTCAATGAGACGCGGGGAGGCTTCGTGAAAAAAGGTAGTTTTACCGAGCATTTCACTTTTTTCGTCGGAGTGTGAGAGTCCTCCAAGGTAGCTTCTCAACTAGTAAAAAAAATCAGAAAAATTATGTCCATCCGGGATGGTTTGAGTTAATGACAGTACTTATGAAATGAGCAAGTGTCATCTTCCTTAATGAGTTACGCCTTCGAGGCAAAAATTGCAAGTCTTCCATTTAACTCACACACTCTCGTATTTCCGTCTTGGGCTGCGTCCATATGCGTGTTATTGTCTCCAGGGTAAACCGGTCTTTCAATGTGAAATAAGCACCACTGTCATGACCAAGGCGGGATACGAAGCAGCGATCCTTGAGTGAAAAGTAAGGGACGTTGCCCATTCGGGTACCACAGTTGGCACGGATTAATTACACATAACACGAGAAGTACGTGGTGTAGCAAACATTTGAGGGAGTATATTCATGTCCTACGATATTGATTGCCAACTAAGGTCCGGTTTAATTCTGTCCGGTAAACGTTAACGATGAGACATTGTAGCCTTTATGCGACGTTAGCCGAGATGTGTTTGTTTTCTCAGTACATTAAACTTTCGTTTAATAAAAGGTGATCGAAGAGTGATCATAATCTTAGGAGAATAATGTCAGGCTAACATAAGGAGCAAGATTCCTTTGTCTTCACATTTAATTTATCCTACTGAGATTTTGAGTGAAGTACTATTACCTTAGTTGTCGCGACAGAAAAAATAATTGGTAATGCAATATAAAACCAGGCAAAACCAAGAAAACTTGTAATCATGAATCATAAAACCGGGTCTATGAGCATACCTTATTCTTATGGATGAATCCACTCCAAAATTGCCCGCAGATTTTGCATCTATAGCAAGGTAACCTTAAATATCGCGAATGATTTAAAGGTGAGAGCGATATTTTTCTGATAAGAAACACTGCTTGCGACCTACCGGCTCACACTACGGATTCACCTTATCGTGGGCCATAAACGACCTCACCCTATTGCCACGTTCACGCTATGCTTCCTTGTTCGTGCTTCCTTGTTGCTTCCTCGTGACCGTGTTATTTTTTCCCGAGGAAAGAGGGGTCAAGTGGTATCCTTCATTTCAGAGGTTGATGGGTTATTTTCGAGTGGCGACCGAAAAGCAAGATCATAAATACCTATGAGAACAGATGTTCATGTTGGGTAAAGGATAAATAATCCGAAAAATGGAGCGAAAATGAGAGAGAGCTGGATTAATGCTTTCCCTGGTATTTATCCTGGTATTAATCAAAGACACCTCTGAGACACCGAAGGCAAAATGTCCCATTCGAGGGACCGGGTGCATCAATAGAATAGACAGTGCTCTACACATTGTACTGAAGTGGAAATAGAGATTTAGCTGAAAAATCTCCGCCAACGCAGGATTCAAACATAGACTCTCTAGCTGAAAAGGCAGAAATCTAGCTATCTCTTAAGTGTCGAGGCTACACGATGACTTCAGGATTCACTTCCTGGAAGTTTAAAACATCTCTAATATTAATATGTTCAACTTTCTTTTCTACTTTCAACGTTATGAGGAAAAGGACTTGGGCATTTTATTAACATGGAAGTAAAGGAAACGTAAATCGACCAAAGAGAAGATAAAGGCCAATCGTCGAGTGGATAGCTGCGAGGCTAAGGGTAAATAAAACGAGCGTTCCACTAAAAGATTGCACACGGGAAAGAACAGAGGAACGAATTAATTATATCGATGTGTAATTCAATACAGAAAAATGTCCATATCAAACAAACTATTATTTCTTAGCGATTACCTAATTTGAAATAAGTTTCTGCTTCACAACTTCATTCAATTTACATTTTCAGAGAAAAGATACTTTTACGTGAATCTCGTGATATATTTTCAATGGCTAAAAGCCTACTAGGAGAAGGCAGAAGCGCCATATTCAAATTCTGCCCGTGATATTCTGCTGAAGTTGAGAGAGGCATAAACCGAAAACACCGTCCGTTAAACACTTTTATGACTCAAAAGGAAAAATAAACGCATGTACGAAGCGGAAATCACAGATGAAGGAACCGCCACGCATCGAAAGTTTTATTTATTCTGCGCTCCTCCGAAGAGAAAAACGACATCACTCATGAGTACAGTTCTCTTTACATTACCCTTCGATTTCATTGCCCACTCGCGCAACGCCTCTCCTGAAGGCCAACATTTTAATTCCTGTATAGCACGGTGATGCCACGATACGATGTCCTTCCATGAACTCATTATACGGCATAAAACCATTGCGGGCCGTCAGAACCACTAAAAACAAATATAATCCGATATTAAATGCACATTGACGTACCAAGTCACCATATATTAACAAATGAACACTCAATACGATGCAAAGCTGGTTTATTGCAGAGATTCATGAGTAGTTAGATGGAAATTGTCTTCAAGAGAGTATTAAGTAATTCATGCAGCATCGGACGAACCCATTCGATTACGACTGAAATGGAGCCTTAGCCCCGAAGCACGAAAGCAGGGGGGATAATTGGGGGATAATGTATATACTTTAAATAAAAAGTTATTCAAAAGTTCGGGAATTCCTTTGGGCAGCGGCCAGGGCCTGTGGTTGTCCTCGATGGCGTCGCAGCTTCGCACACGTGTATGGAAGAATAAGCTACCAGACAGCCCCACAATGCATATCCTTAGCTGAAGGAGAGAGAGGAAGAGATCGTGGGTGAAAAACGCTGTCTACTCTCTCCTTCCATTGACTCACCGATGAGGAACCAGTTTGGATTCAGCCACCCGCGATAACCCATTGTAACAGGGCAGCCATGCTTTGGGTGGTCGAGCAAAACGCTTCGAGCAAAATGCCGATGATTCACCATGATACTGCCTTAGTAGAAATGGGGACTTTACATCAAAACCGACTGGTACAATTATTGAAAAAACTCGAAGAGTATACTAAAAAGTAAACTTGCATAGGAAATTCAAAGTCTCACAATCATAAATTGCCTTCATATTGCTTTCAGACGTGGTCATGGTTTTTTACATTCACTGCATCACGGAATAACATAAGTGATTGAAGAAGTAGTATAAAGTATTTATTAGGATCGACGCTGATGTGATGACAGCACTCCCTATTGTTTTCTTTGCAACGCTATGATTGGAGGATTATAAAAAAAATCCTGAGCAGTGCTTAATCCAATGATACAATTACAGTTAAGAACTGCAATCACAATTTGAAGAATCTTTCCAATTTATTAGGGCAAGAAGAAAAAATGAACTAACCCAGTACAATCTCCAAAATATCAATTTTTAAACGCCTTTAGGTATTTCAAATTGTCTAAGTAAGTTTGAAATTACAAAGCGCATCAGTAAACCAATTGACAATCATAAGGCGATGAAGCAGTTTCAGCATATTTCTTACTCGGAATCGTGCATTATCAATCTGAAATATAGGCGTTTTTTTACGTCTCGCTGGTATAAGGTAGTAGTAGGGTATATTTGACATTACTAAGGAAAATAGTGTTCGGATTGCTTCTCTTCCAAGTAATAAAAATGGAAAAGTTAAGAAATGAGGTAATGGAATGTAAAATGGAGTGCTTACATATAAATATTACGAATTTAGTAATCGGAGCCACAGATATAATGTTCAACAATTTCTAATTTGTAGTCATTGCCTGACTAAATTTTGTACGCATAAAATTTAGAGGCAGATGTTTTTGGCCTTTTCTGATATAGAGAATAAAAGAAGCCAATAAATAATACTTTTTTACGGAATTGATAATTGGCTGATTAATATAGTTAATTCCTTAACTTTTCATTTTAGAACAAGTTAAGGCGTACATTCTTCCACGAAGGGCGCCCTCAGTTGATGTGAACCTAGCATTTGGTGACTAAATTAACACATCCATCATAACACCTCTTCAAGGTGATTGAAGCGTTTCTATTTACGAACCGATTTTCGTGTAAGTTATGCGTTATCATTAGTTATATTTATACAGAAAAGTGAAAAAAGTATCGTATCGTATTAGTTTTTTAGCAATTAAACCCTTTTTCAACACGTAACCTAATAGCATATGGCACACATTTCGTAATACCTCGAATACATAGGGACAGATTTTAGTCTTAACGCGGAATCACTAATTTAGTATTGATATAATGGTGTCTCACATTTATCAAGGAGTCACGCCGACACGAAAACACAGATTTTACACATAAATTTCAAATATCGCGCTATAAATTGGTCATAAAATTCTTAAACTAGGGAAAAAATTGAATGTACTTCTATTATTTCCATTTCTGCCTTAGCCGAGTTTCACCGCAAAAAATATGTAAATGGATAACCCTGCTAAAAATTCCTTAGAAGCTGTTCTGTAGAACGTAAGGAATTTTACAGAAATTGGCTCTTTTTCTTCAGAACTAGTTCCTTTTCTAAGGATTTGTACGGAACATGAGAGCCTGACTACAGAACTTACGTTCTGTAGAGTTATTTTCTGCAGAGCATAATAACTCCTTACAAGCTGTTCTGTAGAACTTCAGAAACTCTACAGAAATATGTGAAGTTTTCTTGAGCTTATAAGGAGTTATACAGAGCGACAAAGGGCTTCTGTAGAACGTCCTAAGGAATTCCGCAGGACTTCCTAAGGAATTCCGCAGAACGTCCTAAGGTATTCTGCGGAACATCCTAAGGTATACTCCAGAACGTCGTAGGGAATTCCGTAAAATTGCACTTCAATACTTTAAGGAATATCTACAGAGCTTTTTAAGAAATTCTGTAGAAGTATTTATAAGAAAACTATACAGAATTTTTTAGCGGGGAATGTGTTTTGATATAATTTTCTTTCGACTTACTGGAACCTTGATTTATTATAACTTACACTCAAGGAACCAAGACTGCTCCAGCCACCTATAAGTAACCACGGCAAGGAGAAAAAGGCTGCGCCTTTCAAATGGACTATAGAGCGAGGAGTGGATGTATCGAGCGGCTGGAAATCAGCCACCGGCACCACATCGGAGGAACGCGTCCGCGCTTTTTTCTCACGCTCCGGCCGGAGGGAGGGAAGTGGACGAGAGGCGATCAGATATTCAGCGCGGCGGCGTCCGATGGCGGATGGCCCGAGAGCGGCTGTCGTCGCCCGGGGAGGCGGAGGGGGCGAGGAGGGACGAACGCAGGGGCGGCGGGACAATCGATTCTGGATCCGGCGTTAAAATTTACTGGTCGCCGGGAAAGAATCACTTTTGTGCTCGTCCGTCGCCGCCGAAAAATAAAATAAAAGACATGAAAAGAAGATCCAAGCGAGCGGAAGAATCCGGCGTTACCTCGAAAAACTCCTTTCTGTGGATCTCCGATCACACCGGGAAAAAAGTTCTCTTTTTTTCTGCTCTCCACACGGGAATGCGCAACGTGTTTACGAGTCCATTCCGCTGCGTTAGAATAGGGTAAAATCGATTGTATCGGAGAACCACGTTTCCGAGAGAAAGAATGAAACAGCGGCTTGTTTCGTCAATAGTTTTCGCATTTCACACAATTCACTGGATTTCTCCATAGAACTACGGTTCATGTCACTGTAATTCTCGATTTCCCCTTAAATACCATATTACAGGGCGAAGAGAACCTAGATGCTGTGTCCATTAAATCCAAGCGCTAACATGAATAAACAGTTGACCTATCTCACGACATGTTCTCCTTTCAAGGGGCGAATCAGAATTTCAAAGAGGTCCCGAAATACTCCAGTTTCTATGACCACAATCTTGCCTTAAAACGACCCCCTGCCTGATGCAGCTGAATCAGTATTTGAGGTAGCGTAGGAGCGCCTCATTCTTGTATTCATACATTATTTACGCATGAGTTTTGGAATGATTTTATTAATGATTGCAAGTAACAGTCAACGAAAATGAAACTCAGGAGACGAGGACGTCTTCTCAATCAGAAATTACACAGGTTCATTATTTCTTAAACAAACACAAGAAATTGTTCAGGCATATATCGTGTTAAAATTAGCTCGTAGGCTTCCGCGGATGCATTGTTGACTGTTTCTTTTTTCGGGATTCATTCCGCGATGTAAGTTTTGTGAAAACAATATTTCGCTGATCCTCCTGTCATCTTAATCAGGTTAACTGAACTAGTTCACGTTCAGTTAACCCGTTTAAGCTGGCAGAAGGATCAGCGAAATATTACTTTCACAAAACATACATTGCGGAATGAATCCCGAAAAAAGAAACAGTCAACAGGCAGTTGTTAAAATATTAATTAGCATAGAAATGGTAAACATTGTGTTCCAATACTTAAACCTGCATGAGAAAAACACTCGGAGTAGTCAAACGGTTTTTCGCTAATTACAATAGCTATTACTGCACTGATTTCACATTTTTTAAATATTGACAATCCTTAACAAGTGTCGCAGCCCGCACAATAAGCTAGTAGTAAATGATAAGATTAAGTCGAGTGCATAAGTCACTGACATTTGAGAAGGAAAGATACAGAAATACGGCTATGTTTCGTCTCGCTGAGTTACACTAGGGGGAAAGTAAGTAAACTCGAAATGAGTCGCTCAAGTTTTCTTGGGTCGAATGCGAACAAATTCAAATGCTTGTAAACTTGCAATGGCTAAATATATCCACTCATGTAGGAAAAATAGTGAATATATCAGCAATAAGCCTCCGCGATCATTGATTATTATATATACCTGAAGCAGCAGTGACTAAAGTACCGTTTCTTGTGAAAAAACGAATTATTGCACATTGTTAAGCAGCTAGTTAGTTCAAATATGTATATATCAAAATGTATAGATCAAAATATATGGAAATTTTTCTATATGAATTCATGGATTTTTGTAATGAAGGCCCACAAAGCCAGTTACGGTTGGAAATTGATAGATTGTACAGATTAGCTAAAAATAAAGTAGTAAAAAAAAGTGATTATCACTTTTTTCTTAAAGCTATTTCAGGTTAAAACTTTAAGACCAGAAAGTTATGCCATTAATTCAATAAAACACTTCTCGAATAATTGCGTAAAAAACAATAGGCATTAGAGCCATATAAACAAATAAAGGGATTGAACGATAATTAAAATGTCCAATGGCGAAGAAAAACACAAAAATAATATAATAGGCAATTTATTTAAGATAGCATCGCCAAGTAGCAGATCAAATGCAACCAAAGCGACGATAGAGCCCTAAATGACAGCTTAAGCATATGCCTTCACCTTGGATGCATATAAATTCTTCCGCCACGGAGATTTGTGAGTTTTTGACCTTTGGATGACACGCAGGAAAGCTTCAGGGGCTGCAAATGCCTATTATTATACGTTATTATCTATTTATGACGTTCACATTTTTTTCTATTTTATACGTTGAAATCTCTTACCTGTTTTTTTCATTCAAGGCGAATCTCGCGGTTATTGCCTCGGGCGTAAACGTAAGAGCAAGAAGAACATTGAAGAGGAAGCCGGAGGATTTCAAGCGAAGGATATGCTAAAGAGGTGGCTCGGCCCACCTTCGGCTCCTACCAAATCATTGGTTCGGATCCGCAGAGAGGGCCAATTAAAAGCCATGACGTGGCTTGCCAGTGACGGCCTTCCCAGAGTTATCCCAATCAGACGCAGTCATGGTGCAAATGAATTAACGGAGATTAAATACGGGACTCTGATGGATATCTCGAATATATGACTCGGGTGACCAACAGTCTCGGTGTCGGAGGAATGATCCTCATTCGAGGCATTTATTTCGCACCAGTGCACCTAATGGCACGGCCGGAGATCACTGGCTTTTAGTATCCCTAGATGACCTTCACTCGGTACATCAACAAATGGGATATCAGGCACTGACGCTAAAAATGTCAATATTTGTTTTCCAAATGTACATTTTGACGGTACCCGGGATATGCAGACAGGAAACTTGGAAAAAGGAAATGAAGTCTTTTATAGTAAATTACACCTAAGCTCTTCGAATTCGACGACCAGAGGGGTTTGAAACCACGTTTACTTTACAGCCAAATCGAGCAGCGGCATTGTACGTAGAATAATTTTTAATACATTACGCTAAATGGCCAGGAAATCATAATAACCAATGAATGAGTTAAGTTGTATGAGAAGGCAGAATATTTGAAATTTTTTTGATCTGATAACCTGCATTCAAATAATATTTAAATTTTGATGAAAAGAACATTTTTCTCACTTGAAATTGATTATAATGAGTATCCCCAACGAAACATGAGGAACCCCTTACGAGGCATAAACTTGAGTCTACGCTACTTCCCTGCCAAAGATATCAAGTGCTTGTCTACAGCATAATTAGGTAATGATGAGATTCTTGAATGTTTGGTCATTAATATCTTTAACTCACATCCAAAGTTTCGCCAAATATTTTGGTATCTTTAGGGAATTGAGCCTAATGTTGAAAATAACCTTCTAACAGAACAGTACATTTCAACATTAAGCTCAATACCCTGAAGATACCAAAATATTTGGCCAAACGTCGGCTGTGAAACATATTAATTAGCAAATATTCAAGAATCTTATAAGTATTTATATTTTATTGTCCGAGAAAGTTATAATTGACGACAGCATAACGTAAGATTAAGTGATGAATAATTACGGGCACAAATCGAAAATCCCAAAATAAAATACTTTTAACGTGTGCTTAAGCCGGAGACATACCATTGAGTCAACAGATGTAGAGCTTGATATGTCCAATAGGTGTGGCTGCATTTATAGAATGCTGATAAAATGTTCATCCCTGATCCTAACCATTAAACTAAAGGTTTGATGACTACATCAGTTCCAAATAAATTTTTAACTGAACCTACATTTTGAGTCTAATTTTTAACATAGTCAACACCAATATGATTAGAAGAACTACCAGAAGAATGGTCGTTTAAACGCACTTTTAAAATACGTCAATTGCAAGCATGGGCTACACAACCACGCTAGTGAAACGACAAGGAATAATTGTGAGGAGAAATTTTGTTTGAAAGACCATCAAGATGCGCTAAAGCAATGAAATACGGGCTTCTTTTTGACACAAGGAAAAGTGAAAAATAAACACCAATGTACCACTCTCCACTGCGTCACAAACGACCATTAAAAACAACAATCCTGGGTTACTAAACGATGAACCTGATTTAATTAGTACCTATACATCACACAAAAGAAATATCTCCATTCTTAAGACCATTTCACGAAGTTTACTTATTTATTTCGGCTGTGAAAGAAACTCACGAGTACGCATGATGAATAAAGAACACATTCCAGTCTGAATTCACAATCCCTTAGGGTCTTTACCGCCAGGATCGCTCAAACTAGATTCACATCACGTACATACTTGAATCTTACTAGTGATTAACGTAGTTTATGTGATTGAGAGATCCTGTATTCAGCAGTTTAAGAAGAGCAACCAATTATAATTATTCATAAATTGTGCCTATATCATTGGTATCACTGAACGCACTTTACAAGTAGGATGAGACCAGTACCTTAGTTCAATAAAGTAACTCCAGTTTTCATCCCTCCTCCTATTACATTAGCGCGAAATACTTTTCAATATGCTTGCGAAAGAACACTTACACTGCTGAGCGAATTTTCCCCCTCTCATGCTAATAGCCTCACGTCAAATTCACGATCGCCATAATGATCGCCGAGTCATCTACCGGATGAAGGCAAAACTACGACAGCTTTAGAGAACTCTATGAAGGGGAAATGCCTGCGGCGCGAAATTGAAAGTGAAGGAATGTCATCTTCATACGTAATATACGGAAAAGGTAATTATAACATGAGTGAAGGGGCAACAAAGGCCTTTCTGTGGCATTACACGACTACCTCAAGGAGTTTTGGTCTGTATTACCGGATTTTTCAATATTTTGGAAGACTCGCTTCAAAATTGTAAATGCAAGGGGATCAGAAACCCATTCAGTCTTTTCATTAATTAAACAATTAATGAATAAATAAGATGATAGACAAGCAAAAAATGCTGAATGAATACCGGAGATGGGTACCTGAAAGAGAGCATCTGAGAAGTGTGTGCCGGAAAGAAAGGATGGAGAAGTTGAGGAATGAGTGGGTGATGAAAGAATGTGAGCTAGATGCACCAGTAATGGACAGCTACGAAAAACAGAAAAAAAGAAACTCCATAGGTTTTTCCACGGCGATATGCCGATAGAAGGAATGACAGTCGAACAACAAAGCAGGTATATGATGGTAGAGGTAGATCGACTGAGCCATTGATGAACGTGGTAGAGGAGACTAAAGAGGACAAATATTAGGAATCAAAAATTGGAGAGCGTGTACTAAAACATGTAAGAGCGTAATTGAAGCTAAGTCCATCTGTAAAGATGGGACATTTGCGCGGAAATTACTAAATGGGAGGCAGTTTTCAAGCGGAAATAGCTAAATTCTCTGACTATCCCCATCTCAAAAGGAAATGACCGATGGGTATGTACGCATAAATTAAGAAGTACCCCAATTCTAATATGTAGTGCCACATTCTCAAAATAAATTTCCATTTTTTTTATATTGAAATAATTCTGATGGATGTATTAGACTCGTAGGCATCTAGAATTTTTTTATCTTCCCTGATTAAATAACTAAGTTCCATATGATAGATATATAATACACCACAGAGTGACATTGATGATAGATGATAAGAGAACAAGCCGCATCTGAGAAAGGAGGTGATTTAAAACTACTCCATCAAAATACCTATCATTTTAATAAATATAAATATAACTTTAAGTTCCCTCAGGAGCTATTCTGTTACGCTGCAGGGAAATAATCATAACAAATACCGTATTTCTCGGCCCATAAGACGCACTTTTTTTGCTCCAAAATGTGCTCTATAATCAGCCTGCGTCATATGAACCGAGGGTATAACTTCGTCCGCTAAGACGCAAGATGATTTGCCGGAAAAGGTACTGTTAAATATTTTTTCTCTAATCAGGCAAGAAATTGGTAGCCTACATTAAAAACGTTGGTAATAACACCGTTTTTAGCCAGTCGAAAGAAATAGTTTGACAGAATCCTCGACAGTAAATCCTAAATAATTCCTAAATAAATTGTACGATCGTAGGCAGAAAGTTATATAGGAGACTATCATAAAGTCATTTGCAAAGCGTGGAATTAGCGAAGCGCTAGATGGAATTGAAGATAACTTTGTGTATGAGGAAAGTGACAGCTCCAGCGAAAATAACTGCGTATGTGATATTAGCAGGAGTAATGACGAATTTCTGAGATTCTACGATGAATAAACGCTATTATATTTGCAATCTTTCAATGTGGCAGTTCCGTTTCTTTGCATAAAGTATTTTCATTAAAATAATCTGATCCTTTACTGTCTGATCGAATTATTTTTGGTAAAGTCCCTCCTGATAAATCACAGTTCTTCTTACAGGTGTATTTTCGTAAATTCTAATCTGATAAATCAAACTGCGTTTTATGCGCCGGGATATACGGTACATTCTAAGACAAGAGGGCATTCGTAAAAAAATGGAATCATATACGATTTAATTTTCTCCCGGGGAATGACTGAAGTAAACCCTTCTCGGGTTTCTGTCCGGGTAAGGTGCTCCATCTTCTTCTTTGCCGACGTTTCGATGATAGACTTTGTCATCGTCATCAATGGCCCTGATGACGATCAATAAGCCTTTCATCGAAACGTCGGAAAAGAAGAAGATGAATAACCTTACCCGGACAGAAACCGGAGAAGAGTTTGCTTCGATTTGAATCATAATTAGCTACATAGATTATGTAAGCAAAGGAAATGAAGCTTATTTCCTTTGCTTTTGAATTGAATTGCCTTGAATTTTGAAAGGATGTAGTAGCAATGGCCACGCCTTGTCGTCATGAATCAGGACTGTGCAACCTAGAGAACATGATTTCACAAATTTTCCGCAGAAAACGCCTTCACAATGTATGCGAAAGGATAAGGGCACGCATGATCCCAAATTCTTACGAAATACATTTCATGAGGAAATTTTATGCAGCATATTTCAAAACTTAACTTTAACTCAATCCATTTTCCTGTTGACCTGGTTCGAAGGAATAAATACGTAACAGACGGAAAATGTAATTTAACCATTCCACGAAGTCTCACGAGATTCCCGTCCACATCCCTTGCTCAAGTTCGCCTCTTCCGAAACGCATTTCCAATCCGCAGGCTCCACTTTGGGCTTCTTTCCTCCGCTGACCCACGCTCATTCCAAACGATCCCTCTAACGTTAAATCATCATAGACTAAGAAAAAGCAAAGCCATAGTTTTATACTCTGTGGTTTAAGACTTGATGGAGTGGAATCGGAACATAATCTAGTATGAAAAAATAGGCAACTTCCACAGTGATAAATTTATTCTGACCGGTTTCGCTTTTTACAGCATTTTCGGGTGAAGTATCACCTGAAGATGCTGTAAAAAGTGAATCCGGTCAGAATTAATTTATCACAAGGGAAGTTGCCTATTTTTTCATACTTAGCCATAGTTTTAAGTGGCGATGGCCCCATTCTTCAAACCAACCAACGAAAATACTTATCAGTTACCTTAAGGTAGTTGAAGCGATTTTTGTTTGTGAACTGATTTGCGTGAAACTTAGCCCAAGAGTTCTCATTCGTATTAGCCAAAGACAAATTTAAAAAATATTCATATTGATTTGGTTTGTTGGGAGCTCAATATTATTTCAACAAGTAACCTTAGAGCACATAACATATATTTCGAAATAAATTCATTATATACATATACATTTTCTTCTAAACGCAAATAAATGCAATCCTTACCTACTATTACAATAGTTGAGGTCAGTTTATTTGGGTTTTTCCCGCGTTGATTCATGTTAACGGACAACGAAACGTTAGCAAAACTGTTGTCCGTTAACATGAATCAACGCGGGAAAAACGCGAATAAACTGATCTCAATAAATCACCGCGGAAGCCTCCGTACCAATTATAATTGTTGTTAATAAGCACTCAGGTCCCACACCGAGTCCAAATTTATAAAAATACTTTGATATAATTTTGTCTAAATATTTAATGCCGCGCCTACAGTTGTTGTGAATAAATGTCTGAATCACAGGAATAATTAAATCCTAATTCTCGCGTCGCCTCTATTACCGCCTGTATGGAGAGTTCCGTCGTAAAAATGGATGCGCTTAAGTGAAGCGTGGTTAAACAATTATTTCTCGGTTTACTTTTAAAATATAAGGACGTGAGCTAAATGACCCTCGATAAGCACAGTAGGTCTTAAGTTGACCAATGCGATTTAATCTTCAGACGTGCCCATTCAATTGGCTCTGAATTAGATATGTTTAACGCTGCTATTTTGTTATAAACATTGTGATATCCTAACTATCTAAGAGAGAAAAGACTCTGTTACAAATAATTTGGACTTACTTCACATTTTAATTTCACATCGTGAAATTAACCTTGACAAAGGCATTTATTAAACGATCACTCGTCCTTACGACTTACGGAACCGTTAATAATTCTTGAGTCCTCAAAGTATTCAAGGACTTCATTTAATGCCAAGGCCAACAAGTGGTCCTTCAACGGGTTTTTACTTTATTCAGTAGCTACAAATATGCACTATTAACTTCTGTGGTAGCCTCAAATTGCACTGGGGATAAGCTAACGGTAAAAGGGCTCATCTCTATCACAGACAGCCAAGGAGGTATCATTGAATGCTCCATCGTAATATGTCAACCGTTTTCCCATCAACGCAATGTGGATGAGGGCCTGAGCATCCGACATTAACGGATAATGTTGGAAAATCATTTATACTGGTTCACATTGTTTGTTTTCACTTTTTATCGCCTTAAAATATATTCCTTGCAGTTTTCTCATGAAATTGACACCGAACACACCACAAATCAGTTCATTTAAATAGATAAGTGGATGAAGCCTCGATGGCCAAGCCAAAGCTTTACCTTTTGAAGCTTATACAAACAAATCAAAAGCAACACACATTACCTACGCTGGCAACACATTCCCTCCCGCCAAGGCAGCTCCTTATTGGTCAACTTTTCAAATACATTTTTTTAACGATAGGCCAAGTATACGCAACAGCTCATGAGAGGGTCCTTTCCCAAATTTGCACGCATGACGTCTTGAACGCTCTCTCTGCAACGTTCACCCTCAAAGTACGGCGTCTGAAGTGAGGTTCTTAAGTAAAATTACAACATTGAACGTCAAATGGCCTTCAGCCTCAATTTCCTCTTTCTTCTCTTAATAACTTCGTTCACTTTTCCCTTCTTTCCTTCCGACTTGTTAAATGGTAAGGTCAAAACGAAAAAATCTGTTGAAGACAAGGAAATGAAGTTAAAGTAACAAAACTTGGATGAACCACGCAATATAAAATTAAACACAAAATACATCCAATAACAGTCCGTCCAAGATAAAAGGGCAGTTGAAATATACAGATATGCATGAAAATAAATAAAAAGCATTTGATGATCGTCTGACATGATCAAAGGCCACCATCACGGATTATTCGGTCATGTGATTACATTTCCCGAACAGATTATGAAGTGTTTACAATTCGCTGCATCTCAGTCAACTGCACAAATATCTTGGGCGAAATTTAAGATAAGTGCATAACATGAAACTCGCTTCGACTGGTACTAGAGCGCAAATCCTCGTGACTCGCGACTCGAGGTTTAAATGGGACATATTCATTTGAGTTCAAGTATTCCAATTTTAGAAATATTTTTCAGTAAAAAGGAGTGAGTCCATATAACGTTCAATGCGAACCGGTCCTTTCTGCGATTATTTCTGCGAACTGCTGGAGCCCGCTAGGGTCACGTGACGAGGCCTCTCGCACCTTGAAGGGCGAATCTTATCGAGTTCCGCAAGCTCATTAAGCCGAATACGTCTTCTCTCCAATTTCCTCCTCTCCCCTTCAGCGCCGCGTGATAATCACTCCGGCACTCCCGATATCGAAGAGAGGACCTCTCTTCCGTTGGACGTCAGCCCACGTAGTGCCGCTCATTTATTCGCGCTTGAAACGCACGGCGACGCAGTTACCACGCTGAAACCAACTTGAAATTCCAATATTAAACACCACTGCTCAAATACAAGCTTCACTTCAAGTACAATGAAGTACGTCCAATCAGAAAAGCAAGAATGAATCAAAGAAGTTAACAACGATTGGATTGGATTGGACGTTTGGGGAGGCGACCGTTAGCTTAGGTCATTTACGCCATAGGAGAAGGATAAGGGAGGAAGGGTGGATAGAAACCCGGCGTCGGCATTAGCCTGCTTTTAACGAAAGGTGCCAAGGAAAGGGTTTAACGACTCATCTGACAGACGGAGTACTGTACTTGAAGTGCCCTCCACAAGATACTCTAGTAGGGATCAAGTTTCGTCTGAAAAACATCCTCCTCTGCAGGGAGCTAACAACGAGGCCATTCGTTCAACTATTAATCACTAATCTTCACAACAACTTATGGGATATTACATATGACATACTTGCTGCAACAGAATCATGACAAAGAAAAACACATGCACTGATTTAGCGTATTTTACACATGCCTGCAAATTTTAGGGTTCCGAGTGAAATTTGGATGTAATGAGTCATTTAAGATGTAATGTTGTGCGCAAAATCCGAATCTACTCACAAAATTTGCCTATCACGTCAGGATTTTGAAATATTACAATATATTAGGGTCTAATAGCAATTTTTAGGTCTTTTATAGCTTGAATGCCTCTAAAGCCAAAGTTGATAGAGAAATATTGCCAACAGATTTGAAGTCTGCTTTACAAAATGTTTAGAATACAATTATGAAACCTACAAAGGCTAAAAAATTTGTGCACTCAGCATTTGGGACTTTGGCAACTATCAAACACATTATTATTAATCAACCTTACTATTATTCTGAGTGCACAAATTTTTAATTTAAGATACAGAGTATGGGAAAAATAGCCTTTCTAGGTTTCATTATTGTATTCTACACATAATTTTACGCAGACTTCGAAACTGTATGCAGTATAACTCTCTCACATTTGGTATCAGAGGTATTCACGCTCAAAAAGACATATAAATAACCATTTCGACCCTTTGGGTTATTAAATCTCAAAATTTTGACATTATCGACAATTTTTGTCTGTAGATTCGGATTAAGCGCACAAAATTACGTCAAAAATGGCCCTAAACATCAAAAAAGCATACCCTTGTTTGTCTGTGTTCTTAGCCATCAGCAACTATATTTCGTAATATGTTTGACAATATTTCAATTAGAAAATCAAACTTGCTCCGTCAAATAAGCATTTAAAAAAGTAAATACCAATGACTAGACCTTACAGAGTGCAAGTTAAGGATAAAAAAGAATTACGAACGCTATTCGGAACATGATACAATAATTTCTCCAGAGTAGCTTACTTTCCCAGAAAAACTGTCCGTAAGTTACCTCCTCTCGGTTCAATGTTAACGCCATAAATGTCACCAAGATAAACAGTGTAAAACATATTCTGTATCGTATTCATCTGACTCTTGCATTTGATTTGTAATTGCTAATTTTTAAAATTATTTAAAGACATAAACATTGACCTATAATTGTTCTGATAATAAAGTCCACAAATACGTCAAGCTAAACATATCTATAAGCATATATCTAGACTTAGATTCTATGTTCCTTTTATCTTGAAACAAATAAATATGTACTAGCAAATTGGAAAAATTCAGTCTTCCGAAATTTTAAAGAAGAAATATCTAACCATATCTCAAAAATCCAGGAAATTAACGCAGAGTTGATACTTACACGCAATAAAATCAAATACACTCTAGCCTTCCATTTTAAGCCTCTCTAGCCTCCATATCTGAATATAAACTAAAACGAGAATTACCCACACATATAAATAACGGAACAAAACCTACGGGAATTGAGTTCCGGTGGGCTCAGAATACCTCATGTTATCCATAGAATTTAGATAAAAATCCAAAGCATCGAATTAGGTGAACAACTCTGTGACACAACAAAAGCATTTAAAGTTCATATCAAACATTAGCTAACTACAGCAAGGCGGTAATTTCGAAATAAGTAGCCGATGATGAAACAGGAATCTGGAAACCACTTATGATCTCGAGTGGGGGGACGAGGTTTACTACGACGAGTAAACATTAGAGACATAAGAGGCGAAAGCAGCAGTAGATCAAATACAAGATGTAGGAAGGGTGAGGGTCTACAAACGAGAAAGTTAAATAGAAGTGAAAGCAGCAGGAAGATAGGCTCAAGCATATAAACAATCCAAGCAATACGCGAGACATCTTGGCAGTAAGCGCGAAATAATGAGAATTTATGAAGAATAAAAAAATAAACAAAAAAGCTGAATTGAATGTTTTTAATGGATATTTACATCCAGTGAAAAAATGTATTATTAAGGTATCTCAGTCCGAACGGAGCGATATCGGTCATAAGTATTCTTCCATTGATTCTACCGAAGTCAACTTTCCACTACAAATTTATGGGTCAAAGTTAGTGAGGGTTAGATTTAGAACACAGTAGGACTCGGTAAGGTGACAGTCTCAGGCTAAGGAAAGTGGAATTCCTTCTTGATGAGGAAAATTAAAACACTGCACTTCCAAAAAAAGTGTATTAAAACATCCATGGTTTCGGTTCAATACAACATTTTGTAACCTGGCTGCTTAACACCTTTAAGAGTTATAGCAATAATTTACACGCGATATAATTATTGAATTGTTACATAAAGCGGGCGTGTAATAATTAAAACGATAAAAAAATATTTAGTTACATCAAGCGGGCGTGTAATAATTTAAACGATAAACAAAAATATTTACACGAACAAATATCGGGCGAGCGAAGAAAATAAAACAAAAAATAAATTAAACAAAATTTAAGCTTTATATACAGGGTAGGGGGGAGAGTAAAAGATTTCGAGCAGGAGATAGTGAACGAAGGAATTCGACCAGGAGACAGTGATCAGATATAGTCAGTGAGGAGACAATCATCATTATTCAATTATCAAAGCGATGAATACCAGCTGAGAGGCAGGTTTGTGAGCGGTTATCCCACAGGTGTAACCTTAAAGGTCCTTCAAGCGGCGAGAATTGAAGCGTTGACGACAGTCGATTTTGCGCAATTAACCATATTCTGAAAGCGAAAGCATAGCTGATTCCTATGGATTTTCATGGGGAACTCATGAATTTAGTGGCTTTACTGTCTTATTCGTGGCCATAATGTGTCTTGTTCGTGGCTTTACTGAGTCCATCGTTGCTCTAGGCTGATAAAATGTAATCATCAAGTATCCAAAATCCGCTTGATACAGTGGTAACACGGTTTTATTCATTATATAGAGAAATACGGTGAGTGTATTTTTGTTAGTGCAGTATGGAGCAGTGCAGCGCATTGAGATGACACCAACGAAAAGCAGAGAACCTTAAACTGCCATTTTTAGAGGAGGAAACCTCAAGAACTTCGTTTCCCAGATTGGTGGGTTTTATTTAATCGGGTAGGCTGTTTAAGAGTCAGAAAAAGTTTTGGAATGAGTTAAATTAAGAGTAAATGAGAGCTTGAATATGAGTGGGTCATGATTATGGGAGAATTGCATTTCCAAGCCGCTGCACCCTTAAAATTATCCTTCAGGTCAAAGAATAACGATGGTAATTGAGCATTTGGTGAAACTGCCCCTTGAGAATGCACAACATGGACTTAGAGAGAGTATCGTTGATCGAAACGTTTATCATATTCCATCAAAACCAACTGTGACCAACAGAACCTCCGATGAATAAAGTGGATATAAACAGCAAAAGTTATGCTTGATTTTAATTGATGAATTCCTCCGATGTAAATTTAGTGTTTGGATTTATTTTCAGGTCAGAGAAGAGTTGAACTACTTGAGTCCTTATTTCAGCTATACCTTTTTTAATCTTCCTCCAAGGACCTAAAATTTATCATTCATGCAGGATTTTGAGAGAAGTGTGACCATCTGTATACAAATGCCATGGATAATTGGTCCTTGATTCAATTAGTGACTATACTAAGGTGAGAATCAATCTGGTACCTCATCCGATTTGAACAATACAATGAACTGATTTTGTACCGGTGGACATCTATCTTTTGTTACTTTTCGTGAAAATAGTCATGACGTTGACATTTTACACAGAGGAGATATTTTTTCAGATATTTTTCTAAGCATCCTTTAAGAAAGGTTGACCGTTATTTGATTGAAAGATTGACCCTGATGAAGTCGTAAGTGTATGTCTTGTTCCATTATTCACGCTTTTAAATGATAAATTTGATGGGAAGTCGACATTGTGAGTGAAAATTATAAATGAAAACTTAATCTTACCATAATAACATCATTAATATTACCTGTGCCATGCCCAATCAGAATTATGAACAAATATGACCTAGAGACTGCTTTTTTCGAAGTAATAAAATATTTTTCTATGTAACGTGTACCTTATTTCTTTACTTCTACCTGGGAGACTTTTTTGGGCCCTTCAAGTGTTGTTCCTCAATTCCATATCATGTAAAGTATCCGTTGCTGATTTGTTGTTGTCTTTCCAAACTTCCTGGTTTCTCCTTATCCTCCGTATTAGTGTAAGGAGTACGATGTTATGGTTACTTTGAACAGTGGCTTGTGTGTACTGAAGACTTTGATAAGTGCTAGAGTGTCTCAGTGTACTCATGTTTACATATATACGGGCGTTAAAATTGAGGATAATAAATTATCTATAGTGAATAATGATTATTTTAATCTACATAAAGCGTGATAAACAGAAAATCTATTTATTTTCCAGCTTGGTGAGTTTTTGTATGGTAATTTTGGACAACTCTTGGTTTTCGTAACTGAACCAAATTCCGCAAATTATCGAGTCAGAATTAAAAAATGTAATCAAGCATGTTCAAATGTGGTGCAGTTCATAAGTGTTCCAAGTCTCCTCGGTCTCTTTTTCATCGCAATGGCAGCAGGTAGCAGGCGATATATTTGGATTAAGGTACTCATTATTGCATCAATTTGAGTAAAAGTTATAGACCAGAGATAGAGACACGCATGATACCATATCTAGTTCCACAACTACTCTAAAATACAGTTCCCTACTGTCGTTGACCTTGTCAGTAGATTTTTAGTTTCAATCGGCATCGAATCAAACGATATTTAGGGCTTTTGTCATTTTTATTGTTAGATCTAATTGCGATAAGTTAAGGGTTCAAAATGTATATTATGGTAACGCTTGAAGTTTCATTTTCACTTATTAAATCCAACTTATTTACATGGAGCAAATTAAATTGCGACCAGCAATCAAGTAAAACTACTTTGTTAGTGAAACACAATATTCCTAACTAGGATTATAGAACCTACTCCATTTGTCACAAAACTTATGCAGTTCATACGGCTTAGCATAACTAAGATTTCGCAGAAGATCATTAGCAGGAATCCAAGCGTCGGATACCAAACGAAACCGGAAAGGCAAAGATTGGAGGTCGAGAATTGAACAGCACCAAAGGTATTTAAAGAAACTGACAATACATTCACCGGAAGCAAGCAGTTGCATATGGGTAGGATTGGTCAGTTGCATATGGGCAGAATTGGTCAGCATATCATTCACAGGGCGTCCAGCAGCTGGGCATTTGAAAATTCTCTGAGATTTCCAGGTTTTCCAGACATAATTTATATTTTTCCGGAGGAAATATTGATTTTTTCTCGTTGATTATTAGAGAATGTTTGGTATGTTTTTTGGGTGAATAAACGCAAGGATTATTTTTAAACTTGCATATTTGGAGGAAAATATACACAAAACTTTAAAATAGTTTGAGAGAAAATAACATCACAACCTTTTCTTAGATTTAAACATTGTCATGCTGGAGCTCAGGAACAAGGTTATATTACAGCTAGACTTTGCTATGAATATCAATGAAATAAAATGATCAACAACTTAAAAAACTGAAGTTACAGACTATGACCAATAAGAACACAATGTACCTACATAGAAAACATTGTACCTACTTTCAGTGATTACAGGAATGCAAAATGCGACAACGCAAGGGAAATTTGACTAAGCAACTTGGCGAAAAAGGCACATTGTTTCCGTTGCAGTTTTATATATTGACACCACAGAAAATTCCAGAGTCAATTTGATATTTCCCTGATATTTACAGTGAAAATTAAATTCCCTGAGATTTCCGGGTCTTCCCGGTTTTCCAGAATGCTGGACACCCTGCATTCAGTGACTCGGGATGGAGCGATGGAGAGTGCGAGGCGAGACGGGCGGTTGAATTCCGTTTGCAAAAGGGTGCTGCATTTACCGCGTGGGTGGGTTGCCGGCACAACAATGGTCAGGAGTGAACGCTTGAAAGTGGTAGAGTGGCGCCGCACTTTCTTTGGTGACACAGGGCACAGTGCTTAGCCTCACTTATGAATGGCCTTTTGTTTGAACTCCCTGTTGTTCTGTTGCCGGCGTTGAATTGGAGTCTTTGGCCGGGCATCATTTGGCTCACGGGAGACAATGTAAGGCCAAGTCCACACGGCTCCAAGGGGGCAGAATAATGATGAGCCGCGCTGACGCAAAGGAAGAAACCTAAAGGAATGAGTCGACACCCAGACAAGACAACAGAAATAAAAAGTGATGTTGAGGGTGCAGGTAGAAAATTCTCAGCACACGAAACCTGATACCGGGAGTTTGCGAAAAAACATACAAACGAGGAGCGCTCAACAGCCTGAAAAATGGTACTTATGAATAATTGATGTGACAGATATGAACTGACGGGGATCACAAAAATGGGATACTCATAAATTACAAAGAAGAATAAAATACCAGAGTGCGACTAAGATGGCACTTGACTGGAATGCCTTCAAAATGTAATCCGTGATGCGAAAGAAAAAAAATTAGCCAAAAAAGCATGTGAGAGTATTACTGTTCTCATTAATACACAACGAAAGGTAATTAAAAGGCTGAATATATGAGCAAATTGTGGTGAATTTTGCTGCAGGAAATTACTCGCGCGAGGAAGCTTTAGATAAGTCCCTTATACGATACTATACAATTACCCAACGCAATAACTCAATTTTAAATTTAAAAGAGATCGTACTACTGTGGGAAAAAGTTGAAAGAGGGTTATATGAAATAATAATTAAATGAAATAAAAAGGAATTTAATGAAACCAGTGCTGTAGATTAAGATAAGAAACGCGACCTAAATTTCGCTGGATCAGGACCTGTATTTCTCCTATTTTTATTACATGTTACATACCAGTGGAATGAGGCTCCATTAAAAGATATTGATTGAAATTGAGCGTCACAGCTTCAAAAGCAACTATTTTCACGACAAAAAGAGCATCTTACCAATAAATGACATTAAAAATTCCACTCTAATCCATCGGTAGATAGTTACGCAATCCTGAGATATCCGAATATTGAGTAATGGATTAAAGGAAGTTTTCGAAATATTTAGAACATTTTATTACGACACAATAATGCAAATCCATCTGTTACATAATCATTGAAACCGTTACTCCCAGTCAAAATTTATCAAATTTACACCTAGATAAGCCATTAAAATTTAGATAATCGACCATTTATTTCTTTCAATATAACTCCTTGTGGGAGAATTTAAAAAACACTTAGTAATATTCCACAAAGATATATTTTCCCAACCGGTTTCAACGCTGACGCGTCATTATCAAGGGTACAATTCTTGTTGGAGAATTGTACCCTTGATAATGACGCGTCAGCGTTGAAACCGGTTGGGAAAATAAATCTTTGTGGAATATTACTAAATGTTTTTTAAATTCTCCCACGTTATGTTATTCCACCAAGTAGAGCCGTCAACAGTTGAAATATAACTCCTTGTATGACAATTTATATGCAATTAACTGCATTTCCTCATTCAATGAGGATAGTTTCAATCCCGCAGCATCATTTGCCTAAAGAAGCTCTATCAACCAAATGACACACTCATAACAGGCTACCGTGATTTTTATAATCACTATTAACCATTTACGAGTTTCCTAGCGACGTAATTGGCACGGTTACGAAAGCTAGAGTGTTCCTTCCCCCGCGAATGATGCTGCTCCTCCTCTTCAAGCGGAAGGGATATATGAGATTCCGTGTTCTTGTGGCTCTAGGACAAACCGAACGGCCAATTAGCAAAAGGCTATAAGAGCATCAAACAGCGCTTGGCGCAAGACTAGGTGGTAGACTGACACCGATCATGACATGTAGGTGCACAAAATCAATCGAGAAACAATCAAGATAGCCAAAATTCCATCCAACTATAGTGGAGTAGACAGTTACCGCCTAAGCAGCGTCTGATTAAAATATCTTTTCGCAAATATGCTACAACCCAAACGTTAAACTTTTTATTTATACTTCTTCTTATTTACTTATATCAACAATAGTAAGCCGTGTAGCAACCACATAAAACAAGTGTAACCGAATTTTACAGTCTCCTGTCGTCGTTCTCAGCAATAAGAACCAAACTTCGAAAGAATACAAAAAAATAGGAAAAACGAAATAGGAAGAAAATACCGGAAGTTTGACAATGTTAATCGAGCAAGAGACTGTCATTTCTCGTAAAATTTAAGGTGGTTGGAGCAAATTTTATTTATCTACAAATTATCTTAATAGTAATATGTAGGGATAAAAGTATACGAAACTAGATGTAACCGATTTGGTTTCTAAGCAATTTAATGGTATTTTAACAGGAATTATAATGGCACTTGGCATTTATTCCGAAATAATTCGATTCGAAATATTTCTCATTTGTATAAAGATGGCTAGCTAATATCATAGTATAATGCATGTATTTATATATGGTTTTCCTTAAGGGTTTTGAATGTCACGCCGTAAATCTAAGTCATCACAATGCAACTATGCAGATCAAAATTCAAATAATATTCTTGCATCATTACATGCATGCATCTTACATGCATGGTTATTTAATCTTATACACAGATGCAATTCGGTAAAGTATGTTCCAAGAATTTTTTGGCGATTAAAAAGACATTCAAATGCTCACTCAATGACCAACAATTGCCGCTTGAGCCACCCTAAGCAATTAGTAAACTTTATACCGAAAAAATTATTAACCGTTATACTGTAATAGTGACGATTACACAGCTACGTTTTCCATTGTCCAGAGCATTATGATGCTCAAATTACACCACTAACTTTTTTCAAGCTATTTAAGTACTGGCAATGAATATTCCTCATTCAAAATGCATACCGCACTCAATTTTAGGCGAACTTTATTGCCGATGGCAGAAAAAACCTATTTATGAGAATAATCCAAAGGTAAGAGTTTTGGTCTGCCCTGTTCTGAAGGGAAACTGTTTAAAATAATTTTTAGCGCAATTGAATTACTTTTGAAACACAGCTATGAACGTCGTCAACGAAACCTAGAAACGTGATCCCAAACCTTCGCTGCACCATGAGAACCAAACAGGAGAACGAAAGGGCATTTGTTCATCCCCCACATTATTACGTTTGGTGGGAGGAAGCAAGGGCAAAGACGTTTCCTGCGCCGCCAATGCGTGAGCCGTGACGCAACAGTGACCGACACTTCGGCTGGCTGACTTGACTGAGCAAGCGGAAGTAAAAGTGAGCGTTGTCTGCGAGGCGTCTCGGGCCAAAGGCTTTCGAGCGACCGCGGGCAAAAAGGAAAAAATTATAAATAACAAAAACAGCACGGACCCCGTAGCACAGTAACCCCGCAAAATGACTGCCCTTCCCAGCCCTAGCGCCGAACCGAACCTTTCTCCTCGAGCGTTGAAACCTCCTCCTGCCACAATACTCGCGCGTTGAAATCTCCTCCTGCCACAATACTCGCGCGTCGAAATCTCCTCATACCCCTCTCTCTTTCTCTTCGAGCCCTCCACTCCCACGCACGGCTCGTGAACTGATCTCACGCCTCGCGAATCTCGGGAAGACAATGAGCCACCGCCCGACTCGGAATGTAGGGCGAGCGGAGAGCGAGGGGTCCTTCGGAATAGCGCACGGAAATGAAGGGCAGATGCCGAGGAGGGAGTGGCACGGGATCCTTGGTGGCACCATCTCATTCGCACCCATCTCAAGTTTGAATTAAACTAATCAGCAGTTTTCCTCAATAAATGAATTCCACTTTATGCAAAACGAGGATTGTGCTCTAATACATAATTTTGTAATGCCCATTATCAAGTAAACTTATTGACAGAAACACCTGTTGCATTCCACATTGTTCCAACGGTGAAGTCCCTACCTCAACCAAGTGGAAATACTTCTTCATACGATGAAAACTAACACCGAAATCCAAAAAAATACATATATTCTCTCTTTTGATGATGTTACGATACATTGCTTCATCTAATAATGATGTAAACACAAAGTCATTGTGTTTACATCGACATTATTCAACACCCAACTATATGGCCGGAAGATAAAAATAGTATAATATTTTTGGGAATTCCAGCGTTTATTTTAGCCTCATAAAATTTCTCGCTTGAGGGATATGCCTAGTGCGAATCGCACTATACGAGAGGAATTTTGAAGCAGTAATTCAGTTCATTGTACCTCAACGGCAAAGATCACTTCGCACATCGAGACAGGTACAAGCATCGCCCGAGGATTCAAAGGATCAACCCTGTAATTTCCAGCTGAGTCCATCGATGCTCAACTTTGGTGACTAATCGCGAATCGGTATTTCTTTCACTACCAGCCGTCGTATGCCTCACTTCTATGTTCTCAGAGGAACTAAGGCACAAATATGCAAAAGTCTCCGATGCACTCCGTGGGAATATCATCAAAGAAATACCCACGGTTCATCCCTTTTGGAATAATCCTCATTCGAGTGCCTCCTCAATGGTTGATTCCGGTTAAAGTTATACTGCTTGGTATTTAAGCATGATAAGGGAGGCAAATGATGTGGGAAAATGTTGCGTTCTCCAAGAATACACATTCCTCTTTAAACCTCATCTGGAAAACAATAAATGAGCACCAAGTTTTTCACCGAGCAGAAAAATTTTTCGAACGGAAATGAACGGAACCCTACCTTTGACTTTTATAAATATAACTATAAAAATAACCTGCAGTTTCAATTCTGAATGTAGCTCCAGGGCTACAATTGAGAAAGGTATATAGACCATTTTTTTCGATATCCTTGGCCACACTCCTTTCTCAAAGACACTATACTACTAAGTCCGATAAAAGATTGTCATCCCATTTTACCAAATTTTGGGGTAACAAGGAAGGTGTGTTACCTACCCACACGACTTCTCTTGCTTTTATCTCTCATAATTTCCTTTCTAGTTTGCTGTCAAGTAACTCCTGTCCGGGGTCATCATTATCAATTGTTCTTCTTTTGTCTAAATCTTGGTTCAAAGGTATTTAATCGCCGTCACATAGCTCCTCCACGAATTCTCTTCGCCTACCCAGGAACTCTTTCGGTTCGATTAATATCTTCCCCGAATTGTATATAACTTTGGTATCGTTTGACCCTTCTTCCCTATGTATAACATTATCATTTTAGCGCACGTGGAACTATCTTCTCCCTCTTTCTGTAGCCTTATATTTTTCTCGCACTTTCCTCTCCATCAAGTTTCCTTCACTCGATTGGATAATTGACGAAGTTAATTACTTGATTCTTTATACGTCCTCTGGCATATGTTGGTGTCGACATTATTCAACACCCATATTTCATCTATTCTTCTAATTATTTGCTCTAAACCCCATTGCTTCATTATCTTCTTTGTTTCCCCGAATCCTATATTTTTACCTTCCTCTGTTACTATAACTGTTCGTATTTTTTTCCTCTATAGTTCGTATTGCCTTTGCTTTAAAAACTTTCCTTGGTATTTCATCCATTCCCTCCCATACATTTTCAGGTTCCACCTATTCATCTTCCTATTCTATCAAAACCTATTGAATCTAACATCAATTTCATCATTGCTAAATGATGACCCGAGTGCGCATCCGCCACAGAATGGCTCCGTGAGTTTATTACACAGTTCCTAAGTCCCTGCCTTACAATGATGTCATCAACTAGATATCACCCCGAGTGTCTCGGGAGTTATTACGCCAAAGGTAATGTATGAACGAAAGGTATGACATAAATATCGTATTCCCTCAAGAAATCTCAATAATTATCTCCCCGTGGTCATTTCTCTTGCCTATCTCATACCGTTTCATATCATATTCATTCCTTTCTTACTTAACGAAGTCATTCTAGTTGCCTGTTACTAAAAGGTTTTTTCTCTTTATCTTTTTTAGTTGTTCGTAAAACTGTATACCTCTTCCTCCCTATTGTTACTAGCGGACACGAGCACCTGTACCGATACGAAATTCATCGGGCGGGCTTAAATTACATCTCGTCACTCTCATGCTCAAAATCTAATACCGTCATCCCTATTTTTTACCCTGTAGGAACCATAACTTTGCCATGTTTTCTGTCAACCCCTTACTATAAAAACTGACTAAAATACTTAAGCAAAAACAAATTCATCTGTTTGACTGTAAATAAAAGAAGTGAAACCCCAATGCAAGCAAATATGTACATGCCAGATAACAAACTACTTACGTAATCGATTCTAACAACGCACACAGCATATTGTGATAATACAGTGGTCTGCCAATTGAGGTAGATTTCCCTAAAAGATCATCACCACGTTTTTACTGTCCTAGTTACAGGAGCACAATTCTCTGACTCGATATCTTTTACGTTTTCATACTTTGGATCTCTTTTCATCACAATGAAAACACCAACATTCTCCTTCATCGTTGCCAAAAATCTTTTCCTGGAGTAGTTACGAGAACTTTTATGACCGCATTCTGCCGTATAGCAATCAGTTTAAGAATAGATAATTTTGCTGATTTTTTTTTAATCTACCACGAAAAAAATCACAAGATTTCGTGTCACTGGCAAAGGTCACAATTCCGTTTCAGAAAACGTTTAACCGGATTTGAACCACAACACCACCTTTTATTTGAAACCAATGCAAAAATTTAAATTATATATAGAATTAATCAGATACATATCAAAATTGCTAAAGCATATATAAGTCTCCAGGAATCTCTATCTTTCAATCCTTCAGGTGTACCTTCGGTTTCCGTAGCTAGCAGAGAGAGCATTTAGCATCGGATCCTACTACATAAAACAACACTGCCTAATCCTAAGTTTTCTTAGGAGCAATTCACATTCAGGCCGAGAGTAAGTATTATATGTAGTCCCCAAATGTCAATCTAACGCGTATATGAAACGTTATCGCCACGTCCTAATATTTAGAATTCCTCCACTCCTTTATGACGGCCTGAAGAATTCCAAGGCACACATTACGTGACGGCCTTATGTTGAAAGTCACTCTCCAGATTTCTTGAACACCCACAGCGAAAAAAATGCTAGCACTTGATACGAAGGGCCTATACATTTTTCGATGAGAATATTAAGTACGACAAAATTACGTCTTTCTTGAGCTCTGTATCATATATTTCGTGAAAGTATACCTATATAGCAATTTATGAAGGTACTAATATACTATCCAGAATATAAATGAATATCAAGTAAGAATAGTAGGGAGAGCGATATCAGATGCTATTTATAGATCATATCAGATTGCATTGGGGTAAAATGTGAATGCTTCAAAAAACCTAATCTACAAGTGGTATAAATTCACAAACTACAACTAAAAATATGAAGCACACAGAGAAACAGCGAAAAGTCATTAATTAAATTAGGCTTATAATATTCCAGGTAACTGCAAAGAACTATTTGCCTTTGGTAATCGACCCTATATCTATATAAAGACGGATGGAGGACACTTACATCTACAAGATCCCAGAGGGGGAGAATGAAAATAAATAATGGGCTAACAAATTTTCCAAGGAGACACTCATTTAAAACTTTACCATTCGGAGTATTTTGCAATGGATAAAATTAATAGGAATGTTCTGTTATCATAGAATTCCAATAAATTATTTTCCACTAACAAACTCGTGCCATCCATTTTTTTCAAGTCAAGAGAGTCCAGGTGAGCGAGCTGAAAATTCGAGGTAATTTGTCTCGCAATAACCGCCCCTCTTTAACTCTGCCTTTCCACGAAGCGATACGGCCACCAGGGTAGTTAAACCATCGATGGGCGTGGTGGTCGAGGCTTCACGTGGGAGTTAACATGAATTGAGAGGTGGGTTTATTCATAAGCTTAGGGCGGAGGACTCAACGGAATAAAAGAGGACTCTCGATCAAATATTGGCAAACTTTCGATCATGATGCGGACAATATCTGAGGACAGTCTCCTCGAAAGTTTACTCGTTGAGCAACACTTACTATTTGTCGGCGTATTGATAATCATTCATTCGATTCCGTAAAATCATTCCGGTCAAGATGTTGGAAGATGAATACTTCACCACTACCAACCTGTCAATCATCCCGGCATCAAGATGTTGTACATCAAAAAACATGAGGCAATCGAGTACACGAAAGCGCATACTGATTACGTTGAAGGACTAACTAACCAAGAAAATCCAAGAACAAGAAACTTTCCCTCAAATGTATACGCACAAAATCAATACATATCCCACACTTATACGGAGTAACAAATGATGCTCGAACTGATAAGCTGATTACATTTTACAAGAGCAGACGTAAAATTAATGGTGGAATGCATTGAATGAACAAATCAATCAATCCATCTACATCTACGTCATACCCTGCTAGCCTCCCAAAGGGAGTGTATCAGGGGGTGCTTCCACACCAGGCATGCAAGAACTATACGGCAGAACACCGAAACTACATTTAAACCAGCGTACCACACATGTACTGCGCCCATTAAATTCTACTAACCAAGAAACATTCTATCGTCAATCGTTCCAACATGCAAGGGGTGCAAGGACTACTACTGCAGATTCAAAACATCATGCATAAATAGGAACATCAATATTTACATCACGCATATATAAGAACGTAAAAAATATAAAGAAAAAGATCTACAGTCTACCTAATGTCACCATTTTCACTATTCATGACGACGATCACAGCTGTTATGGTCCCGAATGGTACGCGGAAAAGATGACATTTTATACCTATCGGTTCTACAATCTATCTCTAATTTTATTGGCGCGATCTCATCTGCCGTAGTACGAGGGGGTTAATAGTATGTTTTTACGTCGTCAGAGAAATGTTTTTCCTGAAATTTAGGTAAGAGGTTAAGCTAATAATTTAATCTACGCTGTGATAGAGATTTCCCTCCCAATTCTTCTAACAATCCAGACACACTAGTAAACTTATCATAGCATTGTTTTACAAACTTAGTTCCACTTCGCAGCACGCGATCTAATTCCGATATCAACTCCGCTTCATATGGATCCCATACATTGGCAGCATATTCCAGATGAGGCCTAACGATTGAAAAATACCAAGGTTCTTTCACTTTCTCATCACATTTTCCGAGTATTCTCTTGATAAAGCCGAGAAATCCAGGAATGCAGCAAGGACCTTATAGTTATTTGTCATGAGCGAATGAATACACCGTATGGGACCAATACTTGAAAATAAAGCCAATAGCACAATGAAAGGCAATGCAATGATAAATTAACGAGCGTAGATTATGTACACGAGAGAGTCATTTGACCTCAATGAGCGAATAAACGATTCGGCATGATCAGCACCACACCATTAATTCCCTCTTTCTGGGCAATAAAAATCATTCCTTCAAACTGAAGTAATTACACCAAGGGGAAAAGCAAGGATCAAATGTCATTTCCGCGAAAAACTCCAGAACTTTCGTAAGAGTTTACTTTTATATTTATGAAACCAGGAAGAGATATATGAGTAAAATAAAATGAGTCTATATATCTTGAAATGAGCAGTGGCGTTTAATTCCACCCTCAAAAATTGCAGGCAATTCAAAAGATGGATGAATATAAAATCAATTTGTTTTTTCCAGAAGAAATTTACTTGGCTGTATATAGTCAAAATATTTTAAAACCAGGGTGATGACCATTTACAAATATTTTTTGCATACTTATAAGCTGTATCACAAGGAATACCCTAGTAATTAAGGCCCATTTGTTACATCTCAGATGAAATATATGATGGAAAGCCCACGACTAAATAAGGTCGGTCGTAACAGGCATAATGCCTAAGACTTACAGGAGGAAGAAGAAGACAATATATATTCCCGGCATAGAGGTCGGAGTGAACTCCACGGTATCAGCGTAATGGAGCAACCTCTAGGCAACCGTGGGGCACTTCTGTTCCAGCAAAATAAGTTCCCAATGCCATGACCTTTACCCCGCGCTATTCCTCCAGGACAACAAGAAGGGACAAAATAAGGGAGATAAAAAGTCTGTTAGGCAAAAAAATTCTTACCCCTCACCATTAGTGATTATAACAAAAATGACGTGGTAATCACACGAAACATATCGTCAGCACACGATTCACATCGATTCCTTCCCCCACTCCTTTACTCTTTTCTCTCTCCACTTTCATGGCTAGTGGTTTGACATGGGCATGATTACAGAAAAAACATTTAGGTGGTTCAGCGGTAAGGAGTTGGAGAGAGCTCATCGCTTAGTGCGAGGTAGCAGCAGTTGTCAGAGGGACTATCCCCGGCTACCTCCCCGCACATGAGTGCCTTAGCGTTTTAATAAAAGTCTTAGAACGTGGAAGGAACGTCGCACAGTGGTCCGGATCCGAAAAAAGGTGGACAAAAGTAATTTTTTCGACATTTTTGAAACTCATTTTGAACATGCAGTTCATTTAGTATAATGTCCGGGGAATCCTACCGCACACTTAGTTTTGCATAAAAAACTTTGTTAAGTTTAGTAAATAGCTTCAAAGTAGCGCTATTTTTCACTAAAACGAGCTCTTTTCATTTTTTCGAAAAATACATATTTTTACCAATTCTTTGGCTATTTTGTAATGAAAATTGGCAAATTAACTATGGAATATAATAATATGGACATTTTACTATTAGAATAACTAGGTTTCAATCTTTTCGTGATAGTGATGATCGTTGAAGGAGTTCATGAAGAGGAATAATGAAGAGGAATGATATACATTGTGAAGATAATAAGATATAAGATAATAAGTATACTTTTAACAAAATCAATAAATAAATATTCACTCAAATACGATTTTATATATTAATTTAATAAGTAGAAGAGAAACGCTTTTTAGAGAGACTTTTCAAGCACAGAAGAAACGAAGTGAGATCCACAAAAAAGGAAAAGTGACGTCCCCAATATTTACGACACTATAGTCCGTTCCACATTTAGTAATGGGCTCTTACTGAGATTCGATTACTTCACAAATCTTCAGAGGCCCAATCTAAAGGTTAAAGGTGCAACGCAGCCATTAAAAATAGAAAATATCGCTTACTGCTATAGCCATATACTTATTGCACAGCTATAAGTCTTCCGACAAGCAAGTGTCATTTCCTAAAGTAATTTTATTAACATTAGCTCAGGTTAAAAAATTGTCTACGTGACCTCTAGGTGCGCACACCGACGCTTATGTTTGGTAACAGTCATTTCCATAATGCCTAAACTGCCATTTGGAATTTGGAAAGCTCAATGCTTGTACAAATTATTTATATGCTTATAGAATATGAGGCTATAGTAGTGCACTCGCTAATATTCACAATGGGCGTCATTTCCTCAGACGAATTGGAGTGATGTAACACGACGATAACGAATGAAGGCGGTCGTGTAACTTGTAGTCAGTTCTGATGCGGAGGAAAGATGAGGAGTACATTATTGCATTATGAACACCTAGGTCCTATTAATAATCAGTAAAGACGCCAATTATGTTCATACGACACGCGGCATCGGAAAAAGTAATGCAAAATCGGTTTGGGCCAAAGACAAACGGGAACTATTGGGTATACTCAGACCTGTATTAGTTGCACACTATTGATCTTCACCTAGAATAAGCAAATAAGTCCCCCCCCCCAAAAAAAACAAGAAATTTGGGTGATAGCATTTAAAGAACTGAATTACAAAAAATTGCAGAGTGTATTGAGTCCTAATTGGTAATTTATATTGCCCGGAGTAAATGCAAAGCTGATCTTCCTATGGTAAGAAAACTAAGCTCCTAATTTATCTGTAAATGAAATATCGAGGTCAAAATATTCTAAAATGCTCTTTACGAAAAGATGTTTTATAAAATATCGGAAAATACTCTCAAAGTCTACAAAAAATAGAGCACCCGGTGAATAACCAATTCATCTATCACTCACCTTAAACTTTAAATAAATTTAATAGCACTGCATGGATAAAAATCAAATGATCAAAACTTCATTTAATGGTAAGCCTAGACGATGGAAGTAATTATAACCACTACTACTTTCCAACACATCAGCGCGTAAGGAAGACAATTTAGTTTGCTAGATTAAAGAAAATGAAGTCAAATCCGTAGAGAGAAACATTTTTAACCTATATTTGATATGTTGGGCAGATATTTTACAATACTTTGACATTTCATCAAATCAACTTGCCAAGAAAAAGAACAAGGATGGGTGAAAAAATGAAAAAAACACATTATTTGAGCTAATGAATTAAGCGCACACGGTGATACTGAGCAATCAATTTGAACGTTAGGCGTAGAGTCTAAAAGCACGTGGGTAACCAGCTACGAAAAATACAACCTTACATCTTTTATTCTCACAATTTTCAAAAGCGTAACTAGTTGTCATCTTAAATATGTCAAAAATTCTTCTCGAAATTTCCACCAAGACAAGAATTTGAGAATCGACCGCAGGGTACATGGTGCCAATAAATTTTCTCTAAGAGCGATACTCGCATCGAGTATCGAAAGGTCTACTTCTCTATGCTTACTTCTCGTTGACCGTGGAAAGGTCCCGAAGAAAATAACTGACTTCAAACAAGCGTCAGGTCAGTCGATAATTAGCTCCTGACCCGGTGGAAGACCATCCAATTGTTCGCATATATTGCCATTATATACACTCCTTTCTTTCCCATACGCATTTACTGTTGGGATCTTTCAAGAGCGTTACATCAAATTTACATTCGACTTCCCACAAAGTAATTCCGATTGAAATGAAAATTAGACTAGGCGAGTAGCTCGGCTACCAGTTTTGGGTAGTATTTCCATGAGTAACCGAGCTACTTAACCGCAAGTGGCTTATAGAAAGCAATTGATCTCACCTGATTGAGGAATTTTCACATGGCCTTCCCCTTGGCCGAAAAAGTATCTTCCCTTCACCTTTCAAAACATTCTCAACGGTTACAAACCAAGTGCAATACGAGAATACTTACACATTAACAGACACCTAACAAAATCATTACGATAATTACTTCAACTTTCCTTAATAATAGAAGCTACAGCTGGCTTTAGATGGACTATGCGGGCAAAATATTTGGCTTGCTAGCACTTTGTGTATTTGGATCTCCTGAAATAATACATTATCACTAATTCAGATATTTCATTATCAATGGTTTGAGTTATATTGTAAAAATCGACCAAGCTTCACAATACATTCAATTATATCCAAGTGAGACCTTTTACCATGAAATGCTCGAGGTATTTTCACATGCCAACTTTTGCAGAAAGTTGAGAGCAAAATTCTCTTTTCATTTTCTTCCAACAATCAAATGCTATTGTTCTGCATCGGTAGAACTTTTTCTGCTTTCTTCAGTATGTGTCCTATTAAGTCATTAACATAATATTGCAATTAGAATCAATTGAGCACGAACAAGTTGACTCTCCTCACTGAAAGATATCTAGGGCAGCTGGAGTTTTCACTGACCCAAGGTCCGACCCCTGATTGAGGGGAGGCGGGAGGATTGTTTTTTTTAAATTGTCCTAATTTCATTTCATTGAAATCATTTTTATTCAACACATTCACAGCTGATAACAGTAACTTATCCCAAGTGAGCTTTTCATCCACAAGGAAGTCCGTTAAATCCTCGATCTCCATGTATCATAAACTCGAACTTTGGGACGCTCATGTTTCACAATGTAAAGTAAAGTCATGCGTGACCACAACTCATGTATTTACCGTAAAAATCTAAATTTTATGAGACGTTATTTATTTTATGAGACGTCAAAAGACGTACACCCCGTCAAAAAATCATAATACATTTTAGTGAATAGAAACTAGCGCAAAATAAGGAGACAAAATTAAATGCTAAAACGCTCACGACCTACCAATACGCTAATACCAAAAATCCAGCATTGCCATAAATAAGCAATATAAAAACTGGGGATCCAAAACAATCAGGCAGGAAATGCGATTTCTATGAATGGGCAAGCCGCTTGCAAGTGTAGCACGCCAATGAATGATTCATCAGGAACTAATGAATAGAGTGAAATAAGTAAACTATTCTCCGCCCCAGGCAGTGCATAGTACCGTTTGAGCATATCCTTCCCTAATCACTGCTCACAACATCAACTGGAAATGATTTTTATTTTTTTATAACCGACAGTGTAGGAAGTGAGTTCCCATACTTCATCGACAGGCTAAACCACATTCTTTCTATGGATTCATCGCAGAATAGATGTTTCAGTTTCGCCGTCAGGTATCAGCACTTCACGTTCACTCACTGGCTGGTTCCAAGGAATCGTTCGGTAGACAGGCTATACTTTTGACCCAATTAGCGGGACTGCATTGAGGTTGGTTAGCTCCATGAGTTATTCCGCAGCAATACTTTTGGTTGGCGCGGCGGATAGTTTCAAGATATTTCTTTAGTGTGTTCAGGACAATGCCTGCATTGCTGGATTTACCTAATGTTGATTTTTCGAACGTAGTTGACGACAACTGGACGCAGAAAAACAAACCAATTAGATAATAAGTTTTTTAGATTGGCACTACGCACCTGACAGAGGTTGTGAAGCAAAAGAATAAGAATAATGAGATTACGCAATAATACTTTAGTGTTTTAAACGCAAAGTCTTTTGTACTGGTATTGCCTAATGTTGATTTTCATGTCAGCGATAGAAACGGATGGACGTAGAAAAATGAGCCTATAAGAATGAATTAGTTATTCCAAGGGGACACTACGCCACTGGCCGTAGTAATGAAGCAAAAGGTTTTGGAAAATATGATCACACTTGGATAAGTTACGCATACGGGAAGAAAAATTATGGGGACTACAAATTTCTGCGACATATTTGCAGTAAATATACATTTTTATTGCTCGAGGTTCTGTGGGAATCTTAGGGGTAGAGAGAAAAATATTAGAATTAAACCATAACAAATTTTTATTTTTTCCTAATTCGAATCAATTAACAGCCCACTGGTCTATGGAAAATGTAATGGACTTCGAGTACTTGCTGAAATATTTACAGTATCCATTATATAAAAGCGTTTTCAAAAATTTTCAGGACTGAAAGCGTTACGGGTCAACCACTTAACGGAGTGACATGAGATGAGTGGCACAATACAGCGGCATCCTTTAGCACAGCATCAACGCAACTCACGTTGTTCTCCGTTGATTTGTTCCCGCGTAGCAACAGTACTTGCCACAACCCACAGCTTTTGGTACATATTTCTTGTCTCAATCAAAAATAATGATTTAGAGGAGCGAAGTGAGTGAATTTAATTTGTTTCAAGCTAGCCATAAGTCCCACAGAAATACTTCAAATGTTAGTCACAGTACTTTGACTGGTTAAGGCGATTCAAGACACGGAGATCTTCGACTGACTAAAATCCTAGACGTCAAAAGACGATGTTAAGAGACGACCTTACCTGTCAAAAGACAATGTAAAGATTAAATTATGGGGTGATTTGGTGCGTGGAAATCACCGGATAACAGTAAAGGAGGAAAAAGGCCACGGAAAGAAACAAAGTAAATTTATGTAAAGGTTTTGAAGAGGTAAAGAAACGAAGTAATGACAACGAGGGAAGAACAATCTGAAAGCATTAGAGGAAGGAAGCCGTCACAATGCGAATGAGAGATGGATGATTAATAGAAGCTAAATTTGAATAAGGAGTAATACAAGGTTGCAGCCTCTCTTCCGCACTGTAGAAAATGTACTTGGAGTAGTCAATAAGAGAAGCACAACAAATTGGACTGAGTAGGATGAAGATAAGCGGAGAAGAAATAAACGTTCTCCTCTTCGCAGATAGCTGGGCAACGCGATGATCTTTAATGGTCATTAAACGCAATGCACCAAGTTCTCCAAGAATACAACACGAAAATAAATACGACGAAGACTATAACCGTAATATGCTGAAGAGAAAAGTTGAATCCAGAAGTCACACTGAGAGGAGAGTAATTCGAACAAGTGGATTCCTTCACTTATCTCGGAAGTACCATTTATTTGCGAAACTAGTTTCGGACACTGTACCACGGCGATGCGCCTGATCACATCTCTGCTAGTGATCGAAATTTTGCCCATAAACAAGACGACGGTAGTCCCTCACCCATTATTTCTTAGTGTGGCTTTGTAAAACTTATTCCTCTACCCAAACTCGAAATCGAACAGGAAAGGATGTCGATTTGACACAATCTAACCATGGAGAGAAATTGCGTCAAGGACTTAAAGAGCATTTCTTGAAAAGCGTTCTGGAAAGTGTTGGAAAGGTAGAAAGAGAGATTGGAGCGGTGTGAGACCAGCAAATGAGAGTACTTGAGGGTGACATAAAGGAAAAAGATGTAAACATCGAAATAAAGTTTCTGTGCCCTATTATAATACGACTTCGTTCCGAAATAAGTTTTTGGTTACCGAATTATGATCTAAAATGAGTACATTTTTTAATTTTATTATTGTTAAAATGGACGATCAAATTTTATTTGCCTATTATTAAAGATACTTTACAGAACACAATAAAATCAATTTAATTTCTAATACAAGTCCATGCATATGCTGCCTGCACTAATCATATTCCCTGTTTTTGTTAAAAACATGTGAAAGACTTGACTTAAAATGAAATACCTTAAGCGTAGAAAATGACCGGTCGTAGTAAGTTTCAGCATTTTGAGGTTCATATTTCATAGGTTGGGTTTCATTGTTCATATTTGTTAAGCGTCCTTTGAGGAAGATTTGAGGGTGACCGTTGTGACTTTGATTAATTGTCACGTCGCCTATTGCATATCAAGGGGGATCTTATCATTTCTGTGCCTCAGTACCACACATGATAAGTTAGGTGCTCATGAATTCTCGTCCTTCTAAGAATCCTCTTCAAGCAAAAGGTTAAATGTTCTCGGAAGTGCGGCAAGCAGGTCAAAAATTAGGAAACATTTACTAATCGAGTGAATGGAGAGGAGAAGAAGCCAGAGTGCTGCATGAAGCCAATCAGAGAAAGCTTATACAAATAAGGAACATGATGATTTATTACAAGCCGCTGATACTCAAAATAGTAATTCGTCACAAAGGCTCAATCTGAGTGCACGGATCATTCTATCACTTTTGGGCAATCAGTTGTGAAGGATTTTCTAATTTTTTTATTGTGTGGCTTTCAGAAATGCCATGAAAATATGTAAAAGCCACAGCAGTGTTCTTTATTCACCATTTAGATGAAGAGTAGGGCAGATCGTTCGACATAGCAAGATACTCTACCTAAAATTCCGAATAGTACAGCACAAAAAAGATGGAAGACTGCCTAATTAAAACACGGCATTAATCTAATTATTATAGATCAGCATGGGCGACAGTTTACTATTTTTCGCCGCAAAACAGATGAATAATTCCGAAGATGCAGTTAAAAACTATGTATAACATGCTTTGCGCGATAAAGTGCTTAACCTCCGACGTTTTCGGTTCATGATTTCAACCGTTTTTAACATGCAGTAATATTTCCAATTCCATTTTATACTTCAGGGCCTTAAGTTTTTTTTGGCTTTCACCATATTGCTCAGTTGAAACACAAACTCAATACTATAAATACTTATACCAAATTCACCAGTTAATTGAAAGTATTTAATATTTTTTTGGTAAATTTGTCAACAATTGTTTAGCATATTAAACGTTCTTCTATCTATTACCAGAGAATTATGATTGGTCATTGACAAATTTTTCTACGTTTTTGAAAACTATTTCGTCTCAATTTTTTTTAATAAAAAGACAATGATTGCTTTAATTTATCATAGGGGGAAGTGATGACGACTTAAAACTGAACGTGGAGGAGTAGCAGTAAAATGCCTGGATAATCTACCTTGACTCCTAGCGCACATATACTTCGGGGTTGAGCCCATTTGGTCTTCCCATTAAATTACGGTTCCCATGAAAATACTATTGATTTTCTTTATTTATAAATACCTAGATTTAAAAAATATCAATTTTCCTTGGCACACGACCAATGGCTATATTACATTTCTTTACTATTCTGCCGGTAAAGTTTTGTTGTAAGTCACGGAACTTTCTCACGGTTTGCTACACTTCCCGGGTCCTATCTACCTCAAGTATTTTGTTTTCGCCTAAGCATACGATATACCCGTTGTTTATTCGTGGTGTCAGGACAAGAGGGCTAGAAATAAATCTTAGTAAATGCACCATAGTGCACTCTTACGAAATTCACACAAAAAATGCCGTTTCTACAAAACATAAGCGCCACAGCATCAAACATAATAGGATTTATCAAGCGGTTAATGGGAAGGTCCTTGGATGAAAAAGTAAAAAAGAGGTGCTACTTTGCTCTGGTTAAGCAACACTTGGAATATGCCGCTGGTATTTGGGACCCTGGACCGAAAGACATCACCCAAAAAATTTATGTAATACAAAGATAAGCTGTGAGCTTCGTAAAAAACTGCTACGAGAAAAAATATAGTGTTTCACTGCTTTTAGAGGGATTGAGATGGGAAACCCTAGAGACACAGAGGATACACGCTAGGCATAGCTTGCTTGAAAATTTCAGGACTGATATTTTTCAGAGCGGCATTGAGAATATTACTCATGACTCCTCACTACATCTCTAGGTCTGACAGATACGACAAAATAAGAGACATACACTGCCGAACAGATAGGTACAAAAACTCGTTCTTTCCGCGAACAATAAGCGACCACAATAAAAATTGAGATCCCGAGCGAGTGACTTTGAACCACATCATTTTTTAAATGCAATGATTGGAAAATAAGCCCAAGTTCTTTTACCGCTATGCATATGACACATTCATCGTATGGTCTCACGGACTCGAGGCTCTCCAATCTTTTCTGAGCCATATGAACCAGCAACACCGGAGCATCAAGTTCACGATGGAAATAAATGGAAGGCACTCTACTCTTCCTGGATATTCTTATCCACCGGCAGGAGGATGGTTCTTTGGGGCACTGAGTTTACAGGATGTCCACTCACACGGACCTGTACTAGAACGGCCGAAGTCACCATCATCCATCTTAACGGAGAGCGGTGATTTCTACATTGCTCCACCAAGCACGGTCCATTGCCGATAAAGAGAGCCTGCTCGCTGATATAAAACATCTGAAAATCACCTTCCAACAGAATGGCTACTCGAAAAAGGATACCACCATGGCCCTGAGAAGGGCCTTCAAGAATCGGAATGAAACACCAGGGGACGAAGACAACCCGATTGCCAACGCCTGTCTACCGTACATTTCTACCATCTCTGGGCAAATTTCTAGAATTCTAGGGAAACACAATTATTGGACTATCCACAAGCCACCTAATAAACTGAAAAGCAAACCCATCAGAGTAAAGGATGACCTCGGGTTAAAAATTCCGGGGGTCTACCGGATTCCTTGCAAATGTGGTGAATTGTGCGTTGGAGAGACGGGCCGGACCATCGAGACACCGATAAAGGAGCATCCGACTAGGACATCCCGAACAATCCGCGGTGGCGGAACATAGAATAGGCAAGGACCACCGCATCATTTTTGACGACGCCAAATTGCTTGGCTGATCCAACGGCTAAAGGGATCAGAAGACGAAGGAGGCCATTGAGATCCAGATGGAGACGAAAAACTTTGACCGCGACACGGGCTATGCTTAAAGCCCTGTCTGGAATCCAGTACTCCGCAAATTAAGGCGGAAAGGAAGATGATTGGCACTATTTTTTATTTTAATCTATTTTTTTATTTTAATCTATTTTTTAAATTTTTTTACTGGATAAGGGCAAAAATTAGACTTTCTCGAAAAAGATGGAATTGTAAATCCTGTCAAACAAAATTCAAATCTGATAAATGAACTCACATTTGACGTGCTTCCGCCACTGATGTCAATCAACTTTTAATGCTCGTTTACGTCATATACTCAACCTTGCCATTGTGTGTTGTTTATCCCCTACCCATCCCCATTGACGTCAGTCTCCTTTCAACCAACCTTTTCTTTCCCTCCCCCCTTCTCTTCTCCACCCTCCCTCCCTCATCTCCCTCACCCACCCTCAGTTTGGTATGTATGAACAACGAAAAAGTTATATTTTACCTTAATAATGAAAAACGTTGTCGTAACCATGGTCAGAGAGAATAAAACAGTGTGGAAAGTACAAAGCGAGTTCTCTTTTCACAGGAAGGCGTATATTTTTCAAATAAGTGATGAGAACAATGTGAATCAGGAAATTCAGTTATCATTACGTCACCGCAGTGGAAATCTTCAATACTTAGCACAAAGGTGACATTTAACCCATTTCATGATTCGCTATACTCACAGATATTTAGGAATAAGATGAAGAGTTTGGAGCGGAAATGCTGACACTTTTACTTTATGCCTTCACCTACCTTCAGGAAACAGAAAACCTACTCACTATCGTCAATATTTAGGTGAGCAGTATATTTCGAAATGATTGATTAAGAAAGTCCGCTTCGGTTGCGTTGGTTACGGAAGTACTTTGTAAATTAAAAAAAAATGGTAAGCAACGCTCCATGCCTTGGTGAAATGGCAAGAAGCAATCATAACACAGCAATTAAATGCACTCAATTGGCGAACGACAAGCACTTAAAGAGAGTGATTCACGGCTTTAGTAAATGGACGGAAGAGGTATATCACAGCGCTGGGGTAAGAGTTGTGCTACAAATTCTGTTTCACCGCCGAACATCCTCAGTTAAGTCATTCGGTGATTTAAGCAGCCTGAAACAAGATATCACCAAGCATTTGTCACGTCTTTAGGGAAGACACTTAACTATAAGTAAAAAAGCGTCAAAATTTGACGTTTATAAAATCAAGTTTGAAACTAGTGTCACCCGGACCACATACAGCACTCATCTCAAGAGTATAAGACAAGCATTGAAAAAAAAGCCTCTATTAACACTCTTGGAATATCAGTTGTGTTACTGATTATAACTTTTAATCCTCTTACACTTTTTAGTTTGGCGAGTTACGTTTTGTCAGGCTACATGGATGCACAAAAATAATGAGTATTCCTCCTGATCACTATATACAGTAGTTGCTCCAAAAGCGAAAGCACTACAACAATATTACAAATGTTTTGTATATTTGCCTAATAGTCTCCACCTCCTTCTCATCGTTAAAGCTTAGACAGGTGTCGTTCAAGAAGCTGTCAAACACACTAGTGGAAAAAAACCTGATACCTTTTTTTGCAACATAGCTTGAGGAGAGAGCAGATGTTAAATATGTACACAAGGCCAGGTGTGACCTAATCAGAGCGAAGAGGACCTCTCTTTCAGTTTTTAAGCCAAATTTATGATTATATTCGACTTCTCCGATGTTTTTATTCTACTCATCAATAACAATGCCCTCAAATGGCAATATGCAACGGTTACTTGGTCTGCATCACGGATTAGATCTTTACAGAGAGTGACTTACTGAAGCATTTCTTAGCAAAGTGACTCATACTTTGGGAATTTATTCCCACAGACAGTCAAGCTGCACCGACAGTTTTTTAGTACCTTATTTTTCAAAACGCCCACGGCAGGATTATTAGAGAAGAACTTGCGTCTGAATCAGATAAATTGAAGCTGAACCCTTTGGAGTACCTGGTCATAAATGTATTGCCACGGGAAATGAATTGACGCAAGAGTCGGAAAATGGGGTATTTTACATTACTCCTTAAGCTGATTTTAGACCCAACGTGGGATTAAACTCCGGTCATGAAAAATCTTCAATTACTGGCTAAAATCAGACTAAGAGCAATGGTAGGGATGTTTAACCTGCCATATTCGAGGGAAGGATCAATCCACAAAGGTAATTTAACGATATGTTTATCAAAGACGACCAATATATCGCAACCTAACGCCAGTGAGGATGCTCTGCAGCTGCTAGGATTTGACATTACCTCACAAAAAAACCCTTACAAAAACTGAAGACATTAGAAAATCACCCATTGGACATGAACTAGAAATTGGTACGCCAAATTTTTCCAGGAGTCAAATTTGCATTAATTGGAGGACAGAATGAACCTTAAGAGCCTTTGGGCCTAAATTAGGTAACTCAACCGACACTATCTTTAACTTTGATTGAAATTTTGATTTTAGCCACCATAATTACTAATAAAATATTTTTTTATATCAATGATAATTTATATTGACGATAGCATGAATAAAGCTACTTCCTCTCTCTTAGATAGAAGGTAATAGGTAAAAAGTTTCCTTTTTAAGTAGCCAAAGCATTTTTCTATAATCGCAGTCTTTTTTCATGCTCATTTAGCCATTGTTAATTCATAAATTGTCAGCGTTATTTTAATATAAAAGATATATTCCAAACCTATTATACAGGCATTAAAAGTAGATAAACACTTCTTCGCATAAAATACAAGGTTGGCCAGCTACTCGTCACTTATAAAAATTTTATTAGTAATTAAAATATATTAGATCTCTCAAAAATGGTATTAAAATATATTAGATCTCTAAAAAATGGTATTGTACACATTTCCGGAAGAAGGAGAAAATGATCTCCGATATTCAGCAAATTATGCAGGACATACATGACTACTAAGGGCAAAAATATTGTGCCTGTTAAACAATAACTTTCACTTATCTATAAGTCACTAATCTGATCTATTAAACGAGAAATAACTTCAAGGGGCTACAGTATGGAAGATGGTAGAATACGACATAAGAAGATGAGTTGTGAGAATTCATTGGACAGAAGTAATCCAGCAAGAAAAAAAAAGTTTTACAACTACACTAGAATTTCTACTTAATTTTATGACTAAAAACTACACAGGAATGGTGGATTATCAATCTAAACTAAAGGGAACCTAGCAAGTAATTCCTTCACAGAACTTGCCGGTTAAGTACGCAGATTGTGGAGCTATGCAAGCACATAATGAGAGATGATATAATCAGAGGTAATGGGATACTGTCAGCCTTTAGAATGCTTTAAATTAGGGATGATTCCGATTCCGATTCTTTCAAATCAATCCCCGATTCTCGATTCCGATTCCATCGATTCTAATTCCTAATAACAGGTGGGATATTGATATACCACTAGCGTACGACTATTACTTAAATTCAAGTATTGGCTGAAATAAAATAACAAAGACAATTAAGTCGCTCAAAAAGTATGTTTATCAACAAATAGCAAATGTATCCTCAGCTTATTGAGGTAGATAAAAAGTACAAATTGATAGCCTACACCCAACATTACTGAGAAAATATGATGTGATAAATGAAATTTGATTTGAATATTTATCTATTTGGAATCGGAATCGACATTAGGCGATCAATTCTCGATAGCGATTCCAATCCTGAGAATCGGTGGAATCGAGAATCGACATTTGGATTCGACTCATACTTACTTTAAATATAAGCAAATGAAAAAGAGGGACGAAGATGACGAGAGAAAGTAAAGGAATACCAATGGTTCTTCTACAAATTACAATTCTCTCGCCCTCTTCTGCGCCATTCCAAAAACACCGTTCCCTCACGCACGTTCATAATTCGTTGCCTTTCAAAGCGTCCTTCATCTAACTTTGCTGCTCCATACTATTTTTTCCCGACAGATTACACAGGCATGCACCGATATAAGGCACGCAAACATGTCCACCATGGCCTACAGTATTTCCTCATTCCCTAAATCCACATTTCTTCCATTGCCATCCTAAACGCCTAGTTTCATCCTCACAATGGAATGGAAGTTAAAAGGCTGAGAGGAAAACAGAAATCACCGCTGCCCACCCAATGACCAGCACAGTCCCACCTGCCCCTCCCGCGCTCCACCTCTAGGGAGAATTGAGGACAAGCCACTCACCGGGAGAAGAGGAGACGGAGGAGGAGAAGTGAAGATGATGGTAGTGATGATGGTGATGGGGGAGGGGGGATAAGGGGGAGGCTGCGCACGAAGGGGAGGGGCCCCTTCCACGGGTCGTCTGGGGTGGGCGCGACCGCACCGCGTATATAAGGGCGGTCGTGTCGGCGGAGAAAGCAACCACTCCGGGGCTCTTCTTCAGGCAGCACACGCAGGACAAGCGGACCCGCAGAGCCAACTCTCCAGTCATGAAGCTGGTACGCCTACTTTGTTACTCACTTCCTTCCAATCGCTTCATTTCTTCTCAAACTCATCTTATCGCTTCCATCGCATGTATATACAACAGCCATCATTAGACCTATCTAACTCACATTCGGTCGCAGTCTTCTCTACCTCCTATATTACTTCTTTGTTAAATTCAACATTTTTTAATATCACACTACCACAGAACTTGACGGCAACATTCCCACTTTAGCATTCTGCCAATGAAATTGAACTATTTTGTTTATGATTTAGTTTTATTCCCGGCGAATAATATGGAGAACGTCTTCTCGGGTCTTCCACCGGAATAATTTTTTTACTGCGGACGTTTCGGAGTCCGACTCGTACTCCATTCTCAAGGCAAATTTTTGCCTTGAGAATGGAGTACGAGTCGGACTCCGAAACGTCCGCAGTAAAAAAACTTATTCCGGTGGAAGACCCGAGAAGACTTGCCCCATATTTTGTTTATATTACAAGTGGAAGTAACTATAAACATATATTGAGATTAAATTCCATTATCAGCCTCAACACTTTACTCCTTTGTTCAATAAAATCGAGGGATCAACCCTATTACTGCCTCTCTTTTGCCGAGAGTTTTCTAAAATCTGTTTACCTACGAGTATTCATAAAAGTTCTCACGCAATGTATTTATGATGCCTTACAGTAAAACAGGGCTTCAATAATTTATCACACTTTATAACTAACAGAGCGAACACTCGAATTAAAATCAAATTCGACCGTTCACAGTATTTTTGCTATCAATCAATTTTTCATTACTATACATATTTTCCTACCACACTAATATTTTCACTTGCATGAATGTTAAAAAATACAATAGTTTCAAATCCAGTTTAAAAAATTTCAAAACTAGCACTAATGAATGCATGATCTTCATGCATATTCTATGAATAACCAACCAAAGTCTTGCAATTGTCACAACCTTATGTAATACTTACAATTACACTATGTTGGCTGAACTTATTCTATCAAAAATACTAACGAGGTATACCATTAACAGCCATTCTTAAAACTTGTAAATCGTCATAACTGGTGGAAGGTTGAAAGATTAAAAACCCTTGTATTTATAAAATACCTAGTGTTTTATAAGGAGTTTTAAGAAGTTTTACGTTTTCTGCATGTTGTAAATACTTAATGCTGTAAGCTTAACATCTCATTGAGAATATGTTTGATTGTTTCATGAATGAGAAACTTTTTTAATTGAAATTCATGACTAGCACTGGAAATTGTCCGTTGGCTTTCACTTTCACTGCCAAGATCACTCAGGATCCCTTTCATTTTGCATCGGCATGAATGCAACTAGCACTTTCTTCACGCCCCAGAAAACAAATATACCAGACAAAAAGGTAGGACACAACCTCATCATCCTATTACAATTGCTTTCTCTGCGAAGGAGAAACTAAGGAGTGTTTTGAACGTGCACAGCAATTTTCCAATTAAAACGATCTATTAATGAGCGTCAAAGTCATCGCACATAAAAATATTCAGCATATCAAAGTGTCCCTTAACTTGAGTCTTAAATTATTCAATCTGTAAAGGCATTTTCCATTGCTAGAAATTTTAAAACGATTGACATGCCATTTACGGAACGCTATGGTCCTTCGGGCAAATGCATCGATAACGAGTGACAATCGTCATTATCAGTTAAGATGAAAGAATAGGAACTTAAACACCGAAACGATCACCTGAAAACATTGCAGAAGTTCACTCGTTACAACTTACAGTAATATTTACATTCAAAATCGCCTCCATGAAATTTTATCTAATACCCTAATTCCTTTAAGTCAGTGTTAGACACCAGAGTTAAAGGTTTGAATGTTCTCGGTACTGACTGGGAGAAAAGAAGCTGCGTCCAGCAAAAGTATCTTATTCAATTTTCAATTAGGATTATTTAGCTTGGAGATAAAATTCAATTCCATCTAAACGCTTTAACATGTGAAGAAGTAATTAACAGGATAATAACTCATGTATGGATACTCAGCAAAAAAAGACTGCGTTCCGTTTGCGATGTTAAATCTCCTACCAATTCGTTATTTTCCAAAATATTTATAGAAGAGGCCAGAATTTATCAATGGTAGATTCCTTTTAATACAATGAAACGGTTTCTGTGAGCAACCAACGGAGAAACTTACGCAGGTTATCGTAGTTATGGCACAAATATCATAGGAGTACTTTCATACCACATGTAAGGGACTGTAATCCACGGAGAATTAAGGACAACTTTTTTAACGATTTGTATTTTTCCAGGTCTCTTAATATAAAGGAGTACTGGTTATCAAATCCTTGTCCAGCGATGAAATTAATAACCTGCCAATGCATGGAAATAGTATACCGCACAAAAAACTAACCCGATTCAAAGGTAAATTTTATAAGAACTTACATCAATTTGATTCGATTACGCTAATGTATAAAGAAATGAGGGCACTGTTATTCTGATTTCACATTGCGGAGAGAATCCAGAAAACGAGGTTCAATTTAAATTTAGGTAGGGCGAGTGGTCTGATCATGTTTACCGTGAGATGGGAAGTGGTTTCGCATCTCCATTTGTTTCTCATTATCGACGCCCATGGGAAAGAGAGGCCTCAGATTCAAAGAGGATGGGAGGTTTCAACTCGTGATCCCCGCAACGACGAGCGGTGCCAAATCCCCCATCGGTTGCCTCTCCATCCTTCGCCCGGTTTCGCAATGTTTTCATTCGCATCCTTTCACCTTTCAACCTATTCCTGCGCTCCACCCACGACCTGTCCTTTGCCGATCACGCGGGCGCCCAGGCACCTCCCTTCACCTTGGGCGCCTCCAACGAGATCCCTCGACCGCCTCCCCCACCCAACTCGCGGCCCTCCTCACGCCTCTCTCCGCTCCCCTCAAGCTTCCTCCTTTCGTTTTCAACGCGATGCAATCTTCATGGCTATCTATTACCATACGAATCCAAATTTCATGCACGATGACACTCCTCTCGTTTCACGGACGTTACACCTTTTGAAAAGATTTGGAAATCTGAAAAGGGTCTCAAAAATAAGATTGGTTACCTTAGGCCCTTCATTCATCCTTCCCTTGTCCTATTCCCCCTCTTTAAGGTTTGCCCAATGCGTCCACCACTTCTTTAGCGATAGTTGAACCACTATGTTCTTTTTCATCTCTTTCACATACTTTCTCGCTACTCAATTTTTCCGTCAATTTCATCTTTAGCATTTTTCTCAAACAAGAGTACGAAGGTTTCCATGACAGTTTGACATGTTTTACATTTTTTCCGGTGAAATCGATGGCAATTACGCTTAAAACTCAATAACAAAACTATTGTTACATTCGGAATCGTCTAATTTAAGTAGATGTAATGTTCCATACAATTTCTTCTACTTTGAATGCCCAGCATAGAACTTCAACCTTCCACCAGTATCCGAATCAAAAAAGAATTACTCAAAAACACGGTAGAATACGTCCGATTCAAATGCATTACCATTTAATATTTTCGGAGGTCAGTCGTGTAACTCCCTCAAGACTTGCAAATTAGGAATGGCGACTGATTAACACTAAAATTTAACTCTTTCAAAAAATCAAATACGAACGTACAAATCATATTTTAAACAAGTGAAGGGTTATTTAAGTTAAATAGTAATAGTAAACTAGAAAATTAGGTTGTATTTCCGTGCTCCAATTAGTCTATCTCGACACATTACCTGAGGTTATCGAAATCTCAGTTTTAGTCACATATTTATCTTCATATTTTTAGGAGAGTAACAACTGCTCAGTGCTTTTGGAAATATGAGTCGTCAATGTAAGTGATATAAATAGATTAAATCATTATTCCACAAGTCAAAATAAAGGCCTTCACAGTTAATATTTTATTTTTGCTTAGTTTAAGGAAAAGACGACGAAAACTATATCCTACGGATAATGAGATAACGGAGTATTACTCCAAATTGATAAGCATGCACTAGCAATGCAAAGTCTTGAATGAAAATGGACGCTCTCCTGCTCAGGGATAATTCCTCAAGAAAATAATTTTTGAGGAGATTCACGGTAGAGAAGATGGCTCTTCGGATTAGAAATCTCATCTCACGAAATAACATTACAAGGCAAAAATTAAGACCTTGTCACTGAGCGATGAATCTAAGATTAAATTAAAGAATGAGGCTCCTTTAGCATACAAAAGGTCATCTGAATATCACATACGCCGAAAAGAGCTCTAAACTCATAAATGAAAGAGGTAAAAGCAGTAGATAGATCAACTGGCGACCAGCGATTATATCTCTTAACGTACTATATCCGCTATTTCTCCGATTATGACTAAATTCACTTGCCATTAAATTTTAACATAGATTTTCTAGCAAACGCTGTTTTTATGGACTGTGAGAGTCACTGATAGTGGAAGGAACGCAAAATATTAGATTGAGAACAAGGTAACGGAAGCCTCAGTGAATACATAGTTAGCTGATAGACTAGAACTTTTGAAGTTAGAGATTGGATGTAGTACACATATTGAGAATCATTAGCGACAAAATCATACATCCAAGCAGATATCGAAAAAAAGAACATCATTTGTATTATAGTTTTTAGGGTAAACTGCGAAGCAATAAAATACGAGATTTACATCTCCAACAGGACTCTACAAAAAATGATTCAAATAGAAGTTTTTCTCACTTCAATTTTATCCTAATTCGGCCTCAACCACAATTATCAGGAGCGTATAGCACAGAGTGAACAGATTTGGACTACCTGTAAGCGATATAGGTGATGAAGCTGAGATAAAACCAAGAGATTAGGTTAACCCTTTGAGTGCGGCATGACGTGATATCACGTCAAGGGTACCGTGGGATTTCTAGCTTTCACTAGGGAACTTTACTAGGCCCCCTAGTGAAAGATGGAACACTCACGGTACCCTTGACGTGAAATAACGTCATCAACACCAGCGTGAAGACAACCATGACGTGATATCACATCATGCCGCACCCAAAGGGTTAACCTTTCATCACAAATGATCACACTCTATTGACAAATTTAAACTTTGATCATATATTTAGAAAAAGGGGCACATTTAAAGTCCCGCGACGACCCTGGCATGTTCATCACGCAGTTCCCCGCGAGCAACACCAATAGCTTTGATCAATCGCTCCATATGGCAAAGACCATTGATTAGCCGCAAGCAGAAAGTCATTTTTATCCGACGGAAATCGAGGATCGAGAAACCCAGTCCGACCGCCGAGAAAAGACGTTTCATATCGCCCCGATCGCCGCATCATATCTCCAAGATATCACTCTCTCCTTTCCATCCTCCCTTCACGTGCCCACTCTGACCTCGCTCCTCCCTCTCACACCCCATCCCTACCCTCCCCCTAGGCAGAGTCGTGTGTAACTATTACGCCCCCCCTGGAGTCGTTTTCACTTTCATCTCATCCTTCGACCTCCTCCTCCGGCCGACTCTCCCGCCAGCCGTGAGAAAGGGCGAGCGGGTCAGCAGCAGAGCAATCAACCCCCCCTAACCCCAGGCCAAAAGTGGAGTCGTGCGTCCGTGATCGGTGATTTCCCAGAATGCAACCTTTTCCATCTCGCTCACCTCCTCTGCGAGACTGCTTCGTTATGCCGCATTCGTCATGGACCGCGAAATTGAGAAGTCGGACGGGCCAAAATCTACATAAACTCGGCAAGCAGCCACATGGCCGTTTGGTGAATAGAGAGATCAAAGTCTTTGATGCGGCTAGACTGAGATTAAACAGTTCTTTCTTCCACCAAAACCAGTATCTAAAATAAGTTCGTGAAAAGAATTATATTGTGACGTTTATAAGTAGTTCATTTTTTTAAAATAAATATGAACACTAATTCTCAAAACTGAATTACGTTAAATACTTGCAGACAAAAGGGAAAAATTTGAGGACATATTAAGGATGAGTTTGATTTCAAAATTTGTGTTCAACAATCACGTCAAGGATAGGAAAATAGATATTGTTCTAGAACGTTTCTACTTATATCTGCTATTTCTGGGGTTTTGAGGTGAAAGTGAATTGTTGAAACTAGAGTATTCCAACCACTGTCCCTCTTGTTAGCAGATGGCACTCCATCCTATTCCGTTTGAATATCAAAAAGTACGGAAGGCTTTTCACTAGACTCTTTTAGCGCATCGACGTTTTCTGACTCACACTCAAGTTGCCGCTTATGGATGCACTACACATGAGGAATATACAGCGGATGTGGGGACGTTGTGTCAGAGAGAAAAGAAAGAAAGCCCACGATTCATCGAAAACTAAGCCTACCGAAATAGGCACGTCAGAGACAACATAATCAACTAAGTGCAGAGGAATTAGTGGGGATTTATTAGGCCAAACACCAGATTTCGACTAAAAATATACACTCGACATAGATCGTTATTCTCTAATTTCCAGAGGGACCTCAATGGTGATATTTCATGGATTATAAAAGCTCGCAAGTCGACAACTTGAATGAAAGGGAATTCCTAGGGTAAAAGAGGGAATTACTGCGACGTTACTATACGCTGAAATAGTCAAAATTTAAGGAAAAAACGTGATGAATGACCCACAAGTAAATCTGTTTTAGTTTAATAAGAAACACTGTACGGTTGCGTCTACTAGAAGCAATTTCATGTGTATACACTACGTTTAACTGTAATAACGTGAAATGATTGTTTCGGCAATTGAAATGTAGAGATGCAGATATGATAAACGAGACGCTTGTAGTACATGATCAATGAAATCTTCAACCATTTGTCGCCTTTTACCTGGCTTATTTTTACAAAGACTACTTACACAACAATAATTCTAATTATTTCACAAAATAAAGTAGTCATTTATAAGCATATCACAAGTGAAATTAATCGATTATTAATAAATCACTCATAATTACGTCAATTACTCTGCCAACGGTCATTAGGAATTGAAACCACGGCCGGATAAGCCAAGCGTGTACCATTCACTCTTGCGGAGCTCAGCAAATACACCGCTCATGGGTCTTACGGTAAGAGGATGCTTGTGGCTTACCTCATCTTTTACATGAGCACTGTAATGGATAGCGTTGGTTAAACCGATGAGCACATTGAGACTTCACGGCTACGACAAGAAGGCATAACGATTTTATTACTTCATACGCACCTAAACATTACGGGGTCTTCCGTTAGAAGTGACGCGTCGGCCGGCAACGAGAACCGCAGACACTTCCTCGTCGGATCACTTTTCACACTTCCATGGCATCGGATGCGCTCGGGGTGAGCGTCTATAGCGTCCGACGGTGAGTTGAGAACCGTTAATCCCCACGAAGACCTTCGCTTTCCATGTCCCTCTCCCTCAATATTCATATCCCCCCCCCCACCGCCACCCAAGACCCCTCACGAGAGAACCGGCCTTTGGTGATATTCCCTCCACTGCAGACACATCACTACTCATCATGCTTTTTCAACGGCATTCGAAAGTCTTTGGACACAGCCATGTGCACACAAACATCAGTCGGAGAAACTCTCGTACTTCTCAATCACGACTTATGGTCCTCTGATACTTCAAACTGCGTGTCACCGTTAAATTTGGATTTTTGAATTAGGTTTGGATGGATAAGGTATATTTATATATTGCTATCCTCTCAAAGAAGGGATCTCTTCATCTTAATATTAACTTCCATAGGCTTGCTTATTTCTTACCACCTTTCATTACTTTTAGAAAGTATGATTCTCCTTTCCCGCCTTAAATGCAAAAGGGGCTTCCTCATCTCAAATACGGTGTACAGCATCTCTACGTCCACGGCGTTCGTCCTACTTCGCAGTTCCATACACCACTATGTTGTCCAAGCACGATAGGGAGTGCATTGTGTAAGGAACGTACGAATGATTTTAAACTCGATATTACCACAAAAGTCGATATAAAGATCAGAATCAATATTTTGGTGTCCCATACTTTCCTCCGAATACAATGGCCATCGAAAAAGATGCTTACTGCTTAAAGGGTTGGGTAAGCATCTCCCTCAAAGAAGGCACGAAGCTAAATAGCTAACCCATCAAATGGCATATTTTATATTCCCATTGTGTAGGGACATAGGAAGAAATCCCTACAAGAGATCTCCCGAATCATTTTCCCTATGCTCATATTTTCCATTAAGTGCTGTTCAGACAAGGCCGAAGAAGAACAGATGCTACGTTCATGACTAAATAAATTAAGGAGCACTTTCTCACATAACTACAGAAAGTTACATGTTAAAACGTTCCCCCAGCAAAATTAGACGAATTATTTTTTAAGTCTAACTTTACTTACCTAATTTTTCCTTTTCTCTCGCAGATAATTCTCCTCTCCTGCGTGGTTGTGGCCTTGGCCCTTCCACAGAAGCCAGAACAGCAAGTGCCCATCCTCTCTTCCGAGAACGAAGTCAACTTTGACGGATCCTACAGATACAGGTGAGGGGATCCAAGGATAAGAATGTATTTTCGAGCGTTAAAGGATTTAAAAATTACACGCTCTTTACAAACATTATGTAACATCAAAACTGGTATCTTATTACAAAACCATACATAACGATTTAATTATAGTACATGCTTGAAATTTAGGGTAAAAAATACATTATGGCTTTGAAAATAATTCCCATCTGGGCTTAATTGTGTTTCATAGAGACCGGGGCCATTTTTAAACCAGACTACGATACTTTTGCATAGAATTTTCCTCACAACCAATCTTTCGGCATAAATGTACTGGATCTTAAAGGGCGGGACGTTTTCACACTTTTGGCATTGTCATTACTTAAGTAACAATGTAAGAGCAAGACAAATTTTAACAAATAGATCAGTTGAAATCATTGGAGTTCATGCTGTGTCAATATTAACTACATAACCATATTACAGATTTAAAGGAAAAAACTCAATATGTTACACGTGCTGATAAATGATGTCCATGTGATAATTGATCAAAGACAGTCAGGGGACGTGTGAGAGTATCATATCTCACATAATTGAAAGTTAAACAGATCTTAGAAGCATGAAAGTTACAGATATCTCAAATTTTTGTATTCATCCTGAATTTGGACCCACAGAATGTATGTTGAAAGCACACAAACATTCACTCCGCAGTCAAGATAGATAATTTTTTTTGTAGAAAGGTGAGAAGTAAAGAGTGCATTAGCGCTGCAGATGTGGTCATAATCAAAGACTCGAAATGTTTCTTCCACAGCTACGAGGGAGGAGATGGCACGGCAGCCCAGCAAGCTGGACAACTGAAACAAGTCGGCCCTGAAGCTGGAGTGGTGAACCAGGGATCGTTCTCTTACGCCGCACCAGACGGCTCTCGCATCGCCCTCACCTACACCGCTGACGAGTTCGGATATCACCCACAGGTAAGAAGTCAGGAAAAATTAGTATTTGAGATATATCGATGATGACTGGACCATATAATACAACTCCTTCACTTAACAGAAGAAAAATTTTAATCAATAGTAATGATAATTCAGGGCGCCACACCTAAGATTTTCCGTGAGTTTTAAATTATGTAAATTTACTATTATTTAAACATTTAATAATCAGTAATTCTAGGTGGAAGTAAGCTGTCACGTGTGGATTAACCAAATATAGATAGTAGCGTATTTTTAAATAATAAATGATACGTGACTGAAACATTCCAAAACATTCCCTTTACATCTGAGAAAATGTTTATCTGAACACTTATTTTAAAGGAAAATATTGAGCTGACCTTACTTCCATTTAAATTAAATGGATGAGATCTCTGAGGCACACAGAATTTTAAAAATTAAGAGAGAGAACATTTATGTCTTGTGATTAAAAAAAGAATGGAAGAATAAAATAGAACTTAATTTTTACGAATCAAAAATAAAGAAGAATTAAAATAGACTGATATGGGATTAAGAATGATTACAGTCTTACTTTTCTAGTAAGGATATAACTCAAATTAGTCTGATGGGTTGTTTGCTTTCTTCTCACAGGGCGATCACCTCCCAGTTGCCCCTCCCATTCCCCCTGAGATCCAGAAGTCCCTCGAATACATCGCATCCATCCCAGTGAACCAGAGGGAAGGAGACCAGGGAGAAGGCCAGTAAGTCCATTTCAGCAACCAGTCAGCGCACAGCGGGGCGCGACCAGGCCTCTCGATAGGACGTCGTCACCAGCGCCCTCGCCACCATGACAACGCTTCCGCCAATCAACAGCAGATGCAAAATCGAACCGCTCTTGAGCAGCGACACCAGCACCGCCACCCGGGGAATCTTCGGCGTGGACGGACAATCCAGACGTCGCTGCGGCAACCCCAATTTGCCCTCCAATGACGCAATCAGGGGCCAACGAGAAAATGGGACCCATCATCCGTTTTGAGAAGACCTCTGCACGAATGCAAGACCTAACTCTAAATCCAGTGATGGATGTTGGAATCGCTGTTTTTTTATACATAATGCTCTATTTTTGAGTAAGAAAAAATAAAAATCTACCTTTTAATGCCAAGTATTTCAATTGTTTAAACCTACCTCTCTCTCAGCCCTGATGGACTTCTAAAATGATCTCAGTGCCAACTGTGTCCTCCAGCCAAAACTACGGCTATCACAGATCGAAATCATTCCAAGGCGCATTTTTTTATTTTATTTGAAATTATTTATTTGTAATTAAAATTAAAATGGTGCAAAAACGACATATATACACAGAAAATAAAAAAATAATATGGAGATATTGATCATAGTAGTACATCACATTAAAATGGGTCATATCGCAGATTGAAAATTAGAGAAATATACATCAATTCAAATGTAATATACAATTGAATGCATTGAAGTACTGGAAAAGATTTTAAATATATGTAAAATATATAATCACAGCTGACTATAACGTTTTGGTCCTGCTAAGCCTAATTTGATACTTTTTTCATTAAACTCGAGCCGTGCTGAAGGAGTATCCTTAATGCATAAGCAATTTACAGAAAAATATGCAGCAAAAATCACTTATTTCAACAATTAAAGTAAAACCAGCTATCGACAGATTATCATGTACCAGAGCAGTAATGCAGTAAAGCCTCATCCATTCAAAGTTCACTATTCAGTTTCCAAAAATGTCTCTCTAGGCATATAATGCGTTCCAAAACTTTTTAAAGCAAGGATGATGTTCCACTTTAGATGCAAAAAGTACGAAATTCGATCGTCTCTAAAAAAAGTTACTTTCTATCCTCTTCTACCGGTTTGCACGGTGAATTTCATCTCTTTTGCATGTTAATGGAAAATTTACGACTTTGTTCGCGAACCATTGGAATGCTCTAAAAATACAAAAAAGAAGTAAGCTGAACATATTAGATAAGAGGATACAATCTGTAACAAATAATTTTTGCAAATGAATTAGATATAAACGGTGGTTAAATGATTTAAGTGTTATATTAGCTTATAAACAGTGCCAGCAAAGTTTAGATCACCTGAGACACTTTTTTCCATTGCGCATAGTTCTGAGAATTTTAATGGCCCAAATTTCTTTCTAAGAAAGAAACAAAAAACTAAATGGAGACATACAACCCTGAGTTGAAATTATAGGGAATTTCTTGGAATGAAATTCGTGGATAAATAAATAATAGCGTAAGCGTGCTCGGTCTCCTGAAAACGGATAATATTTTCTAGTAACTTGAGTAGCTGTAACCAACCCGTCTGAGATTACCAGAGGACCATATTATTTTTTCAATCCACAAAACAAGCATAATAAACTCATAAATAAAGATATTACTAATGCATTTTCACTTGAAATAGTAACAATATTTTAGAATCAAAACACTGCATCAATATAAGAAAATTTTCCAATATGAAAATCGGGTTATCGTAATGTTTTGGCAGCAGATGAAATAATTCAGTTTCATCTTAGTATCTAAAATTTTTCTGGAGCAAGAGTCTAAACTTCCATTTTGAAATATTGTTTCGCATTTTTGTCCCAAATAATTTTGGAAAAAAAAGGCTCTAAAATAAATGAAGGTTTATGGCACGCATAGAAAAAAGTGGTTGACGCTAGGGAATTTGTACTAAATATTCATATTTGGCACCGTAGCTATTAATACGGCACGGGTAACACGAGGCAATTTACCTCCATTAGCGACAGCAGGGTTACCATATTCTGGTGTCCCAAAACCACGACTTTAAAGAGACTAAAATATGGGACGAAATCGTGACAATGCTTATAAAAGTTAACAATTGACGTAAGGTTATTTAATTTTTTCAAAGGAATTGCAGAACAAAATTATTAGATGTAGCAGCGGTGGCGGCGGCGATTATTACCAAACTCAGAAATACCGGGTTCGAATCTTGTTACTAGAGGGGCGTCTGAACCATTCTTAGCCCCAGCCAAGTGTCTCGTTGCCATTCTTGGTCGCCTCGGGACGCCCGGGAAAAGTTGAAAAATTACTTATCTCAATCTATCACAACGGAACTTTAACCAAGAATAAATACACAATAGCCTGTCAAAATACTTCGTGGATGCTTGATATAGCTCAATAGAACGTTTTCCATTTACACATTACTCGCCGTACTTCTGCCACTGTGATTTTCCTGCGCAGTGGTCTGCTGCCCTTATCGAGGCACTCTCATGAATGTCAGTGTCAACAAGGACTGCAAAGCCAAAAGCCCTCTCACTGAGTTGCCAATACTCCCTCTCGTTTCTTATGCTTCGACTCCTACAATGCTTTACAACACAATTACATGGGAAATCAAATTAAACTTTTCTGCATAAATATTAAATAACGCACTCATTACTCCGTGGTATACATATGGTAATTTATAAAGATATTTGTACAGACTTTAACACATAGCTTCCATCATGCCTTCGCCCCTACTACATTATAAAGATTGTATATCCCTTATAATAGACCAATTTCTATTACGTAATTATTCAGTTACTATTACACCAAAATGAAGAGTCTATGCATTAAGTTGGATAAAATATGGCTCCGTTTTTTACGTACAAATCTCGTCTCTAGCCAAATTTTTATCTTCATTGAATCAATATGGAACTAAAATGCCTCATTTCTAATGTTTTCAGTAACACTCTTACAATTTTTATATCTAGGCACATTGAAATAATGCAATAAAATGAAATTGACTTGGTATATTCCCCTCTAATTCCATTATAACCAACACCGACCAGTTTCTATGCTCTCGTATTTTTTACATGGAACATACATATCCCTGGTGACTTGTTATTAATTTCTGGACCTTAAACGGGATGATAGGTTATAGAAATAGGGATAGAGCTAAAGGACAAAAGCGGTGAAGAAAAGGAAATGTTTTAGTGGAAGAGGATAAAACGGACTAAGTGTCAATTTAAATGAAAATTGATGTCGGAGGTGGGGGCAGTTACGTGATATAGATGGGATGGAAGAAAATCAAATAAAATCAGTCGAGCAAAAACAAAAATAAAGCCAACGAATGAAAGAGAGATTACCACGCAAGCTCAAAATTACGCCAACGAGAGTATTTCCAATTCTCCCCAGGCAATTACTCATTCAAATTTAGGCCTAACATAGGCATTTTCGCGTACCATGACACGTAATTTTGCAGTTAATAACTTTAAACCAAGTACTTATCCGCACAGGAATAGCATCAAACTGGAAACACCATATTTGTTAAATCTATATTTCCCTTAGTTACATAGTTATCATTACTAATTCTACATACAATATCCACCAGCATAAAAATATCCCACGGGAGAAGGATTCCGGTATTGAGTTCACGACTTCTATCTCGTCGACCCATTCACCTTTGCAGATCTCGGTAATAAAGCACCCTTTCGATTACTTCCGCCATCTGGCGTTCATTCTAAGAACTTCTTGCGGAGAGAGAGAGCGGCGAAGATTTTGAATCTTAGCTTTATCGACTGTCTCGCAGGGCACACGAATTTTGCTTCGCCACAGCACCACGCAATAATAAGCCTTGGTCGACTTACACTTATTTTCCCTCGAGGGACATATTACTCGCATTTTCCTAGAGAGTACTTACCATTTCTGAGTCCTGCTTGACCTTCTAAATATTATGATCTCAGAGATTGTAGCTATTGTGAGTCTTCAGTGATCCAATGTGCTGTATACCTCATACTCCGCGGTCAGTAAGCGCATTGTTGTAAAACTAAATGTATCACTTCACAACATTTTTCACAAGAAAAAAAAATTTGCCGATTCAAAGCTTCCCGGAATATTATACGGAAACGAGAGCACGATATTAATAAGCAACAATTGAAGTTTCAGAAAAAATTCTTAATGCTGAAGAAGCACAGAAATGACTTAAATATCCGGTAATATCCAATTTTTCACATCAAGCAGGGCTTCATCTGCATTTTTTCAAACGTTTTGGCCCCTTTGGTGGATTAAACCATTTGTTCCTTGTACCAAGTATTTTGTTTTATTATACCTACTGGTTTGAGGGATTAAAATGTATTCGATTCTTTATTGATTCTAACTTTTCAGTAATTTACTAGAAACTTTTTAACGACTTTTTTCCTGTATATTGATGAATGGCTCCCAAGGTTTTCGATATGTCTTTCAAAGTATTAATCAGGACCAATTTCTATCGGTATGGTTCACTTGTTTGACAGCCAGTATCGTTTTTTATAGGTACACTATTGAACCCTTCTTCCTCCTTCACGGCTAATTGAGTTTTATCATTCCAAATTGTTTGTTCCTTTCAGCAATTATGTCATTACCATCTCATTTGGTTTTCTTATCCCTTTAGCGGTTTTATCAGCGGTGGAGAGCAAAGGTGAAAATCAGAGAACAGCACGGTACGAGAAATGCTTGCGGTGAGAAACGCAAAATTTTCATATGATTAAGAACAGTGCCAAATCAGTCTTTCAATTACAACTCAATTATATCATACAGCTCACAGAAACACAGGTGAAAGAAAACCCGGAATTTGCTTATATTGAAAATATTACAATTATTACCTAAAACATGACAAAATACATTCTTCTTAGAAAACGTCATCAACTCGTACTTTACTCGGATCTGATCAACTACGCTTAGGAACACTAAATAGCATTAAGGAATCGTCGTTTTAAATGCTAATAGTCACGTGGTATTAATTTAGAATAAAATAACGCTTCTGCAAATGATTAATTCCAATGAGATCGGAAGGTAAACTGATAACATTTGAAGGACGTATGAGGGATATGGGTACAGTAGAATGCCATAGTAATTATTTGACAGGGAGAACGAAGAGACTTATTGGAAAAAGCCTTTTGGAGGACATAGAATACAGAAATAAGCTTTGAGATACGTACAAGAGGTGGATATTGAACAGCAGAAATATATTTAAGGCAAGTAAATGGGCAAAGAAGAAACTAAGAAATAAATCAATCAACTAATAGGGAGCGTGTGACACCGAAAATGTGTGTTTAGCCGAACAGGTGAGTGATGGATACATTCAATCGATTATTCATCGAGCTAATGGTAGATCTAACGATTAGTTAGGGTTCACATTAATGAGCTAACCTCTAATAAAGGAGGGGAGAAGGTAGGAGCTGTACACGATAAGGTAGATAAAATAATTGCCAGGTTAGCAGAGACTAAGAGCTTGGTTGTAACTGGGAATCCGAGGGAAGAAGTAAGAGAAGGAAGAGATGTGCTGAAGGATAAATTACATTGTCATTATACAATGATGCAAGAAAAGAGCTAAAACCTCGCATACACATCTAGGGACTCCGATCACAACTAATGTCGCGTTACAGTTATAAATATAAGCTTGTTGATGACTGCATAGTCTATCGTAAAATAAAAAAGAGAAATGATTAGTACACGCTCCAAAAAGACATTGACCGATTCATCATAGGTCAAGTTGTTACAAAATGAAAATAAACAACAACAAAAGTGTGCATATTCAATTTTCAAATAAAAGGGCAAGTGATAGAAATGACTATTAATTAAATGGAGAAGTGAGATAGTTGAAAGTACCTGGGCGTCCTGTCAAAAAAGGATCTGGGATGGGGGCCCCACTTTGAAAAGATAGGTGGGAAGGCGTTTGAAAACCTCCACTACGTGATGACGAGCATAAAAAATGTCCGGAAGAGGCGAAAGAGGTGGCATATTTTACTACCGTTAGACCAATTCTTGATTATTCCACGAATGTCTGGGATCCCCATGATATGGGGAAGGCTAAGAGCTTGGAGAAGACCCAAAGGAAGGCAGCATGGTACGTTTTGGGGAGAGACAAAAATACAAATAGAGTTAGCAGCATGTTAGATGAATTAGGGTGGAGTCCACTGCAAGATAGAATACATGTAAATAGGTTGTTGGGAATGTTTAAAGGTTTTTCAAAACATCCCACCTGGTTGGAGTTGGTGAAGAGGCTGAAACCACCAAATTTTGCGAGGAAAAATGATCACCCGCTGAAACTAAATTTAAGGAGGCAAAAAACGAATGCTGCCAAATACTCCTTAAATTGCGGGGTCCTTGAATGGAACCAATTACCAGAAGAACTCACAAATCCATTACCAAGGAATGTAAATAGTTTTTAAAAAATGTTACTCATAAAAAACGAGAGCGTCTGATGTTTTTAAGTACGTATACGTTTTTTTTAAACTTTGCCATTATTATTTACAGCTAAGCAAATGTTATATTGCCACCAGACAATGTCTTATTGCAATACTAATGTAATAAATAAATAATGAGGGGTTGGAGGGTACGAAAGTGAAATACAGAGGCACTGACAGAGGCATTGAATAAGTAGTATCGAGAGCAGTTTATAAAACAATGGCTTCGGATGATAGAGTGAGATCAGCGGAGATGGAATTGAGAAGTTTGAAAAAAGAATTGCGGAAGGAGCGAAGGACACAGCAGGCGTAAGTAAATGCTAGTTAAATGAGAACACCGTTTATCACTCATGGGGACAATATTAGAGATGCTTACGAGAAAGAAATGAAAAAGTGAAAATTCGCGAGCTCGGCAAAAGAACTGCCGGAAATTAACCAACAGGTTTCGACAAGAAACAGGAGAAGTAAGAGAGGCAGTGGCGGATCCAGGGGGGGGAAGGGGGAAATTCCCCCGCCCCCAAAACCAGGAGAATATTTTTTTTCCGAGGCCAATAATTTAATACTTAGAATTTTCTATGTGAGCACAATTATATTTCTTGGAAGGCAAAACATTCCTTTGTGGGGACACAGAGACGATGGTACCATTTCTTTAGACACTGCTGCATCCTTCAATGAAGGGAATTTCATAGCAATGCTGCGATTTAGAGTAGATGCGGGTGATAAAATATTGGAAAAGCATTTGAGTACTGCTTCATCAAGGTCTACTTATGTCAGCAAGACCATACAAAATGAAATTATTGTTGCAAGGCAGAAATTATTGATATAATCCTCAGCAGAGTGTCACAGGTAGGGTTATATTCTATAATTTTTGACGAAACCACCGACTCTTCAAACAAAGCACAAGTGAGTCTTGTACTTCGATATGTGCATTTTGGAGAGGTGGTCCAGATTAGAGAGGACTTCATTACATTCATAGATGCGTTTTTAGACATGATGGAAGCTGCTCTTAAAAAAAATATAACCTGAAAATAGATGAAGACAGCACCAATACTGAACAAGAAGGTTCCAAAGAAAGACTGGATGGTGATACTGAGTTATCTATAAGTAAGTGTGGTAATCTGGGTCAGATCGTTCTAAGAAAGCTTGTAGAGCTACTTTAACCTCTCAATGTATTGGGATTGGTACCTATGGCTGTGATGTCATACTTGCCAACCGTGCAGCTGTCAAAGAATTTCAGGCAGTGGCGAACAATGCAATTATTACTCCTTGCTATAGCCATAAGCTAAACAATAGCATTTCAAAATGTTCGAATGTAAGAGTAACTGAAAATTCGGTATGTGTCATGAAAGAGGTTATTTCCTTTTTCTCTTACCCTAAAATAAATACTACTCTTCATCAATTTCTAGGCAAAAAACTGTATCACCTGGTTGAAACCAGATGGGCTGAGAGGCATGATGGGGTGTTGCAGTTCACCACTAGTCTTCCCGAGATATTCTCTTGTTTAGAAAAGATCTCTAATTGGAGGGTCAAGACAACCGCTGGAAAAGCATCCTTGTTGGTGACAGCCATATGTGAGCCTCAATTTATCATAGGATTGTACTGTCTTAGCGACGTCTTATCTTTGACACTTCCTCTGAGCAAAATACTGCAGAAACAAACCCTTGATCTTACCAGATCAGCTGAACTTATTTCCAGTCTTCTTAGATTATTTGAAAAACGAAGGGAAGAAAATGAAAAACATTTTAATGATCAGTACATTAAAGCTGAATCAATGGCAAAAAAACTTGACGTTGAGCTTAAAGCTCCTAGAATATGTGGCCGCCAAAAAAAATGTGACAACTATCCAACATCACCGGCAAAAGAGTATTACAGGTTATCTGTGTACATCCCCATGCTGGACAATGTAACTCAAGACCATCGTGCAAGATTCACGTCAGATGTTCTTGATGAGCGAAGACTAACAGTGCTTCTCCCTGAGACCATAGTCGATATAAGTGCACAAGACCTTACAGACTCTCTTGTCCATATAGTAGATCGATTTAAAGAAATTATCGGCCAAAATTCAGAATTGATTTTAATAAAACTGAAAGCAGAAACGGCTCATTGGCAAAGTGAGTGGCAAGATAGGAAGAAACATGGCATGAAACCTCCAACAAAGGCTTTATATGTTTTAGAAGCATGTGAAAAAGACATTTATCCAACTATTCACACTTTGCTGCGAGTACTGTACACTCTACCAGTGAGCAATGCAAGCTCAGAACGATCATTTTCGACTCTGCTCTAATTAAGACTTGGCTGAGGACCATAATGTCAGAAAATAGGCTCATTGGCTTAGTCTTGCTTAACAATCACCCAGACACCGAGTTAGACCCAGCAAAAATTGTTGAAAGGTTCTCAAAAATCTGGCAAACACAGAATGGTTTTTAAATATAATCATTTATGGATGTTAACTATATGTTATTGCTGTAAGTTTTTTTTAGTATTTAATTTTAGATTTATGTAACACTCCAAATTGTAACAGTTTTTATGTTGTTTACGGGAAGTGCGGCTTTTTAAGAGTAGGTAACTCTGTTGTTTCTTACTAAGTAAAAATATATTGTTTGTGGGGTGAGAAAGTAATAGAATATTTTCTGATTAAGTGCATTTATATATTACATGCAAAAAAATTATGTTAAAAATTATTTTATGAATAAAGTGAAATACTTATGTTACATTATTCCACTACGCTTTGTAATATTTTAATTTTAAGAAAGTTTTTATTTGAATTGAAATATATACAAAAATTAGCACCTAAAGGACCTAAAATTCACTACTTAGCACCTAATTCTAGATACTCTCTATCGCCTATGCTCCCCGGCAGCAAGGTCGTAACCAGAAAATATTTTGGGGGGTTCATTTGGGGAGGGGTGGACTTGGGTGATTGGGGGTTTTCACTTGGAGGGGGGCCGGACTCTACCTCTGATGTCAGTGAAAAAGAACATCCCTTATTATTATTTTCGGGAGGTTCACTTTAAACTGTACCCCCAAAATTTGGGGGGGGAATGGGTTGAACCCCTTGACCCCCCCCCCTACTCGCTACGGCCGTTCCCGGAAGTCCCCCCCCCTCCAAATTTATACCTGGATCCGCCCCTGAAGAGAGGTAGTGAAAAGAGACCACCTCGACTCCTTAGAGGAATTTTAGAGAAGAGGGAAGAACAGATGCACAATTTAGAAAAGTTAAAGGGCGGTGCTAAGGGAATGGGAAATGCGATTCCGACTTACCTATCAAGAGATAACTGAATAATGAAGTGAACAACATCCAGACAGAAGCTTGACGATGGAGAACGTCGCATATTATTTTCAAAATCGGCATGATGTACAAGGATAGTGACAGATCTTCTGTCTAAATGAAAAGTCTAACTTTCAAATGCCACAAAATTAGATAAGAAAGTAACTAAATCCTAAAAACAACTTTAAAAAATTGTATAGCGTGAGTGAATCAGGTATACGTCGCAACATACACGCAATTATAGTATCGTGTACGTGTCATTAAGAATGAGCGTAGTTGGCACACAATGTAATCTTTCTCGCATGCTTTGCCAGATTTGGTGTCGCGCAGTAAGAGCGTCAAATATTCGGCTGTCATTGTTGAGAAACAATCACAAGCATTTAGTCCTTTTATGGCTAGACTGTCGAAGAAATACCTAGTAAATGAATATTCATTAATGGTATACATCGGAATACAGGTATGGCCGAGGATCTCCCCAGAGCAAATGCGTAGACTCCATTGTATTTCAGCCTGACTTCAAGCTTTCTCAGTAATTCCGATGACTGATAATCTTTCGAGTTCTCTACCAGGTGCATATTTGCAGTACTTCAAGTGTCTCAACAGACGATTCGCCGATCGTCATCAGGTATAATGGAACCCAATGTCATTTTTCCGTTTTTTCCGCCTCACATCCCGTACTCTTGGTAGAAAGGTACACACATACATATCCAGGGGCTCCGATCACAACTTGTGTCGCGTTACATTCATAACGATAAGGAGGGGTATGAGGGTACGAAAGTGAAATACAGAGGCACTGACTGCGGCATTGAAGCAGTTTTGAGAGCAGGTGAAGAAACTGAAGAAGACTAAATGCCCAATGGTTCTACTGAATTTTTTTCGCCGATTCATAAAAAAAAATTCACAAGCACAGACATTGAACTCGGTACCTTGAGCAGGACAAAACGCCCTTCGACCCTATCACCAAATATCAAGAAAATATCAGTAAAAAGCCAGGAACCAAAAAAGAGCGGTGAGAAACAAAACACACGAAAGGAATAATCAAGTAGGGAGATTTGATAAAGGACGAACTGGCACCATGCACAGGAATGTTTAGGTATTGGCCCGTTAGATTTCTATGACTGCAGCGTTTGTTCGGAGTGAAAATTAAGAGACAATAGTTAGTTGATGACAAATATGTTCACAAAAAGCGATTAAAATACTTTGAAGGTCCATAGTGAAGAACTTGAGCTATATCTAAAACATTCAGCTTCCGCCGCCCATCGTGGCTTCGGCCGTCCGAGGCTACTCTGGGACTCTTATGCTAGGAGTACGTTGTAATAGAGTATGCAAGGTTACCAGCCCTTGCAGTGCGTCACTTGCAGCTTTCCCTGCTAACGGTTAAGGCGCTCTACCGGTCTGTTTTGGCATTTTTTCGCCAGTATGCCACAAGAGAAACCAAAGCATAGTAATACCCTAGGCCCGCTTTCATTGTTCTACTCAAGCTAGGATCCCTTCGGAAAGGACTAACTTGAGAGCCAGGGTACCGTTGCCCGAGACCCACCACTAGGAGTATATGCGGTGTAATGACACATCGGGTAGCGGTACACATATGTGGTTGAGGAAATTCTTAGGAGGAGGAATATTAGGAGTCTTAAAAACAGGAGAGCGTGTATGAAGCAGTGTATGGGGGTAAATGAAGCAAAAGAGGTTTGCAGGGATAGGTAAGTATGGAGGAAACGATTGAAGCAGAGTTAGGTGTACAAATATGTATTTAGGAGTGAAACTTGGTGACTGTGCCAACCCAGAAGGGAATGGCGTGATTGGTATATATGTTTATATGTATCTAAAACATAAATAGCAAAAGGAGGAAGGAAGATAGACAGGGCAAGGATCAACTGAGAGTTCCTCAATAGGGAATGAAAATGAAACGTGTAATAGAAATATATTAAATAGGTCGGCAGAAACTCTAAGAACTACATTGATTATAAAGGAATGCATGAGATGAATTGAGCGATGAAGACGGACAAGAGCGGAGTGATAGTGGGAATGAATATGCTATTGAAAATAAACTGAGGATATGGCGACGATGATTTAGCTCCGTTTGTTGGTTAATTGGGGAAGTGCAACCGGTAGCGACTCACGTAACTATGCTATGAATGGTAGGTTGACATACGATGGATACAATGTTGAACAAAGGAAGAGCGGACAATGGCCATGAATTTGCAGTTCTAAACCAGTCAACTCACAGTTAAAGGTTACATCTGACGGCCGGGGTACTACATTCTGAGTCCTCAACACAGCAGACAAGACTGAATTGTGAGGCAAAATCCACCACCGAACGGATGGGAGGGATAAGTTGGGCCACCATGCAAAACCGATTACCAATTCGTTAATTTTAAAGGCGTTAACCAAATTAAGTAGACAACATTAATTGTAAGTAATTAACAAGTTTATAATTAATAGGATTGATTCTTTTATTACAATATCTATCTATAAAGCCATCTGTCTATCTATAAATATACCAATTCATAAAGACAATCAGACTTCACTTCAGATCAGAGCATGGAATAGTGAATTGGAATAGGCAAGGAGAGGCCAATGAGAGAGGAAGTAACTTTCACAATCACCACTTCGCTTCAACACTTTTACTCGGAAGTACGGCAAGAGGAGCAGCGGGTGAGATGAGAGTGGAACATTAAGTATGAATCAATGAAATGTCAGATAAAATGTCTGGTTAGAGCATTACTTACGCTGTCATTCCGGTTTCAGGGCAGTTTTTTAATACATTTACTTAATTTCCGAATGACGCATGCTAGGATGCGCCTGAAGTTTGGACATCATTGTGAAATACAGTTAGAATTTAAACTACAAAGAGCCATGGGTGGCTGAAGGAGAGATGCCGCCACAAGAAACTGATAGCACGCACGAATCCGAGATTGGGATCATTGTCATGGCACGAGAAAATGCGGAAGTTTCTTTCCTTATCCAAAGGACTTCATCTTCCGTGAAAAGGCGTAAAAAACAATGATTTTCTAGGGATTAATATTCTTCCCTCTGGACTTAATTATCATATCACATAAAAACACTAGAATATAACGTTATAGCCCCAATATTTCTGAGTAAAAAAACCTCATTCATCCTTGGCCGGAATTTCACGGAGGCATGTATTTTCCCAAGAATAATTACTGTACGATGTTGGAGACAGTACAGACAACGGACGAATGCATCAACATGGAGAGGACATAACTAATTATTTTTATGTGAAAGCCGTAAAAAGCATGTCTTAGGTGGTAAAGAGACGAAATTAACCGACGCAAGCAATAATAAGCACTTAAATATAGGGACATAGGAAGATGACGTTGCATTATAAGCATTGAAATTTTCAACAACAAATGGGTAAAATAAGAACGAAGAAGCCATATCTCAGGTTTACAAAGAGGGTTTTCAACCAATATGAATACATTGCAATGAGGTGGAATTGGAAACAGTAAAATTGTTTTGGTCGTGAAGTGCGTCAGCAACCTATCCACCGCTATCGTCATTCGCCAAAAATGGAAACTGCGCGAGTACAATTGGATCAAATAAAAGTATTTATCACGTAGTTTTTGGAAATTATTTAATCTGCCTATATTTCTCTCATTTCAAAACATCGAGTTTTTCAGAAGCGTTGCAAACAACAGTATTCATAAGTACAGTGAAACCTCCCTGCTAAAAAATTCTGCATAGTTTTCTTAAAATACTTTGCATAATTTCTTAAAATGTTCTGTAGATATTCCTTAAAGTATTGAAACGCCATTTTACGGAATTTCTTACGACGTTTTGCAGAATACCTAAAGATGTTCTGCAGAATACCATAAGCGTTCCGCAGAATTCCTCAGGACGCTCTGTGGAATTCCCTACGACTCCCCATATAGGTACTTAGAAAAGGAACTGCGTCAACGGAAACCTCACATATTTCCGTAGAGTTGCTGAAGTTCTACATAACAGCTTGTAAGGAATTATTTTGCTCTGCACAAAATATCTCTACAGAACATATTCTGTAGAGTCAGGCTCTCATGTTCCGTACAGATCATTAGAAAAGGAACTAGCTCTGAAGAAAAATAGTCAATTTCTGTAGAATTCCTTACGTTCTACATAACAGCTACTAAGGAATAATTTAGCATGGCTGTCTTTAGCGGAATCTCTCGGGGCCATTATTTTTTTCCGGATAGGACAGGTTTCCGCTAAACCCAGGGTCGGACATTTCAAAAAAAAACCTTGAAAGCCATATCAATCCCATAACATGCATCACCTTAAAGGTTGGTTAGACTCAAATTCTACATTGCTAAATTTTGTGTACAAAGGTTTTTTGATTCGCAGAATTCAATGCGCTAGGTCTCATCCTTGTTAAAAAAACTGCAAATTTCAAATTGTATAGATATAGATACAATGCAAAGGCAGTATCATGAGTTTTTTTATTTTCAAAAGCTGTGAGGAAATGGTAAGACAGGCATGGGAAGAAGTTGAGGTTGGAGTCAAAGTGGGAGTGCATCTTATGAAATCGGTTAGATTCGCGGACGATCAGGCATTGGTTAGTGGATCTTCGAAGAGACTAAAAGCTTTGGTAGATGCTTTAGATATGCAGTGCGGGATATTCGGAATGAAGATAAATCACAAGAAAACAAAAGTAATGACATTCTCTAGAACGAAGAAAGCGAAGCTTGTGATTAAATTTGGAGAACACAAACTAGAGCTAGTATAACAGTTTAATTACTTAGGTAATTAGGTAATAGGTAGCACGCTAGAGGAAAATAGGCATAGTAGTAAAGACATACGGAGTAGAATAGCGCTAGCTAAGGAGGCGTTTAGTAATAGAAGGGGGTTGATGACGGGGACCTATGGTAAGGATGTGAAGAAGAGGCGGGTGAAGAGTTTGATATTGAGTGTAGCGTTGTATGGGGCAGAAACGAGGACCCTGAGAAAGGAAGACGAGAATAGGCTGCAGGCATTTGAGATGTGGGTGTGGAGAAGAATGGAGAAGGTTAGATGGACGGAAAGGAAGACTAACGAGGAAGTACTTGAGGTGGTGGGCGAGGAAAGGGAATCTTTTGAATGAATTCCGGGATAGGAAGGTTAGATGGGTGAAGGATGTAATAAAGGTTGATGGGTTGCTGAAGAGTGTGATAGAGGGAAGGATGTTGTGCAAGCGGGTTAGGGTAAGAAAGAGAATAGGTTTCATGGACGGGATGAAGAAGGGTAGATCTTATGCAGAGGTGAAAAAGGATATATTAGAGGGAGATGGGCCCAGGAATGTGTAAAAGACCGGGAGCGGATTCTCTGACATTCAAAAAACCTACCTTTACCGGTAGAATACATAATAAAAAATAAATAAATGATAAAAGTTTACATGGAATTTTAATTTTGTAATTCCGCTTACCCCAAGTTCACGTTCCCGGGAATTAATTCAGTTCCGCGTTTGAAACTTTCCGTTTAATACAGGGTACCAATACATGAAAAATCCTATTATGATCGCGGGGGCGAACTTTTTTCCCGGATATGACAGATTTCCGTTTAACTCAGGTTCCACTTAAGACAGGTTTCACTGTAGTTCCGTGAATTTCCATGGACATTAAAAGTTAATTGAGTACTGAGCCTGGAGAGCTCAATCGTCTCCGAGCGCACCTCAACTTCAAAGCCTTGAGGCATATTTCTGGGCTCTTGAAAATTGGATGTATGAATTTCAAGAATGAGTAAATCCTGTAAGCTGATAGGATCAATAAGTTGACGAATAACTGCCTTTTCGGCTTTCGAACTATACACATGAGTGACCTGCGCAAGTTTCCATTGAAGATTAGAATGAAGAATTTAGAATTATCACCATGATATCACAGTGTCATGTACACGTTCATTATGCAGCAATTGTCTTAATTTTAACACGAATAATAGGAAGTAAAAAAAGCAGATAAAATGTCTCAGACCTGTGTATCTCATGCAGGATTTATTTGTCTCATTTATGAGTTCGCTACTTATGTAGGCAGTTGATTATTAGACAAATACAGTCCGAAATGATAACCGCGTAATGAGACCTCGTCGACATTGAGGCGAGAAATGAATTCAGGGACAAGAGAATGAGATTTGGACTCGGTTGTATGATTCCCTCGCACTACGAAGGGCGCAAATGGAGGAAAAATCTAGATTTAAAGTGGATATGCACTCCGCGATGAATTTATAATCTGATGTTTATTTTAGATCCAAGTGGAATACAAAGTGAGGAGGGTGAAGGGAGGCACGAGATGCGAAGGAAACGAGGCGTGGAGGAAGGGCACGCGAAGGAAATAAACGACGGACAAAAACCTGAATATTAATTATTTAAAAATATTTCGGAACAAAGACTTGACTCTCTCTCAATGACTTGCTATCTTGCCAGAATACTGCGAATTTTTTTTACCGAGACAGAGCCGTGATGAGAAATTAAACACTCGAATTTATCCTTCTCTTGCAATAAAGCTTCAAAGAACTTAGAATCACGGTATATCCAACTTTTCACCAGAACCACTATGAATAGTACGGTGTAGATATCTCTTCTCTGGTTACAATCCTAGGATTGGTCTGCAACAATTTTCCACTTTATCCGATCTTGGGCCAATCTTTTCACTTCAATGTACGATTGGCAACCTAGTTCCTTCATCAACTGTCCCATATATTCAAGTCTAGGTCTGCCCCTCTGGTTTTTTCCCTCTACTGTACCTTCTAGTATGGTTTAAACCAAGCTTTCGTGTCGGAGAATATGGCCAATCCAGGTGTTCCTTCTCTTATTTAGCATTTTGAGTAGACACGGTCTTTCCCCTATCCTCTTAAACCCATCCTTGCTCGTGACTCTTGCCACCCAGGGTATTTTCAGCATTTTCCTATAGCATCACACTTCAAATGCCTCCATTCTTTCCTTCTCTCTCTTTCCAATTGTCCAGGTCTCACTACCATAGAGCAGAACGCTCTATACGGAAGTCCTCAAACAATTTTTTAATCCTTAAATTAATGTTGCTGGCGGTGAAGATATAGAGGCAATGAATGATCCTGGGTACTTCTAGACCAAACATTGAATTAAAAAATTATTTGGAACACAGTCACGCGATATTGTGCAAAGCTATACACCAAGGGTTGAAATTCACCGTGAAAAACCGGAAAAATGCCTTGACCGGAATCCGAACCGCCGCGACAGTAGCTTAGTAAGCACTACCACGATTCCCGTACCACAATTTGGACAGGAGACGCGAAAACCTGGTACGCTTAAACACCATTGAAATTAACCATGATGGAAAATGACTTGGCGGCGTAACATTCAGAGCAGGATCTACTGCAACACAGATGGGGAACACCTTATGAAAATAGAAAGGTATTCGGGAAAGACAACGGACGATTGACTTTATTTAAATGCAGAGTCGTCGAAGTTTCAGATACTGAATTCAATATTTATACTTATACTTGGTTATGGTACATACGTACGTGGTATGAAAGATTTCCGTCCCCTTCAAAGTTCGTGCCCGGCGTGATACATTAACCATAGTGAAAAACATATTTTTAATGACATCTACAAGTCTAACGAGAAGCATAGAGACTGGATTCCAGCCCAATGGCACCCGAGGTCACGTGGAATAGAAAAAGACAAAAAAATGTCGAAGAGCATTAAAGCATACGTTTACATTTGAACAACCCAAGCTCCTGTTTTGAAAGGAAAAACGAGGTGTGCTGATAATGTAGCGCTCCTTTGTTCAATGACGTATTTTTCAAACTGAGAGTCAAAACAAGAGAGAAAATACCAAACTTTGACATTCGCCAGACCACTATAAAAGATTAACGCGCTGTTGTCAAAAAAAGCAATGGGGATGTAACGCTAGAATTTTGCCACAATTATTAGATTGTCTGCTAAGATTACACAATAGTTATCATTAGATCTTAAAATGGAACTTGACAATATTTTAAGTCTCATTCAGTGATATTTACAGTGACAATTTTAACTGGATCACTTTAGCGAATAGAAAAATAGAGAGATTTCTGTTGAATTAATAATGGAAAATACAGGAAAAAGTCAGTATAGTAAAATATTAAGGAAATGTTGAAAAAATATTAAAAACTTGTTACTCAAAAGAGTAATATTTCACAAGTACAATTAATTACCTTCAGTTCAATCAGGGTAGGAAGGAGATACTCTGAAATGAAGAGACTAATTTTGGAAAGAAAGAATTTGAATGCCCATCAACCTTAGCGTTGAGGAAAAGAAGTAGTTCAAATATGATTATGTAACCCCCATATGAACAAATTATGAATGTTTCTCAGAACTTGACGGTACAATGGCGATCCCATTCATAAGAATAATATCCACTATAACCGAAATTCAATGTTTCCACAAGTGCTGCCTTTTTTAGCAAGCAAACGGAACTCCATTCATAATCTGCAAACAGTTCTAAGAACTGAAATGTCGTGATTCTTAGACATAAAGGAAATAATTAATCACCACTAATGCAAGTCAAAATATTTATGAAAAAAATGAAGTATCTCATAATTGAACATAGCGGAAAGCCATTTGCTATTGAATTTTCAATTGCAGAAATACTTAAACGAAAAATTCTAAAATTACCAAGATGTTTGACCACCCCCATAAATTACGCATATAAATATTTCTCTTAACTGAAGCCAAATATGTTGAAATAATGCTTAACACATCATAATCAAAAGGTCCATTGATAGAATTTTACAGACAATTCTACTTTTAACTCGATTCCTTCTGGCACGTAACGATGATGACGTAGTGATGTAGACGCATTTTGCTTCAAAACACTTATAAAAGGCAAGCAAAATTGATCAATTCAAGGATCTTTATTCGCTACTTTTAATAAAGTACTACGAACTGCAGATTTGCCAAGGATTAAGTTTGAACACGAACATAAAAAATGTTTGACCATTTTTTGAGCATTATTTTCGGACTACCTCATGAAATGTCTCCGAATAGAATCAAATACATAGAGGATAAAAGCACAGAGTGCCCATTGCCCATTGAGTGTCTAAGAAAAAAGTCCATTTTTAACATTAATCCAGTGATTTTTTGTCCAGATATCCAGAATTCCTGTGTTTATCAACATCAAAAAGCAGAACAAACAGGAATGCTTATTTCATATTCAAGCATTATTTTTCACAATTATCACTAAAACTTTCCCATTTTCCAAGCCAAACACCATTTTTATCCTATCTTAGCCATTTTAAGAAAATATTGAGCCACTTTTCCACATGTGTACATTGAAAATGGCTTGAGATTATGAGACCATAGGCTAGTTAACCATTAAAAAATATAAAGATAAACTTAGTGTACCTGCAATACCAAGTTGGAAGATAAAAATTATCTCCAACCTGAGATTATAATAATTTAATTATTTTGGAAAACAAGAGGAGGAATAAGAAGCAAGAATCATCCAGATTCAATGGCATGTTTGCGTTATTTACGGAGAAAGTCAGGCCGCCAAAGGACGACGCTAATCAATATTAGCAGTAAAGCCTAATTATTTTTATTTTCCTTATTAAAATTAAAGGAGTAAGGTTCCTCTTCCCAGCAGAGGAAGTCGCGGCAGGAAGCTAAGGAGTAGAGACCGCCATGGAAGGGGGGGGGGGGGCTTGCGACCGAGGCCTTGTCGGATTATGACTTCAAGGACCCAAGGGAACATAAAACAAAGCTGGGAGAGCCGTCTGGGTTCATTCTCTCCTTAGTTTCCACGGCGACGACTCGGGAGTAGAAAACAACCGCCAGGGGAACGCCTGCAGCAGAAATGGTGAGTAGTCGTGGCTATGCGTGTGTTTACAGTAAGGGAATATCAACGGCACGAGGATATCCACCCGACTCTGGATTAAAATCTACCTTTCCAACGTTAAAACGTAGGAATACTACGGAAAAATAAAAAAAAACTAAGGAAATATGGGAATTCTGGTAGGTTTCCTATGAAAGACGACTGCTGTTTCTGTACGCCTTTGTTTTGACTGTGCTAGAAGTTTTACATTTATAAGTCTACTTTCCCGTTTCGGGCAGGAAAAGGACACTTAAAAAGATCCGCTCAGGAATCCTACTGGATTCCTTTAATTCCCAAGCTATATCCTCCAAAAAACATTTCAATAGGTGTTACTCATCACCGCCGATGAGCTGGCAGGTATAAATTCAACAGTCGATTCTGCTTAAACAACGATTCTTTGCGATGTTATCGATTGGTATCGGGAGAACCTTCAGCGAAGAATTAGAATTAGCTAGTCACCGTGTGCAAATACAAGAGCAAGTTCACTTCACTAAGAGTACATCCTCTGAAATACTTTTCGAGATGCTGCAGCTATATCATTTTTTGAACAGAGTGAAAGTTAATCGCAAACTTAGAAGAACAGAAACTCGATGAAAACACTGTTTGATTACGATGGTAATAGCGAAGGCATGCACTAAAGAAATAAAGGACCGATCATGATTGACTGACCAGTGCCTCTCCAGTTTGTGCGCATGAAAGAATCTTCTCACTCATGTATGATAAGCGAAAATACAATGATCGATAGAATTGAACGCCCACAACAACCTGGGTCTTTGATATTTATGTTGGGAAACTTCATAGGCGAGTAAAACTTATGCAAAATTATGAACGGACGCGATCAACATAATTACAGATAAGAATTTACAAAACATATTTCAAGCATGCTCGATGAAAAAATTATGACTACTTTTTTCGAGTAAAAAATTGAGAGACAATTGTTGGTCGATGACAGATATGTTTACAAAAGTGATTAAAACACTTTGAAGATCCATAGTAAAGAATTTGGGCTACATTTAAAACATTTATAGCAATAGGTGGAAGAGAGATCTACTCAGAGTTCCTCAATGGGGAATGAAAATTAAACGCGCGATAGATATGTAGGCCGGCAGAAATTCTAAAAACTGCATGTATTTGGAAATGCATGAGACGAATTGGGCGATGAAGACAGACGAGAGCAGAGTGATCGTAAAATCAATGGTTGGCGAGTTCACTTTGTGGAAATTATTCATCTTAAAAATGAAAACACTTATTTTTTCCACCAATGTATTAAAAACACAAATCGACAGGTTTCGGCCTTTTCAAGCTATTATCAAGAATCAAGTCTCTTGGTATTTTACTCTGTAATCTTGGTAATGGCCCGAAAAGGCCTAAACCGGTCAATTTGCGTTTTTAATAAATTGGTGGAAAAAACTAAATGTTTTTATTTTTAAGGGTGATAGTAGGAATAAATATGCTATTGAAAATAAACTGAGGATATGGCGACGATGATTTAGCTCCGTTTGTTGGTTAATTGGGGAAGTGCAACCGGTAGCGACTCACGCACCTATGCTGTGAATGGTAGGTTGACATGTGATGATAAACATTTTGAGTGTATCATAAAATGTGGAGACACAGAAGAGTCACATTGGGTAGAGAAAGGGACGAACAAAGAGGCGTTGAGTATTTTAAATGAACGCAATATTCATCATGAGTCACTTAAGTAGGCAGAAGTAGTCGGAAAGCGTATCAAGCGGGAACATAAAATGGAAAAGGGAAAACGTTGGGCATGGGGGGAGGGCGATAATTAAGCAATTCAGATCGTGACACGGGACTGAAGGCTAGGAACGGGATTGATTTGACATATTCAGTAAAACATATCTAGGCTGGCTTGCGATAAATTGCTCATCGCTGGGAGGAGTGATGGGCAGGTATTAGTAATAAAACCTTCCAATGCCGAGAGAGCACTTATGATAATTGCGTGTGATGTTTTGACCATACTCCTTTTTCGCAGATAAACTCAGGTATCAGACATTTAGAGATGGATGAGCTCACAAGTCGGTAAAGATATAGTTTTTATAAAAGCGCGTTAAATCTGTTAATCTGTTATAAGAAAACAAACCAAGCAATCTCTTTTAATTTCTTAGGATAGTGAGAATTTTTCACGAAATTAACGACCCCAGAATAATGATTTCCCATACAACATTATTCAGACATGCTTAATCATGCCAAATATTCCCACAGCGGGCCCTAACCCTTCTCAGCATCCTGCTCATCTCCATGGCAACCGCCCGGCCTCCGCGCCACCATCCGCGACCACTGAAGCTTCGGGCGCCCGAAGAGGAGCCACAAATCGGCCGGCTGAAGAGGAAACCCATCGAGATACTGTCCATGACCTCAGACTTCAATCCAGATGGATCGGCACATTACAGGTGAGGCTGGCCAAAGGAATATAATACATCGACTGCGCCCATTTGGCCGAATTATTGCATTAAAAATGTGTCATCTCTGAAACAAGGAGTTTTCGATTACTACTCCAGTCCAGGGGATTTACCGCTGGAATGGATTTGTGTTGAATGAATTATTACCACTCGTAATATACAAGAGATTTCATTGAACTACTGCCGCTTTTAAGAAGGATAAAATACATTTTTCGCTGGCCTAATACCTCGGTGGGAAATCGATGGCAGGAAAAGCTCATTCCGTATATTTTATTGCAAAAAGTGTAACTCGAAAAACAGATTCCTTCAAAAACGCGTTCATCAAATTTCGATTAAAATCTACACAACTCCATTAAAATTTCAATGAATAGAGGAATAGAGGGAGTAACTACAAAGACTCTTTGCCAATTCATAACACTTGGTACGAATAAAGACATATTACACTTAGAGTCACCAAAGTTATATAATTGACGCCCAAATGTATCACTGACATTGCGAAAGGAAAGGGTTTATATGAACGGATTAATCGATTAGGGTGATCTACCGGTTAATGAATGAATGGGTTTATTCAATGCTCTGGGTATATACCCTTGAAAGCAACAAAAAATATAATGTACGTAACATTTTGAATTGCTCTAAAATAAATACAAAATTAATACCTAATTCAAAATTTGCATACAAACAGACATATTAATTACATGGTCATAAAATAACGGCAAATTAAAGTAAATATAAATAATTTGATTACTGCTGTAACAGGTAACTATAACATTTACAATTGATGATGAAGTGAAGACAGTGAATTAAAATGATTCCATAGTACAATCCAGTTCCAAGCAACAACATTTTGAATTGTTTTTAAATCAATTTAAATTAAAATGAAAAACTTAATACAGAGTTTGCATAAAAACAGACATCAACTACATGGTCACAAATAACGGTAGCATTAAAGTAAAAATAAATAATTTGTTTACTGCTGTAACAGGTAACTATGTCATTTATAATTGATTGATTCCACCGTCCAGTCCAATTCGAGGCAAAAAAGCTTAATGTACATGACATTTAAAAATGTTATTGAATAGAAACAAAAATGAAAACGTACTGCAAATTTTACATTAAAAAACAGAAATATCAACATTAAGGTAAAAAAAATGATTTGATCACTGCTGTAAAAGGTAATTACAACATTGATACTTCAATGATTCCACAGTCTTACAGTTTTTTAGTTTGTTGGTAATTGCATTCCATAGTGCGATAGATCTGACGACGAACGATTTATGGAACGTTGTTGTTCTATGAGGTGGTAGATATAAATTTGATGAATCACTCCGAGTTATCATAGTTCTGGGTATAGGCGCGTACTGAAAGAGGTCAAGTAAATATTTCGGTGTTTTGTTTTTGAACAGGGAAAATAAAAAGATACATAGGAGGTATTTCCGCCGATAGGAAATATCTAGCCAGTTTAGTTTTTCCCTATGGGAGGAAATATGTTGATCCCAGCGTAGATTAAAGATGAATCTAAGGCATGAGTTCTGTAACCGTTGCAATGTCAAATTTAGTTCGCTCAACAGATCTCCGAAGGATAGAGTGCAATACTCTATATGAGGGAATTTTAAGGTAGTAATTAACAATATCCTTATATGCACAGGTAAAATTTTTTCTGTGTTCTAAGCTAATACAATATACTATTAACTCTATTGGATACTGCATGAATCTGATCGTGGCATGTCAGAGTGTTGTTCATAATAATACCCAGGTTACGGACAGAATTTGAATAGGGAAATGCTATGTCATCAAGCTCAATACCGGATGTTGTTTCAAGATTAATCTTATTAATAAGTCTCACATCACCATTAATTATTGACTTGGTTTTTGATGCATTTAAAATTAAAAAGTTTTGTTTGGCCCAGTCCGAGATACCATCGACATCGCTCTGGATCTTTAAAATGTACCCATTAAGATCTTTCAATCGGCATTGAAGATATATCTGAAGGTCGTCCGCATATAACATATATTTACTATTCTAGATTCTTTCAGGTAGGTCTAACATGAATAAATAAAACAAAAGCGGGCCTAAAACAGACCATTGGGGGACGCCTTGCTTTGTTGGTTGCCAGAGGATAGGTTTCCTTGATAATCTTTCACTGCCTGTTTTCGTTCATTTAAGTACGAGAGAAACCAGTTCAGGGATGATGACGAGAAATTGAGGTTGTTCATTTTACGGAGCAAAAGCCCGTGGTTTACTCGGTCAAAAGCTTTGCTGAAGTGAAATAATACAAGGATGGTCACCATGAAACGATCAATAGCCAAGCGTATGTCATCCGTGACCTTGATGAGGGCGGATTGAGTGCTAAAATTTTTCCGGAAACCTGATTGATAATTGTCGAGTTTATCGTTCATTGTGAGGTAGTCAGTGACCTTGTCAAATACAATTCTTTCGAGGATTTTGGAGACGGTGCATAGCAGTGAAATCGGGCGATAATCACCGAGAGAGGTTGGATTTTTGGTTTTGCCTACAGTGAGGATTATTGATGATTTCCATAATGATGGAAAGGTGGATGATGATTGGGAATAGTTAAATATTTCCAATAACGCCGGAGATAGTACATTGGCGGAATAAATTAACGCAAAATTTTTCTTGCGCCAGAATGCGGCGTTTTTGGGAACTTCTAGGAGTAGTACACACTCGAAAGACTGGCAACACTGAGGAAAATATCGTCTACCGCAAATATTTGAAATCCGCAATGGAACTCACATTTGCCGGATCCTAAAACTTAGTTATCAATCGCCCCATTTTCGAGCTTTCTTCTCATATTATTCATACATTCAGTCGCGGTGTATCGCTGTGTTTATTTCAGCATGGTTCTTACGCCGAATGATATCATTTATGCAGAAATACTGATCATAAAAAATATTCAGTATCCTACCCAATTCTGTATATATGGTGAAATCTTCATCTTCTACCACCAAGGGATATTTATTATGGTCGAATTTCTGAGGATCTTTTAGAATGAAGCGTACTTTGTCTTTTTCACCTAAATGATATAAATCCGAGATTTATCTGCACCAAATGTCGATACAAAAAAGATTTAATTAAAATAAGTATAGTCTACGTGATGTAATTTTTCACGATTTTCCATTTGTAGATTGACGAAGTTCCTTAAACGGATATTTATTAAATTCAAAACGGATATTTATTAATGAATCGTTCTTGACCCAATATTAATCTGTCTTTAGTTCGTCAGAATGGGATTAAACTATGAAAACATACGTAAATATATATAATTTCATGAAATAAAAATGAATGTGCTCGCATCGATACCGAATAATCTAGGCATATTTTCCCGATATTTCTTTCATCTTATCCCAGGAACCTTGGTGACGATCTGTCCACTGTTATGCTTTATCTAGTAAATGCAGGATGTGCGAATAAATATTCAGAAAAGTTTACCCAAATTAGGTGTACTTATGGATAAACAACTCTATTACGTCTGACTGCATAATATCTTATATGCTTAGCTATAAATTCGCCGCACATTTAAAATTAACAAAAAAGCCTTTTAAAAGACTTCAGTTCGGAGTAAAATGTCATTAATGAAATAAATTAATAGGTAACGGTTAATGTTGTAGCTGCCAGATGCATTTGGCTAGCTAAAGAGTAATCCGTGCTCGATTTTTAATAAACTTAAATGAGTTTTTACATAAATATTCTCATATTGGCGATATGAATGAATGTAATGTGTAGTTGTAATGACTGGCTGATAGTATGAAATTTTTTAAATACAAAAGAGAAAAATTTGCCGAATAAAAATAATTTTACTAGACCAGATATTGAATGAAAAACTCAAAAGTGTCTCGACCAGGGGTGGGATCACGGTTCTTTTCTTCTTATGGTCGTTATCGTCATCCAAAAGGAAAGCCGCATTGGTAGGGCACTGCTCAAGGTCCTGGGAGGGCACTACACTGCTATGTAGCACCCGATCTTTCTTGATGACTATCACGTTTTCAAAATCATGAGCGTACTCGAACAATGTTATTATGAAAAACCATGATTGCGATTCAATTTTGCTTGCTTGAATTTGCTTGCGATTGCTTTTAAAATGACTGGTGGTATTTTCTACGGACGTTTAAAATAACTATAAGGATAGGAAAAAGCATACTACTCTCCCTGGAATACAAACAAGTAGTTCTCGGATTTCACCTCATCAGCCCAGACCATTCCAATCAAACGTCATTAGTTCCTCTCATGCATGGGTTTGGAGACCAGCTACCTTAAGTCTTAGTTAAAGCAACGAGCTATCTTGGTGGACTTTTGAGGATACCTAGAGGTTTTCTCGTGTCGATACAAAGCTCCACCAGTACTAATACATTCAAAATCGGAATGAATGAAGGTTGCATTATATTGATTAGGGAAACATTATGCCTTTAATAAGAGCTTACTTTCCCCTTGTGTTGCGGGCGATACCTTTTCTGCCATAGGTAATGTTTCGGACGCCAGTCGTTTAACTCACAGGAAAGAAGTGTTATTTGACTTCCCTTACGACCTTAAAAGTATTTGACGGGTGCTTCCGATTTTTTTGAAGCAGATTTTTTCGAAGCCTTTTCTTTCTGGTGCAGCAAGTATTTGAAACCTGTGCGTTATTCACAACAACAAACCACCCCGACCATCACCACCCTGAACTTGGCTAAGGTTTACTGATGACTACTTCATTGAGACGAGCGTCGATAGACGGACAAGCAGAGCAGACAGGGCAAGCAGAGATATTTTTCATAGTTTTAGCGGCCTCTCCCTAAATTCTTGGAGGAAAAAAGATCTTATTAGCCTTTAAGTATGTATGATTTTTCTCCCAGGTGGAGGAATCGGATAGTAGGTTTGTAAAAGGCAAAAACATCTGTCGAAAAATTACCCAAAGAGGTGTTGCGCCTTCAACTTTCACCCACTGAACTTTTAATATGTTTAAAAGTTAAAAAAAACCATTTCTGACTACTATCAAACAAAATTCATTAAATTCATGTCCGCAATAATAAGAACTATGTTTATTCAATTTTTTATCAATATCCATTTTTCGTCGGCAACTAGGAATACTTGCGAGTTCACAAATGTCAAAATTATAGGAGATGGTTCAAAACAAATCATGTAACTTAGATGGAGCGGGCTGCACGGAGCGCAGCGTTCATTATGAGAAAAATAAGAGAAACAAACGTTTTTCGACCCCCTCAAACGAAACAACCCCAAATTAAGATGCAATGAGGAAAATCGTGGAAGAAGAACCGGAAATGAACCCAGTAAGAGGATACCAAAATGTGGACAACTCCATGTCACGAAGACTTGGTCAGGAAATCGAGAATGGAGGGGGATTGATGGATTATAAAGCTAATAAACATCCACATTCTTTATGTACATACCAGCATATTTATCGATGATCAATTGCTGTGATCATGTGCACACATGACTCAAATTGAGAAAATTACGCATACATTTTACCCTTTTCCACTCGTTCTAAATAAAGCATTATAGTGTCCCTTTTCAACATCCTTAAAATACATTACCACTAGGAGATGAATTTTATGACTCTGTAAAAAGTCTGTTAATATCTTTATGTTAGGGCACTCACACCTTTAACTTCCATTGAAGAAATAATATTACGACACATTTGAAGAGGAATAGATTCTTTAGGAACGTAGCAATCGTATAATCTTTGAGGGTGCACATTCCTAATTTGAACACCATTGACTACTCTGCGGATTTATGAGGAGTATACAAATGACCATAGGGAAAATATCTAATTACTGCTTAGTCGCTACACGGAAAATATGACTTTTACCACCACTTTCACAGGGGAAGATACGCGATGCATTTTTTTCGGAGTATTACTTACGCGTGGGTAAAAAAATGCTCCTCATAAAATTTAACTTCGTAATTTTAGCCAAACATTTTTCACTGCGAACATGTCAAAAGGTATTAAAGTGATTCATTAATTTACCTTATCCTCTAAGTATTATCCTCCATCCTATGAGTTGAACTGTTGAACTACACGGCTAATGCATTGCTCATAGAAAACCTAGAAAATAATGCTGGGAAAGCTTCAAAAACCGTTTTAAAGATATGTTGAAGAAAATTCAACACTTGTTTGGTCTCTCACTCAGATAAGTAATCGGCATTTACAAGTTCGGAAGATAGAACCAAACTCTTAATTCCTAATAAAAATAATTGCCCTCTTTACTAACACTTAATAACGGTCCAAAGCTCTAAAAAAAATATGGTAAGCATCTCTACATAATCAACTACGACATCGGAACCTCGACTGGGTGCGGGTCGAAGCAAGCTCATCACGTTTATAATTCCCAGACGTTCTCGCGAACGTAAACCTTATTAGTATGACTATTTACATGACGCGTAAAATCGATATAAATTTATAGAGAGTTTGAATATTCCCGGTTTCCATTCGCTGTCTCATTGTTGTCACGTTGTCGAAGGAAAAGCGATTTCAATTAGTTTCCGTGTATGCCGCATTCAGACGCCATTGAGTTTTGCGTTAATTTTTTCCGCCACTGTACTTCACCTGTTCTAATAATAAATTCAGAAGAAATAACATCGACACCCACTGAGTTGGACTTAGAGCAGCGAAGATATCGATGCAAAATGTCTGGCGTAATATGCTTGAAATAAAAAATGTTATCAGTTACCGGAGTGAGAGGATCTACGGAAGAGATATCACAAAGTGAGTTATGACTGTTGCACGATGTAATATTTACAAAGTAGTCGTTAAATTGATCTAATGAGAACTCGTGGGTTACTGCCTTTCCTGTTTTACATAAAAGACCAAGTCGCCGAAGTTCACGCCAAACGTCTTTAGCGTTATAATGCACAGAGAGGGCATTGGAATAATTCTGACGCTTTGATTCCGAGAAAAGGGACTTGATCTTATTTCTGCAGGATTTGTATTTTTCAAGAACGATAGGATTTCGTGAACGAACAAAAGCCCTTCTCAGTTTGTTTCTCTCATTCATAAGTTTTCGAGTATCCTCAGTCAACCACGGCGCTGGAGGTCTTTTCAGCAAGCTAGTGCGTTTCGGTGCATGCGTATTCATGCATTGTAGAACATTTGTAGTAAATGGATCACATTTGGGATCAATGGAACCTGAGGCAAAAACACCAAACCATTCCTTTGAGAGGAGATCATTTTGATAACTATATACATCGAATCTTCTAAGATCACGCGATACACGGACAGAATGGGATGACGAGTTGTATGAAATTTGTTGGTAATATATATCAGATCGTGCGCCGAAAGAAACGGCACAGGATAATGAGAGTAAGTTGTAACCTTATCCAGGCCATCAACAACACATAGATCAATGAGTGTATGGCTTTTCTCGGTATGATGAGTAGGATTTAGTGGCACCAATTCAAGATGATTGCAATACATAAAGTTATTAACCACAGAACTAATGTAATCAGTGCGGTACATATCAACATTAAAATCACCAATAAAAACAACATTATTATGCGTAGGATAAAATCTTATAAATTCACTTTCAAATTCAGCAAATAAACCACACTTTAGGCGGACGATAAATAACACAAAGCAAGAGATTTGCAGTATTGTATCCCGAAACATCAACAAAAATGAATTCAGGCATGGCAGAATAATCGGAGGAGGCAAACACAATATTTCCTCTAATACTATGATGAACGTACCTATACTCCTACTCCCCCACCTCTTTTACCTATTCTGTCATTTCCGATCAAATTATAATCAGGTAATTTGACCATTACATCTCGGATTTCAGGCTTCAGCCATGTTTCTGATAAACATATAACATCATAATGATGGAGAGAGAAACGTTGGTTAAACTCATCGAAATGGCCCAGTAAAGATTGGCAATTTACATGACAAATCCTAAGAGAATTCATATGAACTGGGTTTTGAATAGGAGTAGTACCTACCCACCTCATCCTATTCAAGTTAAGGTGGGGAAAAGAGAAAAATTCCTCAAGTATTTCACAAAACTCCTACCCCCTCACACTAGCCTTTACTTAACTAGGCTTAAGCCCAGCCTCTCCTCATCCCGTTCACTTAAGCTATTAATATCCACCCTTATCCGGCCTTCCCAACATCCTCCCTTAATCCTGGCCTTCAGCATCCTTTCTCCACTCATTACTTCTTTTAAACCCCTATTTATTCACCTAACCTCGTCGATGAGTTTTCTCTACTCACCCACCAGAACCAAGCACTCTCCAATTAGTCTTCCAATCTTCAACACACTTTTTATATTCTCCTCCACGCTGCCATACATTTCCCAAAAAACTGAAACCTATTCTCGTCCTCTTCTAACATTTAACTTTTTCCCCTTTTCTTTACCAATTTTTACAAGGAACAACGTCGAAATCCCATTAAAAATTGACCTAGAATCTCACTGATACAGAAACCTGCAAAATAAAGATTTTTTTCCGGTTACTAAGAAAATAGCACCGCCGGCGTTTTTTGACAAAAATAATGTTCTAGGGAAGAAAAAAATTATGCATGTCAATCGGCAAAAATAATGTTGCCATGAAAAATACAATAGCTAAGTAACAACATACAAGGCCAGTTTTCCCGCAACAGAACGTCTAGAGAGCATTAAAACTCTTCGCAAAAAAAGAAATAGACTTTCATTAATGGAAGTCGTACAGGAAAAAATAATTTTTCACGATAAATCAAAACTTTTAGCAATAAAGATTAAGTAAGTTTGTAATTAGAAAACTGAAGACTTGAAATTTGTGTAATATGTTTCTCGTTGTGTTTTACTGAAAATTTTGGGAAGAGGCAAGAATGCAGAAGCTAATAATTGCAGTTTTTTACAAAAATATATTTAACATTAGACGTGGCTGATGAAAGCACATCACACGCGATCTTCCTTTTTTTCTTTTCAAGATGCAAATGTTATTGATAGAAGCATACGATAACGAATATCCCCGAGCAACGGCATCCAACGCTCATAATTGCTGAATGAGATTCGGCGTGATTACGAAGAAGTCATGAATGAAAATATCTGTTAAATCTTATCTCAACTTAACGCTCGAGTGATTTGGCGGGGAGCGGTGGCTCGGTTGGGCGGAAGTGGAAACTGCGCTGCGACGTAAAGGCCAATGCATACGCCTCCCACTGCCACTTCGAAATCAACTCGGCTGCCTTCATCATTAAAAAGGTAACCGCGATTTCCGTTTATTCACAAATTTGTGATAAACTTCACATAAGTGTAAATATTAGCAATATGTCTAGAAAAATGTGAAAAAAACTGCCTCTTACCGCATTTATTGCTTAGAAATTTATTGGCACGTTATCACGTAGCCTAGCATCACTTGAAAAATATTTCAACATAATTCGATTCTGTTTGCAAAGATGTTTTAACGAAAATTTGTGCGTTTCATATTACTAAAATGGTTGCTAACACAAACTATCGAATCATGCTCAATAAAAGCACGTTATAAAATCGGTTAGATTAGCGGACGATCAGGCATTGGTTAGTAGATCTTCGAAGAGACTACACTCTTTGGTAGATGCTTTAGAAATTCAGTGCGGGATATTCGGAATGAAGATAAACCAAAAGAAAACAAAAGTAATGAGATTCTCTCGGACGAAGAAAGCGAAGCTTGTGATTAAAGTTGGAGGACAGTTTAATTACTTAGGTAGCACTCTAGAGGAAAATAGGCATAGTAGTAAAGACATACGGAATAGAATAGCGCTAGCTAAGGAGGCGTTTAGTAATAGAAGAGAGTTGATGACGGGAACCTTGGGTAAGGATGTGAAGAAGAGGCGGGTGAAGAGTTTGATATGGAGTGTAGCGTTGTATAGGGCAGAAACGTGGACCCTGAGAACGGAGGACGAGAATAGGCTGCAGGCATTTGAGATGTGGGTGTGGAGAAGAATGGAGAAGGTTAGATGGACGGAAAGGAAGACTAACGAGGAAGTACTTGAGGTGGTGGGCGAGGAAAGGAATCTTTTGAATGAAATCCGGGAAAGGCAGGGTAGATGGCTGAAGGATGCAATAATGGTGATGGGTTGCTGAAGAGTGTGATAGAGGGAAGGTAGTCCTGTCATCGTTGCCTGAAGATGACGCAAACGCGTTGAAACCCGGGTCATGAGTTGTATTTTTCTTGTGTTTTATAAAAGTTATTTCAATAAATCCATTTTAGGAAGGTAGTTGGGTAAGCGGGAAGGGGGAAGAAAGAGAATAGGTTTCATGGACGGGATGAAGAAGGGTAGATCATATGCAGAGGAGAAAAATGATATATTAGAGGGAGATAGGCCCCTGAATGTGTAAAAGACCGGGAGGAGATTCTCTGACATTCAATAAAACCTACATTTAACGGTAGAGTACATTATAATAATAATTACATGTAAACTTCGCCTAAATTTCGAATTCCACGCCATATATTGGAGCTGGATGGCTATAAGGGCGTAAACAAACGTAATAGAGTCTGAATTTCCGTAACTCTTCGTCTCTAAAAGTACAAACCGAATGACCTGAGGATTATTATGATTGTATCCCATGTACTATGAAGTTCTACAGACTATACAAGAAAGTTGTCAGGGTCCCCAAAACGGATCCCTATATTTTACTCCCAAGTGAAAGCAATTGAGTCAGTGCAGAGGCAGAGGATTTTGTCCCGGCCTTCTTTGGCTAACAACTTTCTGATGAATATTCGCTAATCTCGGAAAGATTTCAGGGCGATATTTTGTACCCCTACATTCCCATGTGCGCTCAACGGCTTTATTATCGTATCTGAATTTAGCATGCCACATCGAATCACACATTCCTTTGATACGTCATTGACGTGTAACGCTGACGTATAAAGAAGCACATATTATGATTCATCGTATATTGATATACAGCGATGTGGCTGAGTTTTTAAAACCAATCGATAGCTAAGACATTTATTCACGCTGTCATTCATTGAGCTGAAATATAATTTTTTAAATTTTTCTTTCGAAATAAGAACGAAAATGTTCACAGACACTCAGGATAAATAGTTAAAAATGAAACCTGCGGAGTTTGTTTCTTATATTATTTCAATAAATATCAAATTTACTTATTTAGAGAAATGAAATTTATTAAGACAAAAATTTTAAAACACGATATCTGCATCTTTAATTTAGCAACAAATATCGTTATTATGAATCGAAATTAAGATGTTCTTAAGTGTATTCCAAGAATGTTTGCCACTTGATTGATTTTTAATCAAATACCGCTCCAGTAACCTAAATGCCACAGATTTAGGTTCCAAACGGGCACCGAGCAAAAGGAAGCCTGAAGCAGTGAGCAGAGATCTTGCTCGATGTCACATAATTTTTGTAGCAGGACGTTCAGCACATCTTAGTCGTATTCGGGATTTCATTGAATAGGCCTCCGTAGTGCTAAAGGAAATATATTCATTTTACGGAATTTGAAATGGTAAAACTAGATACAAAGCGCACATTCCAGTCCTGTGGATTTAGTGGTTTTCATATCGATCTGACAGTCCGGAGTTTGCTGCTTAATTAAATTGGTTCGACCGACGATAATTTATTTGTCTTTTGATTTAATTCCATCTACCTATGGGAAAACGTCTATTCTTATCAGTGTGTGAAACAAAACCATTACTTCCCGCGGGATCTCATTATCAATGAATACTTAAACTGTGGAGTATTAATGCAAGCATGAGTATAACATTTTTTCGGATACAGTAGCCACGATACGTATAAAATACGATAAACTCTTGGAGAATCAAAGAAGATAACATATTTACACCTTATAGCCTTACTTTTAGTTACCATAAAAACTGAAATAATTGATGTTTTAATGTGTAAATCCAAGCCAAATGACACAGAAGAAGGTTTTGGTGGAAAAATTATTCACAAAAAATATTTGGCGATTTATATGCATATTTAGCCCGTTACTCTGTTATAAATAGCTTTTGAATCCCATTTTACAAAACCTGTTATTTTTACAAAGCAAATGAAAGGGTAGGAGTTAACTTACGCTGATTATCAATGTTGTGGAGGCCCCACATTTAGTCAACCATTTTTCCGAATATAATGCATGTGCCTTTTCTTGAACTTATAACGAACAGTTTTCATCTAAAGGAAATGGGGGAGACTTATCCTCATAAACCGAAGTATTTTTGACCAAAAAAGCGAATATCACCACAGAATCTAGATAAGAGAGGATTAATATTCAGAAAATTCAGTAATGCTTTTCGCAATCTTCAATTGGAAAAGTCAAGGAGTCGCAATATCCCAGCACTTAAAAATAACCAAGCGATGGTAGGAAAATGAGTTTGTCACACACGTTTTTCAATCTCACACAGATAAAACAGTAGTTAAATCAACCTAATTTGAGGAGCTCAGCAGCACAATATCATAGTGGTGGTGCCTCAATCTTATGAAGTCTTATTTTACCAATTTACCAATGCCGCCATTACTGCTTCAGGCCGCAGGCCTACGGAGAGTATTTCCCCCTTCACGATGCTAGCATCATGAATGAGTGAAAAAATTAGACACTGGCGGCGGCATAGTACAACTTTTAAAATAGCATATAAAAACCAGAAATAAGCAGTATTGACTGGCACCGCTTAGGGGTGCGGGAGGTCCATGGTCCACGGGGGGAGAGCATGTTTCACATTGGGAATAACTGTAGTCAATGCACACAGAATAACCATGGGAATGCTCAACTTTGCCATTAATAGCCTCGAATGACTAGAAACGATAACGCTGAAAATAGTTGGCCCGTCAAAGTTCCCTACCGTGACCCTTATTACACGACTGAAGTTAAATTTACTGAGGAGAACACTACAAGCAAAAAGGTTTGGAAACATAAATTATATACATCTGCATAATACCCCGCGAGCCGCCGTATGGGCGTGTGGCAGGGGGTGGTAGGTCACCAGCCGTGTAAAGGTGTAAGTTTTTTGGAGATAATTATACACTGAAAATCATAGAAGAGTGATGGGAAGTGAATGTTTTATTACATAACTACGAAAAAACTATCATAATTCGGTATATTCCTGACCTATAACTTTTCATTTGAGTTCCGTCGATAAATATGCAAATTTTAACCACGACGGAAGAGTCGCAATCCTGGGGAAGTTTTTTCTTGATCGTCGGCTTAAGGACACTACACAATCTGTGAAAGCTAAATTCCTAGCTATGATGAAAGAGGCTAAGAAAAACTGATATTTAATTGAAAAATGCTATTAATATTTTGAATTCATTACTTAACAGAAAAATTCTATAAGATAAAATTAAACCCTTATATTTTCGGATAACTCATTGCAAGGATGTATATTAGCGTAGATAACGCGAAATTTAAAATAATATTTAAATATAAAGTTTAAAACATTTCGCCTTTCTAATCAAAACTTTTTTAGCGGCAATTTCTATTTTGTTCCGCGCAAACGGAAAACAAAGACTATAGAACCACATTAATATATACTAGGAACGTTTTTAAACGGTATGTTTGGAGCTAAGAATACCCACGGTCTTATTACGCTGTTCGAAATACACAGCATGCATTATGCCATTACCTTCAATGGTAAATATTTTGTCGAATACAAGTTATCAATCTTTACTTTTGGAACTCCTAATTATACTCACAGTTCCCAACAACGTAATATCAGCATCCTTCAATTGCTTGGCAATCGTTACTGACGCGAAGGCATTGACTGTGGTTATGTTGTGACCCTTGTTTAGCTAAGTACATTAGTATTATTTTGATGCACTCATTTCTCAATATTAGCTGTGAGGAAGATTAAATATTAAATCAAAATGTAGGCAAAGGAAACCTATGTAACAAATAGACCAAAATCCTCAATAAGAGAATGTATAATAAAAAATTCCCTTTGATGACATCCAGTTCCTTTTTCATCATCCAAATAAACACGCGATTTGGGAAGCCTGAATAGCGTGGTGATCCGTACATCGCCCTGGCAATCGAAATGGAACTTTTTCTCGGGGAAATTTCTTGATTAAAAAGTTTTTAACCGTCTCAATTTAGTCAAATATGAACATATTTAGTTAGGAGAATTACTCAGCGAGTTGTTATTTTATACTTTGTGACTCCACCTCGTCAAACTCGTACACCCTCTCGCCAAACATGTAATACAGCACTAAAATAGAGCACGGCAATTAGGTGCCATGTGTCTTGGTGTAAATTGTATAATTTCACTGAAAGAATAACTTTTTAATGAGAACTAAAGAGAACTGGCTATCATAGAAGATAATTTTTTATAATATATTCTTTAATTGAGGATTTTGGTAAATTAGTTCCATAAGTTGAGAGAATGGATGAGAGTCGAATAACGAAACAGATATATAAGAGTGAAATGAATGCAATACACAAGAGTGAGATGCGAGATGTAGAGGTAGGCCGAGAAAGTTTTGGTGGAATGTGGTTTGAGGAAATTCTTAGGAGGAAGAATATTAGGAGTCTTAAAAACAGGAGAGCGTGTATGAAGCAGTGTAAGGGGGAAAATGAAGCAAAAGAGGTTTTCAAGGATAGATCAGTATGGAGGAAATTATTGAAGCAGAGTTAGGTGTACAAATATGTATTTATGAGTGAAAATTGGTGACTCTGCCTACCTTGGAAGGGAACGGCGTGATTGGTATGTAGGTAGTTACATAAGTTTCCTTTGCCTAAGTTTAGATTTTACGTCATTCAATGAAACCTGAAACAGGGTTGAGATTTATTGAGCAACCTGCATTTAAATATTCATTCATTCATTCAAAATATACCTCACCTACGCGGACAGAGCAGGTTACGCGGTTACTTTTCGTGTGATTATAGTAATAAACATACGATTTTTTAAACAAGGCTTTAAAAGGAGCTAAGACGGCTGAAAAGGGAAAATACATTTACAGGTACAAAATTAATGTAATAACGATTCTGGAAAATAAACTCACACTGCAAATCACTCATTTGTTAATCATATTGAACCAATAACCCTGTATAAAATTATTACTATATAATCAGGAATTTGGCAGCCAACAGATCAACATCCTTATATACTTATGAATCAGGTCATTTCATTACAATTCTATCAAGCAGGATTCAAGAGCTAGTCCTGGTTCAAAAAACATACGTAGTTAAGGAGGGGAGATATAAGAAAAACCCTTTTCTAAACCATTTACAGCTAATGATTTACTATTGCTATCATTCATGAAATTCTTCTTCTTCAAACTTTTACAAGGCTTCCAAAGGTAAGAAATATTTATGATGTTCCGCTTCAGTGAATTCCAAAAAAAGATTGTACTTGGGTAACCTTTTCAATGAAAATGTTTAAAAAAATCAGTTGTGAACCCGCTACACTCCAAAAGCAGTAGTCGATTTTCGTAAACCTATCTCTTCAAATTGTTTTATACATGTTTACAGTATTCAGAAACCGTCAAATTACATTAAATCATGATATGACATTACCGTGTACTGTAATTTAGTTTGTGTTATATTTGCAAGAGAAAGCAGTATACGGCAACAGAATATGGCAATGAAATGTGTAGTGATTATCAATTATACCCATCGTTATACAAAATCATCGGGAATCCATTACATCTGCCAACGTTATGGGTGACCAAAGAAGAAACGGGAGTTATTAAAGGAAATGGACTAATTGCAGAATATACGAATACAGTGGATTGGGCTAAAAATACAGCACTATAAAATTATAACAAGGTGATTGGGTCTCATGAAGTAAACATACTGACACTGCCTTAAAATGCTGTCAATAATATTATAACAATTTAACTGAAGTAACAAAATTAAATTATCACATAAAAAGCCCTTAATGGGAATCCTAGCGTTGCAACGTATTATATTACGTATGAGACAGCCTTAATTGGAATATTCATGAGTTCCCTTAAAATTCAGAACCTGAATGCCCCTCTGAGGAACCTCTCTACATAGCTGAAAACCAAATCGTGGTAGACGTAAAGTAGCAATCTATATTTTTTTATCTTTACTACATGACAAATATTTTGGCCAAAAAAAATAGCCGGCAGGTCTTAGGAAACCTCAGCCGAAGGACACGGAAAAATAATTGGAAAAATAATAGGAAAAAGCCAAGTTTCCCATTTCTTCTTCCAAAGAAATCTTGAATCCGAGTATTCTCGCGGCCCTGAGTTGATAGTTGCATTACGGCTTAAGCACATAATGAATGGTAATAGCGATTTGAACAAATTTATAATATTTTAGTTACATTGCACCACTGCCAGAATATCATGACTTAGTAGTTATACCAAAATAATGATGCAACCTTTCACCCAGCAGCAGATAAGACAAAAAAATAAGAGCATGTGATATGCATGGTCAAATTTACATTTATCTGAACTGAAGCATATTTAAAACTTTTTATTTTACTTATCATACTCTGGGAAAATAAGAATTAAGCATCACATTTTTATACATGAGCGCGCATCCCACTAATGCATGCAATTATGGCTTTTCTTAGGAACAAAGAATCCTAATATAATAATATCGTATTCATTAGCACCGATATGCATCTCACCACGCTAGAATCTTTCATGGAGTCTTTTCCTCAAGGTCCACCTTGCCGTGATTTGTGCACTTTTATCAGTTCTTCCGCTTGGAGGGGAGACCTAACGATAACTCCTTCGTGATCCATGAATAGTGGAGGGCTAGAGATAGAATTGCGTGCGGAGACCTCAACCATATCGGGGACAATGCCGTAGAGTCCTAGAATGAGTAGGCTTCAGGCCAGCTCCCGGAAGGATTAGATACTTTCACGCATTCAATTTGATAACGTCATCACTTAATATTTCAATGAGTCGCACCCGCGCTGGCCTGCTCCCTAGATACAAAAAGTTTGGGGGTGAAGGATAATCGGTATTCGGGTATCTAAATATTTAAGAGTCAAGGAGAATAGAGACGATTTAAAATGAAGACAATTAATAGCAATCTCATACGAGTAATCGTAGTAAGTGCATGTTTATGATGAGTTGCTACAGCCATAAGTGTTAACTAAAGCTCGTGATATCTTCGGACACTTTAAACTATTCTTGGGTATTTATCAATAAATCATAAGTGCAAATAATTAGGAAACGAGAGAAAACAAATTATGAGTTCGACGAGTTGCCCCGGGCCACAAAAATTGTGGAATGACACTCACCTCGACATGAAATATATTTTCAAAAACAAAGGGAAGGACGGCTCCAAGAGCATACTCATCCTTCTCCCAAGATTTGCGCGATACTACCAGCAAAGACACAAATTCAGTCATTCGCTACGTTTATATAACTAAACGTTTTGGGCACTAATAAATCCTAAGATGTAAGAAATACACATTCCGAGGTATAAAGGCTAGTTATCTCGCATATTTCTTGACTTACCTACACTTGAATATATTAAGGGAGAGCATTGGAGGCATTTGCGTCTTCAAAAAAGTTGGCAGTAAAAAATGCGGCGGACGTAAAGGAGTAAAAACGGAGCGCCAGGCTACCAGGCACCACATGGTTGGGGAGGACATGAGGGAGGTGTATAAAGACTAAGAGGAGGGAGGGAAATGGGAAGGGACATGTAATTAGGGGTAATGAGATGCAGAAGGCCGAGAGAAATAAGGATATACCGGTCAATCTGAGATGTGGGATAAAGAAATGGCTGCTTAAGAAAGTTAGGTATATGTAAGATGAATGCAGAATTGCAGAATAAAAATAAGAAAAGGAGTTTCTTCCGTCGTTTCAGTACATCATAATACAGAGAGATATAATTTTTGATACCTTAAAATGTATATCCATCCTCCGCACATTGATGACTACGATTATTAAGAAAGTGACCCGACAGCAACATAAAACTTTTATTTTCTTTCAATTATTGCTACATTTTTCATTAAGTCTAACAAATGATACATTCAAAAAGCAATATTTCTTCTCACTGATTAATTGTACGCCTGCATCGAAAGCCTCAACGATAGTTTTTAAGGATGTTAGAAAGTAAATATCCTCTGATAAGCATTAAAGTTTTTATTTTCTATTACATAATTATATTTATATTGCCACCTATATGAATCTATGCTTCGGCTACCACTCTGTCGCTTTCGAAGATTGAAACTTGGGTACGACAACTGGGACACAATCAAAATAAAATTGAACGTCACATGTTCTCCAGCTTGATACCCATAGAATCAGCCCCAAATATACTCGCACAAAGATGTTTCAAGACGTATTCGTTGTTAAATAGGTAGATGATAGTTTTAACAACGACCACTTGCTCTTATCAATAGAAAATAAAGGCGCCTTTTGTGAAACAAATATTGCTGACTTGTAAAGGACAAACATCATAAAATATGCGTCAATGTGAGCCATCCAATTATCTGTAAACCGGATGCACCTCGGGGACAATTTTGTCAATAAAAAAGCATAAACAAGTTATTTATTATAAAATTTGTTCTGTTAACCATCTATTTAATTCAAAATATTTATAAAAATAATTCAATAGCAACATACAATAGAGGTTGGTAAGCACGGAAGTAGAAATACCAACACTTTTCTTTCACTGATGATGAACCTTATCTTGCACTATACCTCTCTTCATTACACTTCTCTTGCAATATATCCATTCAGCCTATTCTCTTTCTTTCCCTCCCCCGCTAACCTGCTCCCGCTAACCTCTCAATCTCTGCCCTAAGTATTCCTTCGGCACTCAATCCCTCTTCAATAAATCTACTCTGCCGTCACAAATTCTCCACCATTATCCTACCCTTACCCACCATAAAGGACACATTCTCGCAGACCTTAATTTATGCACATCGTACTTCCTCCATCCTCTTCTTCATCAATTCCTCGGAAGTCTGCAGCCTCTCATCTAAGATCTCTTGCTCTTTTCTTTTCGCACGCTATTCTGCACCACACAATGCTACACTCCATACGAGAGTATTCACTATTACTTTAATTAAGTTGCCACATAAGATCCCTGCCATTTGTTCACCCTTACCTCTGAACTCTTCTGTAGTAAGCGCATTATACTTTCAAATTATCTTGGTGAGCCCATTTCCCTCCAGCATGCAATCCAAATATTGAAATCGCCATACCAGCTCTAGCTTGTTCTGTCATAATTTGCTGGTCAACCTCACCTCCATTATTCAAAAAATAGTAACATATAATATTTACTGTGACTGATCAACATTTCGTGTTTCCCATCACTAATTTCCTTACACATCCTTTGTGCAAAGCCCTACTCGACCTGAATAAACAAGTCCAACTCGTGCGCGAATGCAATCCATTTCTTTAACAGTCCTACCTTTATTCCTACATGAAATTCTTCTCTGACCTCTTTTACCATTTCCCTGTCATAGTCAGATCATATACAGTATTCACTGGAGGCGATCCAAATATGTGAAAGCTTTTCTTGAGAATTAAGTCACTAGGAATTCGGTCCCAGGAAGCTATGGAATCAAAGATGTAGTTATTAATCTAGCGGTGTATACTAGAAAAAAAATGAATCAAAATGTACGAAGAAAAAATGTATCAATTACGCATACACAACAGAATGACGTAAAATGAATATCCCATTATTTAAGTTTATCAAGTTAATTTTTCTAACTCTACACGAAAGCGAAATAACGAATGCTATAATTTAAGTTGAAAAAAATTAAGCGCAATTATGCAGACATTAGGCGTGGGAATCGGTATTCAAAAGATAGTCTACAGATGATAATAAAAAGCACCAATATCTTTACAGTTAACAGTGTACTGAGGCCACTTGATAAATTAATCGAATAACTGGAATAATTAAAATTGTATCGAAAACATTCAGCATTTAAGCCTAGTCGAATTGGAGGGATTCCATAGCATAGGATAGGATTCAAACGTTTTTTGATAGAAAGAAAATTTATAAGACTAATTGGCAAACTGTTTATAATTTGGAAAGATACACTTATTATTCTGAATGAATGCCACACATCGGATGGGTACGCGACAGTACCACAGCATAAAACGAATATTTTCATCCTGATTCACTCCGGAGAATGACGCAAAGTTTTAATAATGAAAGGATAGGGGAAACGAAACATTCATGAACACAAAAGTTGACCTTACTGTCTCTAGTTAACATTCTAAGTCTGAGATAAATTAACACACAATGAAAACTCAAGTTTACTGGCATTCACTCTTAGGTGTAGAGTTCTACCACACTATTTCTTATCTTAGTGCAGACAATTTTAAAAATACCTCTTCTATCTCATGGGATGTCTAAAGAGAAAGACATCTGATAAGAGAAACATACTTTGAAACTTAAAAACTAATGCAATTATACGGTTAACAATCTTTTGAAAGAAAAAAAACAAGTGAAAATTGATTCTCGCACAGCACATATAAGTTTGGATACTTCAAGTGATCCTTAACATAACCACATTAGAATTTTCTACTTATCCAAGATTTACAAGATAAAATGTACACGAGGTAGTTCATGATTCGTAATTCTTATGAATGTACAAGTAAATAATTAATGCCACAAGCTTCCTTTCCGTTCATCTGCTAAAAGTAGCACCTCTTGGAAATATTATATTCAATAATTTCCTTCAACCCTACAGAAGGAGGTAGCAAAAATAGTATAAAAAATGCATTATATAAATTAAATTGTGGGTATGCTAAGGGACAAACGGAATGGGTTTGAATTTAATAATTAGTAAATGGGTTACCCCAACAGAAACCACTAAAATTAATATATAAGCGCTTAAAAAGATTGGATAATATGAAAACGCTCAAATTCCGAGAAAGGTAAGTATCGCGTGTCTCGTCAAGTAATTTCTGAGGTGACCTTCATTTCTGTTGGCGATCTTTAAATAAAGCATCCATTTGAATCAGGTATTTGCTGTGTTTTTCTAATACAATACTTTTTAAATATCGCGCCTTGTCTAACAAAATCCCCTGTCATAAATAGATGGAATCAGGAACACGTATTTTGCGTTCACTTGAAATGTTCGTCATTTCTCACACCAATTATAGGTATCTGGAGCATGATTCCTTTGTATTTTATATCTAAAAAATGAAATCTCACTTAACAGGTTCCCAAAGGCTGGTGGAATTGCACTGTTTGGGAAAGAAAATTATCTCAATCTGATGAATACTTATATCCATACCCCTTACGTAAGACTCCTTCAGGCCTATCATGTTCCCGAATACTTAAAACTACTCATGAGGTAAATTCGAGATCGTTGTACGCCAGAGGTTATGGTGATCAAAAAAAACAAAAACAGCTGAGAAGAACATTTTCTGATGTATATAATCTTTGAACATTTCCCTCCATTTTTGGTACTTCCTCGACATAATTCCCTGTGCTTTCAGCTACGAGACGGAGGACGGGACCAAGGTGGAACAAGTGGGCCAAGTGAGGGATTTTGGCGACGGGGTCAAAGGCTACGTGGCCCAAGGTGCTTACGAGTTCATCGCCACCGATGGCCGCAAATACAGGGTCACCTACACGGCCGATGAAAATGGTTTCCAGCCAAAGGTAAGATCATCATGAAGAGCCAAATTGCGAAAGAGGGAATCCACGTAATACTTCGTTGCTTACTTAATTTATGATACGTGTAATTAAATGAAAAAATGGTGTTCCTGGAAATAAGCATATTGTAATCAAGTTAGTCGATGCACATTTCTCCAACGTCTACTCAATGTTAAGTTTTGCATTTTGATATTATCCCAGGACTCTTGATTGTTACAACACTCATGCATTGCTTCCTTATGTTCATTAAAATAAATGAGACTCCTTCCAAGTACATTCTATCGAGCTATAAATTTGCATTGGCAAGATAATTCAAACAAAACTTGAACACATTAACGCTCAGTAGCTAATTCTCTTTCCTAGTCCAATTTCTCACACGATTAACTATACTCGTATTTTAAACCTAGTCAAACTACTTAACGGAAATTAAAATACACTTTGTATAGGTTCACTAGATGGGTTTATTGAGAACGACCACGGTTTCGTCACATAATGACATCTTCAGGTCATTATGTGACGAAACCATGGTCGTTCTCAATAAACCCATCTAGTGAACCTATACAAAAAGTATTTTAATGTCCGATAAGTATGGAGAGGTTTCAAAAAGTTCAAATTGCAGTTATTAGTTATACTAGTCAAACTAATCAAAACCATTCCTTTCCCGTCTTCTCCTACGCTACAATCTTCTCAATTGAGCAGATGGGATTTGGTATTATTCTCTCAATTATTACGTTCTACATATCCTTTATAACGCTCTTAAATCCTCAGGGCGCGCATCTACCAGTTTCCCCGCCGTTCCCTGGATCACAGGCGTTGCACCACGCAGGGCCGCGCTCCGGGGCGCCACCGGGCAAGTACCGCGGAGGCGAGGGGGGGCGAGAGGGGCCGACGGACCGGGAGGAAGAAGAAGAGGTGGACTACGAAGAGGAGTCGGTCATCACCGCCTAGCGAAGATGGAGGAGGCGATCTGCAGGCGTCTTGAGCAGGCAAAAATGACAAAAGGCGGATGAAAAATGGTCCACCGGAGTGGAGTTAAAAAATGCAGCGAGGGGTGAAAAAATTTAGTGCAGTGAGAACGTTGCGGAGGTCTACGATTCCTATGACAATACCTTAAGAAATCTTTTTCATCAAAGAAACGAGCTGAGTGTGCTTTTCTTATTGACCTAACGACCCATTGAAAAATGCTAATATAACTCAGGGTTTCCTGCATGGTTGGCATGATGGAATCTAATGTTTGAAGCGAGGTTTGGAGGAAATAGCCAATACTGAAGTTAAATTCATAAGCGGTGCGTTAATTACGGCTTTCCCTTAATGCCAACTACAGGTGCAGCTTGCACAAGAATCTTCGTCCTAGGATGGAGTTGAGACGAAGAAACATATTGTTAGTAAAAATGCAGCAGAAAACTATTTCCAGATTCTTTTCACACGGATTTTCTTAGCAATTTTATTGTAAGCAACGTAACGATTGTCCCTATAAACTTCATCATCCATTTTAGAGACACATTTCTGCGGTCGTAAGCTAAAAATATTATGTCTCTTCTCAGACTTATAGACAATCTATTTACGCTTGCAAGAGAAATTAGTATAACATGCGTAGCTATTACAGAAATTCTTGGCTAGTTAAAAACATTGAATCTGTGATTCCTGTGCCTGTTAATGCTTGGACAAGAAGAATCTCACCGCAATTTGACACATCGGCTATCCCACCGCTCTTTTTCCGCCTAATTTCATTTTTCTTGATACATGTTCCATATTTTCACGCTTCCCTCAGCACGTTAAGTCACAGAGACGATACACCAGCGGGAAGACTGTCCAAATTTTGAACTTAAAATAACTCGTCAATATTTTTCCACTGCCTCGAAACATTTATAACATGTTTGTAATACGTGTAACAAATAAATTGATCAACAGGGATCAATTTTCGGCAAAATACATACGAAACTAAACGATATTTTCACTTATTCCAATTAATCACATTCATGAACGTACTTTTTGTGACAAAAATGCGGCGATTTCTTTATCTAACGCAGTGAAGCGGTCAAGGGTGAAAGTGATTTTTCATTCAAAAGCCTTTTACATTAACCAGTAGGTTTTCACAAATATTTTCATATCTAAGGAGGAGCACTTAATTCAGGAATGTAAAACCAAGTAAGAGATGAGAATAAATATAGCATGAGAAATATCAAATGGAAAACAATGGAATCAAGTATAATCGTCTTTATGTAATTTAAACATATACTGTATAAAATTATTTTTGAGAATATTACATGTTTTCAATTGCATTTTAAAAAAACTTTGCATCGAGCTAGATATTATGTATGAATGTTAAATATTGTGCTTGTGTGTGTAAAAAGTGTGCTTGATATTGAATGGAGAAATTCAAATCAACTCTTGGTACTAAATGTAGTCAAAAAGTCCAAAGGTCAAATCATGACTGATGGCATGGTAATGCCTATAATAAACTATATTTTTAATTATTTTGCGTCAAATTTATTACTAAATTCAAGTATAGTATAAATAAATATTTTTCAATAAAAAAATCGTCGGCGGTTGTAAATTATTTTATTTATACATAATCAATGAGGACAAAAATGCGAGACATAAATTAAACAATTCTCTTCGTCAAGTTATTCTTTGATAATTCAAAAATTATTACTCAATTCACCGAGAACGAAAGCTAAAATATATGCACCTTGCACCAGCATCTTCGGAGCTTTAGAGTCAACCTTAAGAAAAGAGATTTGGGTAGAGTGCAATTCTACGGAAGGTTGATACCTACTTTTCCCAGTATTAGAATTAGAGTTCGTGTAACACATAAATATACGACAATCTTAACAATTTTAACATAAGTAGAAGGAATATTAATAGCATAGCACCAAAAAATCCTAACAGTAAATGATACGGATTTACGCCATTAGTACTTTCAAATAAGAGCGAATTCAAGAGTCTATTTACAGGGAGTTCAAAGAAGTGAACCGGAGGGGAGTGAGCAGTGGTTCAACGTAATTTCGCGTGTAACCCACCGAAAACCATATTTTTGCGAATTTTGGAAAGGTAACGGATGAGGAGCTTAAAGCAGGAGAAGCGGTTTGCTCTCATTCTAGAGGTGGTTAAGACTTGAGATACCTTCAATTCAAGTATACATCTATGCACTATCCGCTGTAAATAAGATCTGATATCATTCCAATAAGAGAAGATTTTATCGCAAATATTACCGGAGGTGACTCAAGGATTTTCGGGATCTCCCGCGTCCGTTCTGCCTCTGGCTTCATTAACGCCACATGTAATTATTATATGGTGTTTCCAAGCGCGCATCGAGGTGCACGGACAAGGGGAAACCTCGTACTCCGTGCGCTCCCGCAGGAACGAAGTAATTTTTTAGTTGGATGTAGGACGTTTAATACGTCTCGGTCTTGTTCGGGATTTCATCGAATATACTTAATTAACGCTACAAGTCATACATTCTTTCTACGTGATTATAATTTGTGAAACAAGACACTTGGCACACAATCCAGTCCTGTGGGGCAAGTGAGATGCAAACGAGCTATCGGTCTGGAGTTTGCTGCTCCATTAAATAGGCTCAATGATTTGTTTTTCTGGCTTTCGATAGAAATACTTCCATTCTAATTGATATCGTTAACATAACCATTACTTTTCAAAGTATATTATTCTCAATTTGAACTTAAGTAGTAACATATACATTTAAATAATGAGAAAAACATCGGGAAACGTGTATTTTTATTTCTGATAAAATAGCCATTGTTTGAACTAATTGTACATAAAAATTTTAAAATTATCGTGGGATCAAGTTAAGAAGAAATTTAGATACCTTTTGACCTTAGTTTTAGTTATCAGCAAAAAACTGCACCAAATAAAATCAAGGAGCGTAATTGATGAGAATTGACGCTGCAATCAGCTCCGAAATACCGAGCTCAAAAGAGATCATTAAAAGTAGGTATATTAGTTAAATTAACAGAATATTTAGAACATCGACTTTATATAATAACAGTCTACTCACCTTGATTTTAGAATAGATATTAACATATCTTTAGGGGATAATAACCGTGGGAAAATCGCGAAAATTCTCGAATATGATCACAGCAGAAACCTTCATAGGAAAATAATCGAAGTTAATCGACGAATTAGGAAACGTTTACCCGGATGAAGAGATACTTCTACTAACACTGTATCAATGTAGGTCTCCTTACCGGATTTCTTTAGCTCAGAATAAAATCTAGCTTTTTCCATCATTTCCATCAAACCTATTCTCCCTCCCCTCTTTCCCCGCTAACCCTACGCCATTCCCTGTTCAATGGCCTTCAGTATCCCTCCGTCACAATGCCGCCATTTTTGTTCTCCCCACCTTTTCCATCTCCAAAATTCACCAAGCACTTTCCTCTCTTATGCAATGACCAATTCGACCGTCGTTAACCTATATACCCATTGTTCTCTTTCCATTATACTCCACCCTCTCACCTTCTTACAGAACAATGAGAAAATTAGTACAATAATATATTTTTATCTTTCCAATCGAAAGCATTTGACAAACGTACACTACATTACCGACTAATGTAGTGTACTACATTACTAGTACACTAAATTACCGAGTAATGTAGTGTACGTTTGTCAAATACAACTTATTGCCCAAATACAACTTATACTGCCTCTTCCGGGATATATCATAGTGATTAAAAGATTTATCAACATTTACCTGAAGTAAAGGATATCATAGGTCTGATGTTTTACATTATTCAAAGATAATGAGGCAAAATTCATCGCGATGGTATTAGAAATCGTCACGGATAATCGGCAATATAGGCCTAATTTCGAAAGTTGTACCTTTAGAGTGACTTGACTAATTGAAATTGTACAGTCACCCTCTCGTCCGTTGCTAGGCCTTAAGTCAGATAAAAGCTTTCCGGTAACTACTTTCATCATATACGCATTCAGACGTTCCTGTATATGCTTGCTTATTAAAGAGCAAATTGGCAACCAATGACGGAACTTCGTAAAGGCCGTGAGTGATGATTTGAAAGACGATGGCGTAAAGAGCCGTCAATCACGTAAGATAGATAACGAAACGCCGACGGAAGATTAAGATTACCATAGGAAAAGTTACACAAAAGAAATAAGAGAAGCATTCAAAAGGTCACCGCTTCATCGAGCTCAAAGGAAAAGCTAGCAGGAGATTTAGTATTTCGGAAATGGTAAAATTAGAAACCTATTATCTCATACGTCAAATAACTTGATAACTTGAAACTTCCCAATATTAGAAGTTTTATCACATTAATGAAATGAGAAAAATTGAGAATTGAGGCATCACGAACAATAATGTCCACCAGAAAAATCAAACTTTTCCGGGAAAATTAAAAAAAAAAAAAGATTCCTGTATTTTATTTACTAAGGAACCTTCTAGCAAGGATGAAGCCATAGTGGAGATCAATGCATTTGCATGCCGAAACACTAAAATCAGAGGAATTTTGCATCGTATAAAAATTGATTTGCAAATAATCAGCCAATAGAAAGTTATTAAAATACTATTAGACAGGTATCGACAACAGAAAGAGTCTATTTCTGCCCTAAAACTTGGCTGGTGAAATTCTTGCGTATACTTTCCGAATTCACTCATCTCTTTTTCCTCAAAATTTCTAAATATTGGCATTTGAATATCACTATTACATTTTAAGCAGTTTGATCACAATTTGTTTTGATTTTCCAGATATTCAACCAAATAATTAAGTCGATCGCGTCCTTGAGAATGGGAGGTTGGACTTTTTCAGAAAAAATTAGGTCGCCTAGAAACAGAGCCAGTCTTAGTTATGTCTTATAGGTACAAATTCTCAGCTTTATGAAGAGAATCAGGAAGTTCACGACATCGAAAAAGCAATCCTTAATAGTTTAGTTTTTATGGTATTAAGAAGGATAACTACCACTTCTTGCTCAATAGAAAATTCTGTGCTCATTACGGTAGTGCAAGTGACCGTCTGCACCATGGCTAAAGCGGATAAATACGGAGTTATGCATCGGATGAGTATTAATAACTTCCACTACCGCCTTACGGATCAGAGTATCTTTGGTAGATGCTGCCACCTTCCGACTCGACGTCACACTCTCAGCAGAAGTGGCGCATGGTACTTGCGTAGCGATCTTTCTGCAACGTGAGGCGCGAAATCAAAATCATTGGTTCAAAATACGCTGCAAGAGTCGAGAGCAGAGATGAGCAACACTTGGTACGCGTACCAAACATGCCACACCAACTTCTGGTAAAAGAAACAAATATATTGTGCTTTCCATGTGTATTTACCAGTTTTTGACTGTCAATCTTATGGAGAACACTAAATAGGTATTTGTAGAACTCCACTAACGAGACTAACTACACTATGGCTCGGTTCACAAAAACATAAGTAATAAAACTGAGGAGGAATATGGAACATAAGTTTCCCAGAAACAATAGATACAAAAAAGGCAATTACCTAGGTGAACTTTTTTCCACGTTGAAACATTTCCAAGTTAGCTCCTACTAGTTTTGAGATAGTGAGATTGTCTATAATAACCTTTTACTGCTATATTAATATCAATGCATAGCTGGAAAAACCTTGTCTGTTTAGTCGAAAAAGTACAACGGACAGTGTTAACTTTTTTCGTTAAAACTAATTAAAGTGTCTCGAAATTGTGTGAATAAGTATAAAATTTGCATATATATTTAGACACAAATAAAAAATATCCACAAATAACTATTTCGTAAACAACTGCCATTTTTTTCATTCAGCCAATTGACGTTATTTACAATGTCGCTCAAATATTAAATAACGTATTCTCAAACAAATTTGGCTGATACTTAAAACAGTTTAGTACCGATATATGGCCATTTTTGGTACGCATTCTCTCAATGGATGCCACCCGGGGTTGAGGGTTAGTGCAACGAATGTGACACCCAAATTTATAATGGTAAGCAATTTTCAATAAGATAAGGAGACAAAAAATTAAGTAGCATTATGACATTGTGTTTATAAGTAAAGTATTTGATAAAATAACACTGAGCATAAGTAAAAGTAAAGTATTTGATATAATAACACTGATTACACATACAAAACATAAGTGGTTCAGCCACAAAAACTAGGTTGTTTAAACGTATAATAGGAAGGTCCTCTGATAAAAAAGTCAAAGAGAGATGCTACTTCGCTCTGGTTAGGCCACACCTCGAATAAGCCGTGAGCATTTGGGACCCTGGTCATAAATATTAAACAAAAAAATAAATAAGTACAAAGGAAAGCAGTACATTTCGTTAAAAACTGCTAAAGCGTACATGTAGTGTCTCAACTTTTAGAGGGATTGAGGTGGGAGCTTCTAAGACTCGGAGGCTACACGCTAGGCTTAGGTTGCTTGAGAAATTCAGAACTGATATATTCGATATTTCAGAGCGACATAGAGAACATTCTCATGGCTCCTCATTATTTCTCTAGATCTGGCAGATGCGACAAAGGTAGAAAGATACACTGCCGAACAGATAGGTACAAAAACTAGTTATTTCCACGCACAATAAGTGACCAAAATAAAAATTGAGCTCCACTAAATACACTCCTATAATACTTGTCACCATTTCATCTCCCAAAACCTTACATCTTTATACGACTGTTGACCTAATACTCCCTGCCACATGCCCATGCAGTGGCTCGCAGGGTATAATTTAGATGTAGATGTAGAAAAAACCACACGCTGCAAAAAGAAATAATGATAAACATTGGAGTTAGTAAAAAAGTGACCATGATAAAAAATGTATTATTTTTAAATTTAAGTTCGGTTTTTTACAGACTAAATTAAATATTATTTTGTTTGCAACGTTTGGCTAGTTCTGGGTTGTAATTTTAAATATTTTACTGATAAAGCATTTTTTAAATTTTACAATCCTGAAAATTATTTTGCTTTTATCTAATTTTTTTTGTTTTGAAGGGTTTTCAAGGAGGCTATTTTCAGAGGAAGGCGGAGGTGAAATTTTTTCGAAAATATTTTGATAGTCTGGAGATCAATCCAGATGTTTGGTACTGTTACGGTAACTGCTACAGTAATGTTCAGTACGACACTTACCTGGTTTGGTGCATTTCTTTGAGGAAGCAGCCCAAAGTAATAGGGAAATCTTTGAGTTTAAATCAGTCAAAGATCTTATTTTGGGTCTAATTATGTGACTTAAGTTTGGGGAAAAGATATACCACAATAAGTGGTGAACTCTCACAAATATTTTTTACCAAACTTCTGCCAGGAATAAATATGATAAGTTATTTAAAGGATATGGAATGAATCTGTCACTTGGTACTATCCCTTGGCGTTGGTTTCAAGCAGGTTTCGTTGAATGACAACACCAAAGCCATTTTATAACAAGTTGCGTTAACACTTACTTAAGTTAATAAGTTGTGTACGTAGCATGCGGCGGAATCGCAAAGCGCAATCAATTTAGGCGTGCAATGGATTCCATTCAATCGAGATACTTGATCAGTTTTTCAATTAAGTCCGTAAAAGAAGGGCAAGTGTAAACCTGAATAACATAAAAGGAATGGAAAAAGCAAACTATAGCATTTCCGAAAGTGGTTTTTTGTCAAAAGGCAAGGCCATCAGTGGTGATCGTATTGCCGGGTGTGAATTATTTCCATTTTGAGGTTTCATAAAGCGTTTATTTTACAGACGACTTTACAAAGTTCTCTCAATGAAGAAATTGTGCATAAATTCAGATAAAGAGGTGGAGTACGCGCAATTATGGCTGGTATTGAGCTTATGAGGCATGGCAGTAAAAGGAGGAACCTGAGCGTCAGTATGATGACGGAGTTATTATAGTGTTCTAAATTGGTTTCAGTCACCAAAATGTAAAATTGTATCAGAAATTTACGAAAGTGGATAAGTAGGAAAATATATAACCATGAAAATAAACGTGCAGTTCAATTGTCGAAAGGATCAATTACAGAAAAACTTGGTACATTCTTCTGTAAAATAAACGCTTTATGAAACCGTAAAATGACCGGCAATACGATCACCACTGATGGTCTTACCGTTTGGGCCGTCATCTTTCATCAGTTAAGCGGCATTTACGAAGTATAATACGGCGAACATTACATGAGAACCATAAATAGACATCCATTAGGGACGCTCACGAGATATCAAGGCGAAATGCTCATAGGCTGACAATGTAGGACTCGAACATCGAAACTTCGACTAAGCTGGAGAGTTCGACCCGGTGGAAAACCCGAGTAACCTTCAACATCTCAAAGACTGTACTTATCGAGTACCGTCATACCATTATAATATTTTATAAGTATGTGCATAAATTCCGTTTTGCATGAAATCTCAGCTTTATGAAAAGAAAGAGCTATAAAAATTTATGAAAACATCCATGGTGCGAGCCCAAAAAACCCCCTCAAGCCCCTAAGCCAAGTTTTGATGTGGACCTTAGCGGTTTTCTACTGATATCCTAAATATGATAATTAAATTCACCTAAGAAGAAAACCAATTTGAAATCCTATAATTTATTTAAGAAAATGCATTTCACTCGTTCCAAGTACGCCCTGAGAAATTTAATGCCCAAGTGTAAAATTTCATTCCGTCCGGCCGAGACGGGAAAATCGTCCCTTATAGGTGATGCACGACTCACTTAATCTTTTCCAAGGATGCCCAAGACAACAAAAAGCAAAGCATACAGCTCAGCTATCTAAGTAGATACGAGCAGTGTATTGCGTGCAAATTTCCGCCAGGAGATACCTAATACTTTAAATCTATATAAATGATATCAAAGAAAAGGAAGAGTACAGGTCAGATACTTCTTCACCCGACAAAAATGAAAGCTATCCGTGAGTTAGCAACAGCAGACCAACGAACTCTTCATATAACATGAAATGAAATAAGCCCGGGCGGAGCCAGATGAATAATCTACTCTACTGCATGAAAGGATAACGAATGACAGATACACCAGGGTAAAAAAATTAAAACAAGTAGCAAAACCCGAATTATCCGATAAAGAGAAAATCAGTACGGGGGAGTAGAAGGACTTGCAATCGCATGTAATCGGGAGCACCATCATTAAAGCAGGATTTGACGGATCCTCCGGATTAATAAAAAAAAGAACGTACCACATATTTTAAAATTCATCAGAAAATTCATAGCACATTCACCGTGCTCTCACTATTTATTCTACTCTAGGGAGATATCCTTCTTAAATTATCATTCATGCCCTTGGGCATGAACTCGTAACACAACTGATATTGGAAAAAGGGATATAAATAGGCTTAATTTAATTTCTGAAAACGCATTTAACATACAATTCGAACGAAAGTATGCATCATTTTCGATTATTCTATTTCAGGAGTAAGGCCAGAGATGACTTGAAAGCTTCATCGCTCTGAAAAAATCATTATATCTGCTGATATTTGTCCGCCGTCATCATAATGGGTTTTTTTGGTGACTTTTCTCAACTGCAATACACCTTTTTCTGCAATAACGTGGATTTATTTAGAAATTACGAAGCGGATTAACGAAATTTACGAAGTGGATTTAATCCAGCGTAATATCGTTTGAATGAGGAATAACAATACATCCACAAACACCGGCATGCGAACCAAGAAGAGCATTGAGGGGTGTTAAGAGTTTGTGAGACGAGACGAAGAAGCTCATAACATAACAGCATGGATGAATCAAATGTTAATCACGCATCTTTAGTCACGCTGAAGGAAGTACGATAAGTGATGGAAGTATGACTTAATAGAAATTCAAATAAGATGTTTATACAAGTAGTCGAGAATTTTGAATGTAACAATGGAGAACTACTAAGCTTTTGGTTGTAATTTTTCTTTAAACTAAAAACAATTTCTACGGTGCAGATGATGCAATATTACCCTAAGTCAATAAGTAAACTAGTAAAAGAAGATAAGGTTTGACGGATACATTAAATACCTTCTGCATTTAAAAAATCAGCAGTAATAACCCTTCACCTTCTAAAGTACAGTTTCTAAAATAGGAAGAGATAGGGAAATGACGAATTTTTTTCCCTCGTCCAATTTAAACCACCGTTCTCCATTCCATTTTAGCCTTTAACATTGATATAAAACAACCTCTGCCATGCAGCGTTCTTTGAATGCCAAATAATTCACATAATCTTTCAGAATCCGCGAACTATCCGAGGTATTACATTTACAGCGTCACCTGAAAGTAAACATTCGTGTGAAAAGATGCGTTCCACAGAAATAACCTTTAGCATGTTCCCGTTGAAGTTTGATTCCACGTATATTCAAGCCTTGACCCGTACGCGATTCTGTGAAAGATTTTTCCTCCCGAGGAATTTCTGCACTTATGTGCACTTGTGAGTGGTGACTTAAAGGTTATATTGCAACTAGTAAGCAGTAGCCTCAAAATTTGCCCAAAGGGATGATCTTGAAGATAAAGGTTTAGCTTTAATCTCATGGACGGTGGCACCATGTGCACGGTTTACTTATTTAGCCGTCTAAACCTTGCTCCTTTTAAGCCCACAAAAATCCACAGGAGAGAATAGACAGATACCTCGGTAGCTCATCTAGCCCAATCACTCAGCGTTTCAGGGATTCGATTTTGAAACCCGGTCAATGTGAACGAGTTTTCTTCAGTATAATTCCAGCATCTCCATTTATCCACTCGATGTAATGATTGTATTTCAAGATTCCTACTGGCCTCCTGATTTCTCTTCACAAATGCCTCAATTGGAAATCACAAAAACCTTTCTACTTGGACATGATTTATCATTTATTTACTTCATTACTAGGGAAGCGTGATAGGCCCAATTTTATTTCTTCTTTACGTAAACGACTTGAATACAGTAGTAAAAAATAGCAAGCTCCGTCTTTTTGCCGATGATGCAGTAGTGTATAAAGAAATTAGAAATGAAGAGGACAGACAGTTTTTAGCTAAGGATTTAGATGCGATTGATGATTGGTGTGATAGATGGCAACTGGAATTAAATTTGAAGAAATGCGCGATTATGAATTTTTGGAAAAAGAATGGCTTTCCCCGGAATAATTATTACATTACAAGAAAACAAAATATGTAACGTAGATTCAATTAAATACTTAGGCGTCACCATCACTGAAGACATGTCATGGGGGAAACACATCAGGGAAATAACTAGTGTAACAAACCGTAGATTAGGATTCGTAAAAAGGGTTCTAGGTAAATGCGATGAGAGAGTACGAGAAAGAAGTTATTTTACACTTGTCAGGCCTCATTTAGAATATGCCGCTAGTATATGGGATCCGTACGAGGAAGGTATGATTAAAGAATTAGAGCGCGTGCAAAGGAGATCTGCTAGGTTTGTTAAAGGCCGTTATGATAATTGTATAAGTGTTACGAGCTTAATAGAAGAACTAGGATGGGAATTACTATCAGAACGCAGGTTAAAATTTAGGTTAAAACTTTTAAATAAATTCGAAACCGAGTTGTTCACAGATGACGTTAGATATATATTGAGAACCCCTGCGCATTATGCTAGGTTTGATCATATTAACAAGATTAGAGAGATAGATTGTCGTACCGATAGATTTAAAATGTCACTTTTTCCTCGTACTATACGAGAGAACAATAGGCAGCGTAGCAAAGGGATAGGGAGGTGAAATATAGTTAGAGTAGTCTATAGTGCATGATGCATATAATAACAACCAATAATCCCTTCCTTATTATGTAGATACTAACCATCTAGCTCCATGTGACCCTATTTTCTAGCATATCTCCCTTAAATATCCTCCTTGCATGTCAATAGTGCATGTTTGGTGATCTTCACCCCCTGCCACACACCCTCGTGGTGGCTCGCAGGGTATCACGTAGATGTAGATGTACTAAGATTTCAGTCATCAGATTCCGCCCGCTAGCATTTGCTTCCCTCATTAACGCCACTTCACCCTCTTGTGTGATATCACGACCATAATCGCCCACAACAGAGCAGTAATCTGTGCGTTGCTCGAAGTGTTGAGTATTGTGCCCTCAAACGGAAGCAATGTTCAGTCATTTTTCACGTAAAATAATAAGTGTTTTACCCATGATAAACATTTATCTCAAACTAATTTCTCACTTAAGTATACTCATTGCATTGCACATAAGTTACCTCATTGCATCATCTGACTGTCAACCTCTGCAGGATAATTGGTCCCTCAAACGCCCCTCTGACCGCATATTATAAGTAATTTTATGCTTGCGTATAACCATAATGATTTTATGGCACCCCCAGTATAGAATTACATAATCATTATTTTTAAGGGAAAGTTTAGAAAAAAGAAACATCTAACATATGCACCATCCTTTAGTTGAGAAATAATTTCATAAAATCGTAGCAATATATGCGATTTCATGAGATTTGAGACTCACCTCGCACAGGGGTAACATCCTATCCTCAATTTTTTTATCGACGACGACGCATAACACGGCCTGCTTTCACGAGTCGTTAGGCGCAAAGCGCGTCGTGACCACGGACAAAACGGATTAGGAGTCAACGAACCTTCCATCGCTATTAAGCACCTGAAACATACTGAGCGCATCCAGGAAGAAAGAATATGAAAGGATATGAGGAGGTCAGAGAAATCAAGGTCGAATATATTATTCAAAATGAGCATAAAAGAATCCTCAAGGTCACTGGAAAGGTGGTTGACACATTCATTCAACCATCGACAACTTGAGAAGAATGAAAACGGAGAATGGAGAACGAGAGAAACGATAGAAAACACGATTTTACTGCAGACACGACGGTAAATATAAAAGGATATGCATAATTTCAAGATTTCTATCTGACAACTACTAAGACCCGAAGGTAAAGTCGTAAAACAAAATAACATATTATCCTATTTTTCTCTCTTAGTTCCAAACTCATTTTGAAACTTTATCACCACCTCTTAGCGTTCTTCTTAATAATATAATACCTTACCTCTACTTAATACTCTACATAACTCATTAAAGAATTTAACGTAATAGTGAGGAAACTATCCGCATTTCACTATATTCGCACACCTGATTGAAAGCTCTCTTACTGAAAGACCGATATGCATCGATTTGAAAGAAATAACGTCTCCAATAGTAACATCTGGCAAGCATGATACTCTTGCGAGCAGGCTACATGTACTTTGACAGGGAGCATGATTTACGTTCTTATTAGCTATGAGGCTCACAAATGAAAAAACGACTTCGTTTCCTTCCACTGATTTATTTTCTTGGTACGACATGTTTCGACACATAGAGGTCATTTTCAAGTACCTGAAAAAGGTACTTGAAAATTACCTCTATGTGTCGAAACATGTCGTACCAAGAAAATAAATCAGTGGAAGGAAACGAAGTCGTTTTTTCATTTGTGAATATCAACTTCCACATAGTTGAGCCTGATACCATTGAAAGCTATGAGGCTCTTTGCACTAAATTGTAAAATTGTAAATTGTAAAAATAGCATAACCGACAATAAACGGCAGGCATAGTCATCTAATTCTTTACATTTGATACTTCTTAAATAAACCTTCGCCCAACACTTGAACCACATCCAACATTTTGGCCTCAAGATAAACGCTATATCATGATTCTGAGTTCATCAAAAAACTATACCCAAACATCAAATTCATATGGAAAATCTAAAGGCAAAATCAATCCTCCAAAACAGCTAAAACCTAATGGGGCATCTCTCATTTCACTCTTTTGATTCCTCTAAAATTTTCTCCGCACTTGTGTTGGCACACCTTTCCCGTAAATATTACCTCGATAAGGAGAAAGGTCTTATGTGTTCCAATGACCTTATCTATATCTGACGTCAATTAGGAGAATATATGATGATGTAAGATATATTCGAAACTGACGTCAAAGATACAATAAATTGATTTAGTACCCAGCCTCGGAGAACGATAAGTGCGTTAAATGAACGTTGAATAAGTCTTGGTAGTGTGATAAAGATATTGAGATGATAGGCACGATAAGTGTACTAGGACAATGAAAAAGCAGGACGATGGTACTGGATATACAGGTGATAGTGCGTCAAATGCAACAGGTGGTAACGTTCAAGGATCAATGGGGTTTTTGAGAGAATGGGTAAAGCAGAAGATATTAAAGAAGAAGAGTAACTCTAGAAAAGGAATCATTTTCGAAGCTAGGTGAATTGGCAAATGGGAATCTCCGAAGCTATATTTTAAAAAAAAAGTGAAAGATATTTCATATGCTTGAGGCTTTAAGGGAGGAAAACATTGTCTTCGTGAAAAGAGAATGACCGTAGACTAGACGTTTTTAAAATTTGGTGAGGCCATAAATGGAGAGCATAACCTAGATAGCGAAGAAGAAGATCGAGGAGGTACTAGAGAGGTTGGGAGATAAAAGCGGATTGCAGTCACAACTTTGATTTAGTTCCATAAAAATCACAAATACATTATTAATACGAAAGCTCACCTAAAGATGTCTGCACTATCGGGACGATAAGTGTACTGATGGGTTCCGCTAAGGAATTGAAATACGAGCGAATCAATTCCCTTCATAAACATGAATAAGCTGAAGCAATCATTTTACCAGTCATTTGGCAAAAGACTTTCATTTTTAAATTTCATTTTTTTCTTTCATCAGATGGTAATGAACAGGCAAGGTTATGTAAGGCCGCACCTATCCCAGAGACCTATCCTTCACATGAAGGAGAACTCAAAAAACACGGAAGATGGTTAACAAGCAACGACGATTAATTATGAAGATTATGGCGGCATGTAAGAATAGCGAAAGCATGACGCGGACACCATTATGACGATTACAATCCCGCATAGGTAGATACATTTTAAAAAATTTTGGGTAATACTTTAGGCAAATACAATATAACTCTTAGGGGCATATTAGACCATAATACTAGATGAAGACTGTTAATATTGAAAATATCAGAAAGCAGGAACTACATTTCAGATCGGCCAAGTAAAACTCAATTACCTCTATCTCACATTATGAGGGATCGTCATGCATAGTGCTAGGGCTGAACATGATAGTTAGCACAGATTTGCGAGCAAAGGTACATCAATACTCGTTTAAATACCTATTAAAGAAAATATCTCTTTTTTCGTACACCGAGCATGATATTTCTTCAGTTAACCATGCACAAAAATTTCACTAAGTTTGGTTGGTACTGCTAAAAATAGCTATGCATATATAGCTATTTCCCCTTTTGGCAAAGTCCAGCAATGGATCCAGATGCATTCGTAATACTAACTGGGAACGCTGCGCAAGAGTAACGTAAGAGAAGGAGATGTGTCATACTTATATCATGTTACGAAGCTTCCCAGGCGTGTAAGTAACAAGTTCTGGCAAATTGCAAGAGAAAGCGAGAAAATTTCAAAAACTATACCGCAATATACCTATAGTCTTTGATGCCGCATTTACTAGGACTCTTGAGTATACTATGCACACTTATTAAAATTAATACTTATTTTATTAATTTTTATTAATATTATCATTCCTCCCAACATCAGGTTGTTAGGTTTTATAAACACGAGAGCACCAATTGTTTTCCATAGTTGAGGTTTAAGTATGATGAACCAATTATCCAATCCAAAACGTCTTTTGCTCCAATCGTGCATCTAGGATTTTCCTGCGTCGTTTCTGCATGGTTTCATTTTCACAGCTTATATTCGAAATGTTTCTAACTTAAAGTACTTTAAAGATCGCGTACTAGGAATTGATGTGAAGAGAAAACAATTTTGACGTCTGTCTCTGATTTCGCCAGAGAATCCTCTACTCAAACTACGAGCACGAAATACGTCAGCGCAACTAATATTCATGCAATATATGAGATATTTTTATTCACTAAACGATGCCTGCGAAGCAGCATATATCACGCAATGAACTATCAAGCAGGAGGAATAAAACCGTAAATACGATGCCCAGAATTATCATCCCCGGAGAGCATAAGACTTTTATCTCTTTCATTTCCTCGACATGGGGCGATCGCGGTTAGTCGTAGGTGAGAGGATTACGCTGGGTAGCTCACACTATAGGGCACGGCGACCTGGGCCCATGACCTTTGGCCGGAGACATTAAGCGTCTAGGAGACGACCTCTCCGGGAGCGCCCTTTCATAAAAGGCGAGAAAGTGCATTTTGTCTCTCTTTTTCTTATTGCCCTCTTCCCCCCCCACCACATCTTATGAGCGGAGGCAATGGAGGGATTGGAAGAGGGAGGGGGGCGTACAGAGCGGCAAGGAGGCGTAAGGTGGGCAGCGACGAATTGCGTGAGGAGGAGGGAAAGCGTTGGGTGTTAACAGTGAAGCGAGCCTTCAGTTCCCAAAATAAGGATAATATTCGAGGGGTCCGAAAGACAGAAAACATAAAAAAATCAAAGGATAAACCGGCGAATCAATCAACGAGACATAACGACAAGTACTAGGGTACCAGATGGGACTTGGAAAACAGCGAATGTATTATTACTATTATTATTAGTTGCATATGGACCCTGTTGGATCACGCAAAGCATTATGAATCATTTCTAAGTTTCTTTCTTATCTTCCTCGCTTCTCTCATTCTTTCTCCGTGGATTCTCTTTCTCTCTTCCGTCCACTTTGTCCCTGGATTCTTTGGGACTTCGTTCTCTGGCATTACGTTCCACTGGTGTATCTTATTTCCGTAGGTGACTCAGTTTTCAATTTCCTTAGAGTCAATTTTTGCTTTTTCTAGACCACCTCTGACTTGTGACAACCATGGTATTGTTGATTTGACACCTTGTAAATATGTGATGACCTTTTTGATGAGTCTTGTCGGTGGGAGTCAATTGATATGTCCGTAAAATTGCAGTCTTCTTTTTCTGATATCCGCCGCTAGGTTGGACATCTTCTCCGTAGTTTTCCTGGAGTGCAGTCTATGCCCTTCTTCTGTTAAATAAAATAGCGAATTTATATGATTTATATTTACAATTTTTTCGGGAATTCAGGTCAAAAAATAATTATTTCATCTCTTTATCACTAGCCAGCATTTTGCAATTTTATTAATGCGTCACCATGGATACATAAACTTGAGAATAAAAATTATAATTATCACATTAAGTCCACATGAAAATGCAATCATTTGGTGATGAATTTGCTGCCGGGATACAAAAGTTTTCTTGCTTTAACCGGATAACCGGAACTATTTCTCGGATACCCTGGTCTACGACCTTCACCCAGAAACCTTTAGGTCAAACGGATGAACAATTCTCACGAATTTTAAGTGTTTCGGTTCAACGTGCTTCGACGGCTCAGGTCATTTCACACATACCGCCTACCACTCGCAGACAGGGGAAATGGAACTCGAATGATTACGAGAATCTTCCCTTGAAATTCAAGCCTACAACTTCGCTGTATGCATAACTTTAGTGACGGATCAGGAACCGGTGTTTCCACTGCGACAGGCCGTAGCCCAATTTTCACCGAGGGATGCTACAAATCAAGGTCGGCTGCCGAATTTCAAATGTTACTTTAGATCGGTAGAGATGATATCATTACTGATGCAATCCGTACATCACAATTGAATTAGGTCAAGCTATTGTATAAAAACGGAGAGGAATGCCTGAAGTGGCGTTATACTGAGTAATAGTACATAAGGATATTTAAATTTAGAAATAAACTACGGAATTAATTTTATAACGACACCCAAAATAAAATGGAAAAGAAAATGAAACAAAATATATCCGGGAAGGATACCTCTCGTTCCCAATATCTTCAACGTTGAGCTGAATAGAATGGGGATGGTTTACATAAATATTTTTGGGAAACAAAAGTCACGGTTATTAAAAGTCCAAATTGGAGAGCACCAAAAGCAGCGAATTCAGAAGTGCTTCAGATACATATCTGACGATTTAACTGGTTTCTTGCGAGGCTCAAGACTTCCGGGTCCCCAGGCCAATTACATTATACCAGAGGACCAAGCCTCTTGAGCACTACCTGGATTTCTGAGTTCTACTCAGTAGATATTCGTGTTTATTTACCTAATCTTTACCGAAGTTTAGCCAGGGCAAGTCGACCAGGTATCTGGCTTCTAGGTTCCAAGTTATCCCGGTCAAGTCCAATGATTTTTTCATGGCGAATTTCGACCCTTTGGTGTATATGCACCCGTGCGAGTGACTTCGTACAACATCATTTGTCAATGCAATGATTGGAAATCCTCATATCTGCATTCCGAGAGGCAGCCTGTGAGCATATAAAAAATATCGAAAGCGATAAATTATATAATTACGATACCACACCATATAATTGAATCGTGACCCTAAACCGCTTAGTCTGCAAATATATACCTTTATGGCACAATGCAAGGTTTCTCATCACTACTGACCGAAAAATTCAAGGCATACTGCTCAACAACCTTGAAAGAAAATCATACAAGATGAATTATAAGGCAAAAACGTTTCAGTCCCCATAGATGATAACCAGGGTCTACGCATGCTTATAATATACTACCATACCTTGATACATGTGGGATAGACAAAAGCAACATTCATGGGAGATAAACGCATAGGTAAGAGGCCCTCCTTCCCAAACACGTACAATGTATACATTTAGAAAAGAGAAAATCATCAATCTCACTGAACCCATGATACACTTTGTCTTTTACCTCTCGTAATTATTTTGATCCTTTCCATCTACACTGATGGCATCCCCGTCGTAATCTCCATCACTCATTGGAACGCATTACTTATTTCCAATAACTAGTCTGAACATAGCTCAATGCGTTAGAAAACTACAGGACTTACCCTAGATCGGTGCGTTTTTCATTACATCCTCAATTATTCACTCTCGCTAGTCGGAAACATCTGTACGTGAATAATGACCAAACCATTGCGTCACCTTGAAGACGATACAAAAGGTACATTTTTTTGTTTCACTGCCGGGAAACTTGGGTTCAAAGACAGTGACTCAGCCGTCCACGTACACTCGCTCAACATCGCCAACAATTTCTTGACTTGTACTGCTTGTAAGCTTTCCCGTTTCAACGCTTTGTCATTTCCCTTCAACACTCCCGCAGGAATTAAAGAAAACTCGACGCAAGAGAAATGCCTGCTTTATGAAGGTCGAAATTTTTACTGAAGGTGGCTGGTGGTGGTGGAAGGTGTTGGTGGAAGGTGGTGAAGGTGGCATGCACTTAATTGTTCACATTCAAATGGATGATTTTTATCGTTCATTTCATTTCCTCAAGGACAAATTATACAAATGTGAAAAGTCCCCAAGGATAATTATCATGATCCAACCACTGAAATAATAATAAATGCGAATTGACCCCCCACCAGGTATTGTACTCGTAATCGTAAGATGTAGCTCCAAAGCATCAAAATTTCACGATTAAAATATCATTAGAATGACTAGCAATCGGACCAAGATCTCAGGGGTTGAATCACAGTTGCATGCAATACACGATTCATTTTTATTTAAAACGCAAACTTCCATAGGAGGGTACTTCCAACAGTCACTGGCCTACGGCCGCACTACTACTTACACCTACTACAACTAGTAAAAGATGGCACGCTACAAAATTTGGACAGAGACGATCATACTTTCGCTCTCCACAGCGCCATTGAAAACTATCGATAGTGTGGACACTCGCGTAACGGAGAATCGTAATCACACCCCAAGAGTTACGCATTCTAGTTACCCGATCTGGTGGGTTAACCCTTAATCCGACCGTGGCTCATCGAGAAACATAAACTTTCCGTTGAAACTTGCTTTGAACTGAGATGACTTCACTCAAAATCATGACCGACAACACGGAAGGAAAATTAAAAGGTGCCCATTCACAGGATCTTTCCCGCGGCATTCATCGCGTTTTCACCGACGAACGAATACGAACGAATAGGACTATTTTATTCTCTAAGGCACTACTCCAACTCTCGCACCAGGAGCGAAGTGTTACTAATGGAATCCTCCAGTTGAAGCTACATTTTGGAACGTGCTTTCGGGAGTGCTTCGAGCTCCTATCACTGTTACGAACCATTATTATTCTGGAAAAGCTCTGAAGGTTTTTACTGTGGTCGGGGGCGAGCGCGGAATCGAGGTTCCTTCGCATTCGCCGAGAAGTATCAAACATCTCCTTCGTGCGGAGAATACGAAATAGAAACTTCATTCCACGCGTCCACAACACGAGGAAGGGTAACATGATAAAGTGCACCTAAGGACATTGATCCCAAGACAAAAAAACGCCTTTTGCCTCTTCGAGTAGATCCTTAAACTTGAACTCAATATTTAGGACCAAAGACATTGAGCTTACATTATGATGCATCTATCAAATAGCAGCTTGCTCATTATTATATAACCCCACACTAAACGGGGAACTTAATGATTTTTTATTTTATTTTTATTAATTTTAAAGGAAAGTCACCATACAGAAACATTGCTATCTTAAAACGCACATTTAACGAGAACGAAATGACACACATAAACAAAAAACTAACAAAAGTACATATGTCGGATGAAACAAATACGTCGATGATTGTTCATTTCTGTCTAGAATATACACCGAGTTGTGTTGGGGCACAATTTGAGAATTTTTAAGAGATAGTGAAAAGGGATTGATGTAGAAAAAAATAATTGGGAAGGAGAAGCAGAAGAATAGCGAACTTTTAATTAAGTGATCATCTAACTCCAAACAATCGTAATGCCAACGGTTATCAGCCAGTGGTATAAGCTTCTGCTGTAATGGGAAGGCAAGCGAAAGTATTTTAACCATGCATAAGCGTACTATGCGTAAGTTATTTAAAATGTATATGTTTTAAGCATTTATTTTATAAACAGGATAGCATTTGAGTTACTGAGTCGTAAAGGGTTACACAAGAGAAAAACGAGAATAGCTTTGCCCGCAATTTCTTCTCGATCATGTGATTTAATGTGGATTATATAAAATCGATGAAGTAACTTATTTTACCATGGGCTGTCTAGGAAAGTGCAAAGAAAGTGGTACCTTACACTTAAACTAAAAAAAAAAATGATTCCACTAATGTCCAACCCACCATGGAATCGCCGTTACAGACCTCACATTAAGGTTGTGCAAATCGTGCATCAAGTCTTTTGACGGACGGGATCCACCACGCTTAGGAAAGTGCGTATCATTACAATTAATACTTTTAATGGTTTTTCATTTATGCTTGGCGTCTCTTTGCAATGGATGCCTGATATTTTTCTTGAAACATTTTCAAATATATTATACAAAGAACTAAAGTTAAAAAACCACTAATGCACCGTGACTATTTGCAACCTTAGCAAAGTCGTATTCACCAGTGATTGGTCTATCATTTTTGTAACCTCATTCATTGATTTTGAAAAACATTTTGATTATGCCTTTTTCATTTCATTATATAAAGTTTAAATTAATTTAGAAAAAACTAGGAACACATAGTTAAAAAAAGACTGCTAATTATGTAAATCATAAAACAGTTGTCACATTTTTTTTACGTATACGCTCATCGTCTTCCACCAGAACGCCTAATGTAGCACTGAGGTTGTACATTAGCAGTCATTTTACGACAATGCATTTGCTGGAGCTCGTTTGCATCTCAAGTCTGAAGATTATTCTAACGCTTGAATGTTATCGGCAAGAGAGTGCTCATTTATGCAAGATTATTCTCCAAGTTCAATTTTACGGTTAAAAAATATATATAATAAATACGACATTAAAGTTCAACAGTGCCACTGAAGCTGAAAATAAATGTACTCCTAGGACTGTGTGAGGTTATAAAATATTCCTAACTTTTGCGGTGCAGTAAATTAATCAAAGACACAAAGACAAAAACTATGACCCCGCTGGAAAAAATTCTTATTATTGCACAGTCATAAAACAATGAAAAAGGCATTCTTCTACTAAAAATATTTGATTAAAAAAGGGTTAATAAAAAATTTGGACAACAAAGCGTCAATGAAACAAGATGTTCTATGTAAACATATTTTATCTTGATAAACATATTATGTTTATCAAGGTCGCTATCATTAGCAATAAAATCAAAAGATATTAGCTTCATGATTTCATCAATAACTTTTGCTGACTATTATCAATAGTAACTATGAGCAAATAGCTACCATTTATAAGTACACTGTACCCAACCAGCTCGATCAAATGCCTTCACAGCCAATGTATTCATGTTAATGTTTTTATCAAAAGTGCAAACTGTTTCGAATATCTTATCAGTTTAAAAATGCAACTCACTCACGCTTGTAGTAAATTATAGTCCCAAGTATGTACAAGTAATATTGAGAAACGTCAGCCAGAGGTAAGGAAAAGGTTTATTTGAAGACGAATCCTCCAGAAGAAATTTCGCTGAGTGATAATTGGATAATATTGCTAAAAGTGATGCGAAAAATAAATAATTTTGAAGATGTCAACATAATAATGATAAGACAGACGATACTAATTAATTTGTATATTACTGTGCGTAATAAAGCTTAGGCGTATGTACCTAAGCCATGGTTTAGCTCGAAAATCACCTTCAACGTTACCAGGAAACAATTGATTAGGAGCTGAAATATAGCGGGTGAGCAAACGTCGCCATTCCCCAAGAGAAATTGAATCATTAAAAACGAGGGTTCAAAAATCAATCTCACATTTTGGGAGATGAGTTTAAGAGCATCACCTCGCTCCCCACTTTAGACCCTGTTGAATGCAGCCCAATTTAAAACTGGTTTCCAGCACCGACATTCCAACTTCAGCGTAACCGGTGACCCCACATGGCACAGTTTACAAGATCTTGCTGCAGCAACATTGCGAAATGCCTATTCGTATGCTATACACTTTACCTGTTTCGAGTAATTACCTGCCATAAGCACCGTAAAAAATAATTCCCCGTAAAAAGACGGGTTACTTACTTAAAGGCCGACGGAACACCTATGCACCTCACAAAGGTGGCTTATTTGTAATGATCAGGATACACGTTCTCCAAATAAATTAAAAGTCCGACAGAAATTCTTAATTAATTTTGCCTAATGCATGACTCACAAAGCTTAAAATGAGCCGTGGAGTACGGTTTGCAGACTACGAAACAAAGAATATTAGGACTAGTATATGTAACTTAGTTTATGCTTATAGACTAAAAAGAGAAAGTGGGCATAAGAATACATATGATAGATGTAAATTAACTAAGAGATTTGTTCATTAAAATCAATGGTGGGTATTTGCGCAAGAAGTGTATTATCAAATCCCATAATACATAGAAAGAATGATAAATGAAAGAATCCCATGCCCTTGCAATATCCCGGAACATTCCACTACCTAATAATACGCATCATCTTACAAGAATTAAATCCGCGATCAATCTAGATGCTGTAACTCGATATTCGTGGCGGTGGGGTAACGTCCTCGCCTTTTAACCCGAGGGTCGCGGGTTCGAGTCCCGCCTGGGTAGAATATTATCCGCCCAGGACATGGATGTGTGTGTTCGTCGATTGTTAATATTGAAACACCCGATGTAAAAGGCCTTTGTTGTGATGTTTTCGGGGTTGTGAGTATAAATAACAAAATTCGGCTATTGCTGAGAAAGTAATTGAGTTCTCAGAAATTATAATGTAAAATGAACATTTCGTATACCTAGTCAAAACTTCTTTTTACAGCAATGACGAGAGTAGGAATAGAAATTAAAACGTCCCCTTAAGCCTGTGGGCGTCGCTGGTGGGCCGAGAATTCATTACATTCATAAAACATTCTAGCAGCAAGCACGAGATATTTTAGACTTCACCCCATGCCATTTAAAAATCGATAACCATGCTTAATGACATTCGACAGATAAATTTTCATCCATCAAATATATTTCCATCGCCTATTCAAGAGGAATTACCTCTCATGTGATTATGACACCGGCGAAACGCAAATGAATTGAAATTCCTGGAACTTTATTATACTCTACTAATAAATGTTAACTATAAGGAGTTCATGCTTATAAAATGAGCAACTTAAATGCTAGATAAAAAAAGTTACACAGATTTAAATCGAGGGGACAATGAGGATATCAAAAAGGAATAGCGGCATTTCCAAAACAAAGGAAATTAGTGGAAATGATGAAGTTATTCGTTCAGAAAATGGGTCGTGGATATGTTTCTCAACCTGAATGTAAATGAGTATCGAAATTCAGCAGGGAAAAGTCGTTCTTCGATTGACAATACGTAATGATGAAAACAGAAACAACAATCTCACTATTCCACAACGTATTTTAATGCATACGATGCGTTTCAAATCACAGAGCCATCATCAGTTACGATGAAGCCAGTATACAAAAATTCTGTGTTTCTCGTACTCTCAATTTCAGCAAAAATAGTTAATGCCTACTGAAGCCACGAAGGAGAATTCTAAAAATCATTCTATCAGCCTCTCCGCTTAATCCCTATTTATCTACGAGCAAAACTCTTTCCCGAAACCCACAGTCTATTCAGATGTACTCTGAGGATCGCCATATAATCTGTCCTTCACTTGGCAGCCCTCATCACCCTGGTATCTATTTCGAATTCTCTCACCATATCCAAAGAAACTAGTCTCGCTCTCAAAATCCCTTCATCGCCATGTACATGGGATGTTTTATGTTTAAAGCGTGTATTGGAAATAAACAATTCTTTTCCCAAGAACATTCTCTTCAAGTTTCCGCCATTATCATCACTCGAGGGTCAACCAAAGACCCAGCCACACATTCATATGCATCTCAGCCATTCACATCGCCTAATACAATTAATCTCTAACCAAGGTCACATTCAATCAGGGTATCCAAACTCAAGTTTTCCACAAAATTCGTCTTTCAAACAGTCACTTTCTCCATCCACTGGATCTTAACATGACAACATTCCGTATAAACCACCAAAAAATGTTCGCTACTAAGAGTTGAGTGTTAAAATTCAATAGAATTTCAGTTTTGTAATTCCTAAATGAGAAGAGTAAGGAAAATCTCATTCATTGACCGTGTATGCCTTCTTTTAAGCGAAAATAAGCAAAAGAGATCCCAGGATCCTATTCTTAGACGGAAACATTGGCGAAAAATATAATATAGGTAGCCAGTCCCCCGAAAAGTGTGCTGTGAAATGAAATTGAAATGTTAATGGTAGAGTAATTACTTGTTATGCTATTACAACTAAAGCAGATACTAGATAGAATGGAAAGAAATTGACAATAGAAATGGGAAAATACTATTCCAAAGCCAAATCCCACTGGTATAAAAAATTCCAGGCGCCAAAAAATAATAATTCTAGATAACTAGGAAGCTACATTAGCATCATGCTATGTATATTATAAGAGAATAAATTAGTGTACCTGAAATCAGTGATATGTCGATGAAAATATATCTACCAATATTTCACCAAGGCATAAGCGGAGGACGGCGGACGGCTACTCTAAGTACATTAGTAAAGAATCATTAAGACTGTCGCCGTTCAATGAAGCGTTTCAACGCCAATGAAATTTTCATATACCTACAGCGTTGGACTTTAGTTAACATTTGATACCTAATAGCAACCTAAAACAATGATTTTTCAAGGGCGTTACGAATTGCATTGGGGAAGGGCTCGCTGTCACTCACTCATTACATCAATGATCAATCACTCAAAGCGTGAGCTATTCATAACCAAAGAGAAGCTAATATCTACTGATTAGGAATCAGATTCTTAAAAATGACTTGAAAGATGATTCACTGCATAAATAGAAAGACTTAAGTTTTCCGTACATGCGTCTAAAATGGAAAAGCTCCCCCAAGGCCAAGAAGACGGATTTTAAAGGCAGCCGAGTCTTCCGGTTGAGGTGAAAGGGGAAGAAAGAATATGAAGACGACCCGTGGGGTCGAACGACGGGAGTGAAACAGGTATTCCCACGAAAGGTCACAAGTACAATTATGAAACCCATGCTCACGATTTTTAATCAAGTCCACTTGCATTGCGCAACATTTAAGTATTACCTGGGGGCGATATTTACATTTGGATGCGAATCATCTCAACGTAGCTTCGTCTTGAACGACCCGAGTCATCTAGGACTGGATGATACCAACATCATTCCGCATCAAAATCTTCCAAAGCGAAAAAAACCTTCAGGTGCAAGCCCCAACTCACATCAATGAGCGTACGTTCTCTGTTGGGGTCCTCTTCCCGCTATCGTCCAGCGCTTGCCAAACACGGAAGGCACTCCGCTGCCGCATTGCTGGGTGGGTCACCAAGATGACACGCAAAATCCTCAAAAATAAGCGAGTGGTAAAGAGCAAGGTAACAGAATATAGTTCTGGAAAGTCAGATAGGAGATAAACCTCAGTGCTATGAGTATAAAGCGATGGGCACAAGAGTACTACAACTATCTCTTTCGTAAATGACCCAAATCAAAGTGGATTGCTTATTTTATCTATCCTCTACACTAGTATCTACTAGATATCAGTATATATTGCAATCAGGGTGACTACTGATATCCAATTTTCAAATTCCCTGACCTTCCCCTGACTTTTACCTGATGGATTTATCAATTTCCCTGACCGATCACTAAAAGGCCACCTATTACTGGTATATTTTTTTCTGCTGAATTAAATTTTCTACAGCAGCTTTAAATTTTACAAATTTTCTCATCATCGTCACGTATTTTTAGAACTTCAAGCATGTATTTACTATAAGCTAGTGTGCTCCAGCTACTTCTCGACCTGACTTTCGGAAGTTAAAAAAAAAGCGAGGAAAAATTTTCCGAACAACATAGCCTCGGATTCCTTGTGATGAGCGTAATACATTTTTATCATGATTTTTGGCACAACTAGGCAAATATCGCAGTAAGGATATACAAAAGGTATACAGCGTACGTCTGAATCACACACACGATTCCCAACTAATAAGATTCACGACTGAATACTTCACGAATTGATGGTGCTTATTCCACGCAAGTAAGCGACGGACGTTAGTTTTAGTTGATGAAATAAAGGGCGGGAAAGACTGGCCGATAAACGTAAAGGTAGAAAAATAACGAGGATTCCTGTTCCAGTTTCTCCCTAACTGATACGAGAATTCCCTGACTTTTCCAGAAATTCAAAATTCCCTGACAATTTAATGTTTTCCAGGTTATCCCTGAAGATCGCCATCCTAAGATAAGAGATAAACCTCAATGCTCTGAGAATAAAGCGAAGGGCGCACGAGTACTACAACCATCTCTTTCGTAAATGGCTCAAATCAAAGCGGACTGCTTATTTTATCTGTCTTTTACACTTTCCCTGATTGCAATATGATTAAATGATTCTCATAACAATTTAAAATCAAAGGTATATCCGTATAATATACATTTAAAATTTCTTAATTGTCGAGTGAAATTTAATTAAAACATATTTCAAAGTTCCTAAAGTAAATTTCATCATCCAAGGAAACCTCGACTCTTTTACAAAATATGCCGAAACGAGAAACACGGAATATTCATCAAAAGGCGCAAAATGACACAATTGCAAGAAAAATTGACGTATGGATCATTTTAACCCACGCGGGGCTTCCAACGGCGTGGACAGCCCTGGTACTCCTATTTTTAATGCAGCCTCTTATTGTTGGAGTCCGAACATCTTCTGCACTATGTCACTGCGGATTCTCATGGGACCGCGAGTAGACTTAACATCCAGGGTGGATCTCGAGTACGGATTAAAGAAATGAGAGAAAAGGAGGATAAAATTAGCTCAGCTAGATACGCTTACAGCAAGAGCGAGTACATAAAAAATAAACTCCTCCTACTTCAGGAGTTGATTTTAAAGCATGATGTGCGATTAGCTGCATAATTGTTTCAAATCGATGCTCCTATATCCCATAATTGTTACAAAATACCAATTACACAATTATACCTGTAAACTAATAAACCATACTTTATTATATCCCTGCAAATAAATATTTCGGACGAAAACTTTTTTCATCTTCAAAAAAGTAAAAAAGGGTACCAAAATATCATGTACTTTACACTTAGGAGACTGATGAACTAACACTAATAAAATATCACAGGCATCTATCTAGTTCAGCGCGCGTGTTTCACCGGGTGAAGAAATTAAAAAAGAAAAAAACAAATTCATCTTTTTAGACCGAGACTAAATGTTTGCATGGGGAGAAAAAATAATAACAAAATTTTTCTAAAGATAAAGAAATTTTATAAATACAAATAATTCATTCAAGTCAGTATAATTTCAAGATCTAAGGCGTAAAATTTTACCGTATGATTTAATGTTCTAAATGCAACTTGACCACTACAACATCCAACCAAAACGCAGATGAAGACATTTAGTGCGCCAAAGATAAATATCAAACACCATTAAAAGGGAGTTAATAAGCATGGCAATAATTATACTTACAGCAATAGATATTCCAGCCGTTTCTCTACACCAAATTACATTTTGCACGAATTCATTGCATACGCAGATTTTTTTGACGCTGTAAAAGCCCTGTTCATATGTAAATTATGATTGTAAATGGGAATAAGAGCATTTTCTAATTTCGCTTAAGCCTTCATTATACTGATTAATTAGGTATGATGTATATTGATGTTACTTATCTCAACCGAGACACACATTTTACTAGGAGATGGATGCGCTGGGTGCCATAAATACGGAAATTTTCTCGATTGTCGTAGCTAGCATGTAGCTTGTCATTTAAGATACGATTTGAGTGAATAAAGTCAGTGAAGTTGCAGGGCTTGCGTCTTAAGCATGCCAATAGGAAGAAACCTGCACGTCAAGACTTGGGTATTTACCGTTTATCACCCTTTTCTAATCCATTGAAACTGGTGTCGATGTACCCATGTTTCTCGTAAGCACAAGACATGACCCAGTCAAAAAAGCAAATTATGGTGTGCTACAAACCGCTGGAGTGAATGGAGTCAATTACGCGTGCCAAGGCGTCCCATCACTCACTGGGACAGAGCCATGCGTGACTCTCCATCAGAGGTCCCTGAGCGGATATCTGATAGTGCCGACTCCCGAGGCCACAATTATGAAGGAATCTCTCTCCATAAGAAGTTTCTGGTATCAAACTTGAGTACTATTGGAGGCGTTTATGGTAATCAATAGTGGGACTTCACAGAAGAGCGTGAGAATCGTGACCCTCTGGTTAAGTTGGATCAGTTTTATCTTTTTTAGATATCTAATCAAGATTTGAAGCCTTAAGAGGGCGTGGGAATATTCAGAGCCATCATGCACTGAACACCATGGGTCAAGCGTAGATAGCACTTGCCGATATCGTGTATCAGGCATTGATCGCGGAGGTAAGAATAATTGGATGTTAGCTGACCTTATCTATCCAAACACACATCTCGTTCAAGTATAAAAGAATTTTTCAAGCCTGGACTCTTTTGCACACCCGGACACTTATCATTACCAAAAAATGAAAAAAAAAACTATCAAGGAAACTGTAAATCATACCTTTGGTTCAGATCCTCTTCCTCAAAATCACACGTTTTGGCATCAAAATTTACCTAAAGATTGCACAGTGTGTGCACTACATGGTGCAATGCTCACTGTAGATTGTGCATGACAGATTAACCCTAAGATTTTCCCTTATTAAAACCGAAAAAAAAACTTTTCTCTCCCTCTGGTGACAAATTTTAGTTTCCTTACCTGGACATATTATTTAGGGCAACTGAGTTCAGCGTAAAACCAAGGAGTGTACTACGTATATTGCAAGGGCTTTCTTTTTTCCCTGACTTTTCTACAAAACTTGATCTAAGCTGTAGGAAAATCAAGCTATTTAGTATATTTCACTCTTCACGATCGCATAACTTTCCCACAGCATTAAAAATTTTGGAATAATTGGTTTAACTACGACAGCACAATTTTCTAGTTTTACGTGAGATCCCTATCAAGAAATACATAGAAATTTAAATGGCAATTACCCTATTATTTTCCTTCGCTCTATTGAGCCAGCATATATCTTCATAATAAAGTCCGGAAAAAATAATTCTGAATAATACCATATGGCTCAGAGACACTGGATCTCAACTAAGTTTCTTTTTTGTCATCTGAAATCAATCCTTTCCTGCACATGTACTGAAATGTCCCTAATTCGTCTCATGATGACACTCAAACATTCACAAGTCCCCTAAATATTATAAATAGTGACCACTTTTTTGGGCACTGTTTTCCAATAACACCATTCGAAAAACAATTATCGATATCACTACTATCGCAAGTCGTTTAATCCTTTGATTTGTCAAATGTTCCTCATTCTCTACCTTTTCCTGGAATGATTCCATTATGCCCAATCCTTATATTTTCAAGAGTGAGCTTTACCTATCCACCAGTTTTATACAGGGTGGAGCAGAATTGACTCCCTGATTTGAAATATTATTATTTATCTCCAGGTACTAAAATCAATTTTTGCATGTCAAAAATGAGTTTTCCCAAACAAATAATAATCCTTTTTCAGACAATAGCAAATATATATTTGTTTTTTTCCACAGGAATGGAATTAAAGATGGGAAGTCATTTTAAAAAAAAGTCCATTCTGCCCCACCCTGTACTTTGGTTTTCCCATGCTGAACTTCTGCTTTTTCCACGCACCTTATGAGTTCTTAGTAATAATAATGCTTATTATTTTAGGCTAATATCCTTTGAGATAATTACATCTGAACTGGTATTAGAAAGCTGAACTAACAATGTCATGATGAAAAAAATATAAAAAGTTACAAACAAACAAAAACAGTTACATTGGAGTGATATAATAATAATAAATTTGTAATATTCCACACTGTTTTATTACTGGCAAACAAGCCTGACCGATTTCAAAGTATACACATCATCATCAGAGGCAAAATATAGCGCTGTATCTTGCCTCTGATGATGATGTGTATACATTGAAACCGGTCAGGCTTGTTTACCAGTATTAAAACAGTGTGAAATATTACAAATTTATTATTATTATTATATCATGTCGAAATTCCACAAAGTCAACTCTTCAACTATCTTGTATATTGGAGTGATTCTGTTCCACAGATAGCAAATTCGCGGCAATTATTAACCTAAAATTTACATTTACAATTTTCACTACATAATTTAGACGAACACAAATAATTTCACCGAGACACAAGAAGAAAACAGCTCAGATGGCACTTCAGCGTACTTATAATTTTAATGTATTCAGTTACATGGAATACAGTCCAACATTCTTCAGGAGCAGCTCATACACTTTGCATTTAAACGCTATAGCTGACATAAAATATTTGACCTCGCCAGGCAGTGAGAACCACAATCTGTCAACATTCACCGTAAAAAATTAATTGAGTGAATTGTACAATTCTGGGGAATATTTTTTCAGTGGAGTGGTTTCTGATGGTTATGGTGGGAATATTTTTGTCCAGAACCTATCGGCTAAATAAGGTGGATTACCAGGTGATAAAATTTCATAAGAAAAGGTGGTGAGACCATATTAATGGAGTTGTTTGTACATTAACCAGTTTAATCGGACATTTGACCTTGTAATTCGATTTCACGTTTTAGATCAACAGTAGCGCGGGCTGCTGAGATCATGATCGATTGTGAATTGGCGTTACTTTCTTCATGAAGGTATGTGAATAATAAAGAGCAATAATCCACACGTGGGAATAATAAAGGTTGCACAAGGGTAGGTGGTGCAAAATTTCAGGGGAAACATTGTTTTGGCTTCATATAGTTGACGTATTATGACCAGGGATTTCTGCTATGTATTTTTTCCTAGTTGCTTCCAACTTAGATAAATAAGGAACGTTATGCCGATTATTAACTCTTTCGTCATACGATATGATTAGTTTCCCTATGTGAATTTCTTTCATTGAGTTTTAAATGGTTTTTCAACGCCCATTTAGTAATTCGTTCGATATCATCATTGATTAGGGAAGTAGTGTATTCTGAAACTGTTATCACTGAATGAGTGTAAATTTGAAAGTCATCCGTATAAAGATGGTATTTTCCGTTCCTAATTATACCGGTAAGATCATTTATATTCAGCGAAAAGAGGAGAGGGCTAAAGATTGAATCTTGTACTAGACCTCCATGGTTATTGATCCACATAGAATAAGTATTCCTAGATCCGATTATAGATTGAGGGCAGTTACTTTGACAGCATCGAAAACATTCTATTGAACTCACTGCAATATTACATTTGGTCAATTCACAGAGGAATATCTCATCGCCTACCATACTGAAGGCTTTTGAGAAATGAAACAGTACCTGGAAAGTGACCTCACACTAGTCCATTGCTCCTCTGATGTCTTAGGTGATACCTAACAGCGCAATTGGGTGATATGTCCCGTTCAAAAAACAATGCCAATCATTTAACATGCGGTTATCAATGGCGAATTAATTCAGTTCCTCAACGATCACTCGTTCAAGAACCTATGCACAAGCGCAGACACCTATCGGTCAAAAGTCTGATGGGTTGGTTGGCTCAGAACATTTCGCGATTGGGTAGAAAAAAGAATGTTTCCTGATTGTGGGATGTTGCATTGTTTGAAGGGATGCATCGAATATGTTTAAAAGTGCCGGAGGTGCATTTTTTTATTGCTACGATATTGATTGAGTCAAAACGTTTTGCATTTGTGGTGATTGATTCACATGCTTTCGTGATCGAAGATATAGGTTTATGAGAAAAGTAAAATTGATTTTCAGGGAATCGGTCGGAAAAGGATTTTCATAAAGAGATGTTGCGTGAGATTCGCATTCAACGCCAGTTTAATTAATTGATTAAAATTTATTAACAACATCGAAGGGAACATTCATAACATTTTTGTGTTTTGGCTGGATAGCATCAAGGTTACGTATAACCTTTCACATTGTTTCGGGATACGTCTGTTTTCCAAATGCGTTTTTGAAGTGTTGTCCATTGGTTTGGTCCGAACCATTTCTTTCACTCGCTTTCGTAGTTCTTCGCATTTTGTGCACACAGAAGGATCCTAGAAGCGTCTGCACAAAGCCCGAACATTATTTCTTTCTTTAACTTTAGTCTTAATTCCAGTTGGAGGCCATGGTTAAATGAGGGTGAGTAACTCTTACTGCCCTCATAGGATCGTGAGCATCAATAGAATTGGGAATATATATTTATTTTTATTTTATTTATTTTCACTGCCCCGAATACAGCACATTAGGCCATTTACATCAGGTGAACAACAGTAACAACGGACAAGACACAGACACCCATGTCCTGGGCAGATAATATTCTACCCAGGCGGGACTCAACCCGCGACCCTTGGGTTAGCAGGCGAGGACTTTACCCCGCCGCCACCGGGGCCGACGACGATGTTTAGCATCCCCACTTTTTTGTCAATTGTACCAATTCGTCGATAACATACCAGTAAACGTTACATAGATCAATACAGAATTATTCTAGGTTACCATTTTTGGCTAGGTCATCTCTTAAGGTTACCATTTTTGATTTGACAATAGGAGTTTTAATCTCTACACTAATTTACACTTGATCATGACATGAAAGAGGAGGATCAGAAGTTTGCCCAAAGGACGACACTAAGTTGATTTCGTCAACACAGGTAAGGTCCAAAGTCGTGCTTGTACTTCTCGTATGGCGAGTAAGCCACAATACCCAAATGGCTACCTTGCCTTCATAGTCTCTCAAATAGTCTACAAACCATCGAGATTGTCTCTTTCTCTGAGGATACAAAATGACATATTCCTCTTTTCTTTTGAACATTTCCTTATGTCTGATGTTATCCGTCCACTAGATATTTTGCAACTGCCTCGAGTGCCAAGTTTTAAACGCGAATTTTCCTTCTGACCCATTTTTGCCAACGGCCATCATCCAATACCTGAGAAGCGCAACACTACGCCTCAAATAATAGTGTTCCAACGACGATAGATGGTAGAAACGCGGAGCACGGGGAAATGAACTGCGTCTTTGGCTAATTAGCAGAAAATCTGCATCTCGACACTTATCAATTTTAAATCTCTAAGAATGGAAGCTACAATTACATTGTTCTAATTTTCATTGCCAATAAGGCGCAGACAGATAGATGTATTGCAACTGCAGGAACTTCTCCGTGCGTGTTCTGTTCACTTCTTTATTGGCCTTTTTTGTCGTAAACATATAGCGAGGCGCTTTTCGATAAGTAAGCGCTCCAATAAAATTATCCAGAACTGCTGTAAAACTGTAATCTTAAATATCTTACGGAAGAGGGCCATAAGGTCACCCGCCAGGTTTGAGGCAAGAAAAAAATCTAACTGCATGACTTCAAGGGTGAAATCCCCTCGTAGGACGAGACCATTCCTTACGACTAGACCACACGGGAATCCAGAGGAAGAGTCCACAAACCGTCTTCATATCAAGAATTTATTATCTTTTTACAATTTCTACGACCATGGGACATAAAAGGGGACTATTATCTTCCACAGTCTTATCGAGTACCTCTTTGGACCCCCAGTCTCAACTTTCGTCTCATTATATGATTCGTGTATCTAGTTTATGTTTGCACAGTCCTGGCCTCATGACCTAGGACGATTCAGTCTATGACTTAGGTCTGTGCTAAGACAAAAGCCTGTCGGGCCGAAGGTCTGTTTCAGGAGGGGCAGAAATAACGTCTTAGAGAAAAGTGTCAAAAGACTCAACTCATTATTTGTTTGATGACTACATGAAACACAAACAACATTTTTCATTGGCACTTATCATCTATTTAATAAGCAGTGATTAAATAGAAAATGTGTTATTTATAATTTTGGGTAACATACAGTAAAGAGTATGCTTTGCAGTAACACCAAAGCTTTTGCTTGGATAAGGTAAATTTTACTGGAAACTATAGCCCGATTTTGTAATGCCAAGTTAACGTTTAACGCCAGATGACGCAGCCTTTAAGCAAACTTGATATTAACTGAGAGTTCTCCTTTAAGCAAACATGATATTAACTGAGAGTTCGCGATTTGTATAATATATCAAAATGCGGGAGCTGAGAGGCGATCGGAAAACGTATTAGCTTGATTAAATATAAGTCAATAACAGGGAATTTGAAAAGTAAGTTTCAGTTTATGATAAAACCGTACAGTGTATGACATTACAGAGAAACTTTGATTCCCATAAAAATTCAATGTTCCTTGGCTTTCAATGACAATATGAATTAATCTTTAACTTACATTAAACTTAATACAGAAATAGTATTCATAAAGGAAAAATGTTAAATAAAAAATCATGAAAACCGGGCCTCAGAGAATTATTATTAATTATTCCACTGTTTTCACCGCAGTACACCGCATGGGACGGATTTTAGCTAAGATAAATGGATTAAAACGGATGAATTCATGTATCAAATAAAATTCTCCGGACATGTTGCATGGAAAACCACTTTTAAGTACCCCAGAATTTTGTGGGAACACAATTTGGAATTTAGATATTCCGTAACGCACACTTTCTTCAGATGGAATGCTTCCTTATTAATTATACTCCCAAGGCAGATGCTTTCAAGCTGCTTGTATATGTCAACCTCGCACTGGAAATGCATCATTCATTCTTTCTGACCGATGAGAAACATTAATTCCCAGGAAAAAGGAAGAGTAGTTCCATCAAGACATAAAAAAAGTTACAAAATATCACATCTTTCCTGGTTGCTTTTCAGTACACAGCAAAGTTCTTATACGCGTAAGTATTTCCTTGATGAGCCATTAAAATGTACGAAGTTTAAAAGTAATTTACAAACATTATATCAGTAGTTAGTGTCTCTAGGTGTTAAATTACAATTGCCAGAATTCATGCTCAAGTTAAGCACCTCCCTTAAAATTAGATAAAAACTTTAGTTCGAACGACCAGTTGGTAAGACTTCCTATTATACCCTAAATAACAATAAAAGGCTTACTATAGACAATCCCAACACAGCCACGATAGGCTACGATAAAAATTCAGAATGTACTTAACTTTGAGCTTTCTTTCTTGGAAAATATATAATGAACGTTCACAGCTGTGGGTAAGTATAAAAAGATGTTTCCCATTAAATTACTACGCCCGGAAATACCTTCAAAAAAAAGTCTTCGAATCTCATTTCATTCAATAAAAATAGTCACTAAAATGAATATTTTAATTACTAGAGGTATTTGAAGGATAGTTGATTCAGGTGGCCAAAGAAACAATTAGAAAATGCATCACTTTAGGGATGAAATAAGGTGGCGCAGGGAAATAAGGCAGCGAAATATAATTTGTGGTAAAACCTGAGCCAGCACTAAATCTACTGCAGTAGTTCACCCTCCAAACGAAGCTGGTCAGTTGCCACAAAATAACTATGTATCTTGGGCTATTTACTTCTCGACAAAGATTTGCGTCTTTGCAATAGCGAGCGTGGCTACGGAGACATGAACTAGAGGAGAGGTAATGTTTTAACTGAAGACTATAGCCATTTATATAAAGGTAAGTGGCATAAATGTGAACATTTTGGTCTCCTAAGATGTTAAAATTTCAGAAGACCACAAAACCACCTGTAGATATTAAGGCCAGCTGATTTGTCGAAGTATTTTCCAGACGTATTTCAGACTACGCACGGCTTGGTGTGCTCCGTTTGAATCGGTAAACTTTCAAGTTAAATAATACGTTATCAAGTACCAGCAAACCTATGGTTTCGTCTCTCTCATCACTCATCGATAATAGGAGATATGGTTAGCTTAGGAAGCATGTAAGAATGAGAAAATTTAGCTATTTTTAATATGTGGTTTGAGAATTTGAAAAAAAAGCTTTTTCCGAATAGGTCTCAGGACAAATTTTTAATTAGCCTTAAAACTTAAACTAAAATATCAAAAAGGGTTATTTAACACATATCCCGCACATTTTAAGTAATTTTTTAGCATATTTTTTATTTAAATACAATAAGAAGAGAGCTTTCCTGCTCAACAGACACGCCCACTCCAAAACGTATTACCATTGGCTGACGGAAATGTGACGTCAGTTCATACATCCATGCGGGAGATTTAGAGAGTCGCAGCACACAGGCACATTGTTATTAAGGGAGTTACTACAGCATCGCAGCGAATTTTTCGTCGAATCTTTGAAGTCTTTCTTGTTAGTTTTTCCTCATTTCTGTGAACATCATGGAGCCCGGGTTCGATAAAGAAGACGCAAGAAACTTGCCTAAAATGTGTACTTCTTCCATGTTTACGTACATTAGCAACAACAGTGACTATATACAAGCCGAAACTCGGGGAGTGAAGATGGCGGGGGTAAGAATATGGTTGCAATTGCAAAATTGTTCTTTTTTATCGTCGATCTGTTGAATTTTACGGCACTTAATCATTTTCTTTTCCCATTAGGGTTGGACGAGAAGAATACGGCGATGACGCTATCGGTTTCGTGCAAGTCGAGCGCGATAAAAACGAAAGCATCGTCCGTGCTCGTGTGTGCCCTGAACATAGGATTCGATCAAAGGCGTATGTTGTGGAAGCTCGGCTTTTGGAAGAGAGCGGAAAAAACGAAGTTATAAGCCTTTCCTGCAAGGATTGCACTGCTAGTTTGGGTAAGACTTTTTGACTTAATTATAGCTTCACTCATCGATCGATACTTGTTTACTATCACAAAAATTAAATCCCGCTGCTTACATTGCATCAAGTCTTGCGTTGACTAAAAAGAGGGTTACGGAAATGGTTTTGAGTTGAAAACATTTATAGACTGAATTACCTGTAGTGCATAAAAACCTAATATTTTTCTATATCTTGGCTGTTCCAGACAATTCATATTTTTTCATTTTTTCTACAGGTGGATGCAAACATTCTCATGCTCTTATGACATGGTTGCACAGGTGGAGTGAGGAGAAGCCTTGCACTTCAGTGGCATGCTACTGGAAGAAGCCCAAACTTGCAACTGTTGGGCCAGTGGTAAGGACTGCTGCTGATTTAGCTTGCAGTTCTAAGGAGAAAGAGTATGGGGCATCAAAGAATGATTCTGGGGACTCTTTCTTTGCTGAGGTACTGGAAGCAGCCAAAGAAAATGGAGTGAAATCACAGTTGTTGCAACACTACTTACCACAGACACTCCCTAAGCTACTGTCGATGCACCTGCTCATTAGGGACTTCAAAAATGTTGGTGGAGAATCAGCCGATGATTTCCTACTCTTTTGTCGAGAAAAATTTTCTGATGTCTCCCTGCAGGATATTGCAACCTGCACTGCAGACCAGTCTAATTCTCCCTCATGGTACCACGTAAGGTATGGTAGATGGTCTGGCAGTAATGCACATGAGTGTGCCCACTGTAAAACCGAGGAAGGGTCTTTGGTGGAGAGGATTTTGGGTGCCAGGCACGCTGTTACACGTCAGATGGAGAGGGGGCTTAATCTTGAGGAAGAAGTCCTCTCTGTGGTGGCTAGAAAATTGAAATTTAACATAAAAAGGTGTGGTTTTATTCTAAACAAAGATGTACCTGAGGGTGGGTGCTCCCTGATGGCATTTCAGAAGATGCTATTTTTGAAGTGAAATGTCCTTCCTAAGTATCTAGCAGGGATAGGTATGTAGGTCACAATAATGTGATTAAAGGTAAAGTTTATACACAACTACAAATTGAAATGTGGTTTTCTGGGAAGGACAAAGGATATCTGTGCCTGGCCAGTCCTTCTTTTGAAGTAGACAAAGAGGTTGAAATTATTGAAACGTGTTATGACAGAAATTTCACCATTGTAATAATAAGTAAATGTACCCAATTTTGGTCAGATTATATTTATAAAATTTTGTACAGTGAAATTTGATTTTCAACCATGCACATTTTGTTAGATATATGTTATTTGGTTGCTTAATGTAGTGGCAATAAAAGTGTAAATTAATCTGAACTTGTTGTTATCTCCTCCTCAGTATCTATCAATGGCTTTAAATTTTTTTAGTTTTCTTATGGTTAGGGTAGGTTTTGCTGAATGTCAGAGAATCTCCTCTCGGTCCTCTACACATTTGAGGGGCCCATCCCCCTCCAGTACATCCTTTTTTGCCTCAGCATACAACCTACCCTTCTTCACCCCATCCATGAAACTTTAATCATAAGCCTTGCTTTGTTTGTCCTAGAGAATCTCATTAATACATTTGTTTTCTTATGATTTATCGAATATCCCGCACTGCATTTCTACGTATTAAACTATTCACAAACACTGCTCACTCTCGTATCAAATCATACGGTCAACACTAACGAATGTATTAGCTGACGTCATTCAAGATGGCGGCGGTGCGAATTACGTTTTCGCACGAAGTGAAGTTCTATTATTTCAAATGGTCATATTTTAAAAACGAATGACATTTCGTCTGAATTTCTTCGAGTACAAGGGAAGTTTTTATCTTTATTGTTCGAAAATGTATTTACTTTAATAAGTGTCCTGAGACCTATTGTAACTGTATCTTTAGCTAGATTGGTACAAGAAGATTCACCAATCTGAAAATAAACGTAATCTGGTTCAAGATGAGAAAAATAAAATTATATTGCCCATATCCCCATTTTAAACTAATGAACAAAAACCCCTGGCCTCACACTGTGGGAGATTATATAGTAATAAGATTATTTAGAGAATAAAATGATGTCAAGACACTATACTTGAGACTTCTATGCTTCCACCCAAGTTGATACGTCACTGGGATTCGCTTCGTTTCTCAGGTACTATTCAGCTAGTCTCTTTTGTCCCCATAGTTCACAAAACCCCAACTCGAAGGGACATTAATCTTACCGAATACGTCAAATTTGAACACATTTTCACAAGACATGAGTAACTGCGCGTCACTGACACGGCAGAACCTTCTCCATCACAAAAAAATCTCCGAGGATAGAAAGAACCGCAGAATCTCCGTCACACGTGAATGTATCTGCCACTTCGGATAACAATCGAATCAATTGTTGGCCAGCTCGCAGCGCTAACAGAGTCACCTCTCAACTCTGTGGCTGTCTTTCTCATCTCGTGTCCTCATTTGAAATCGGGAAAAAATGGACCCCTCCATGGCGTTCACCGGGAGCCGTGAAAGCATTGGACGCGCCGCGGCCCAGACTTGATTCGCCGCAGGGTGGAAGTGAACTACGGGAGAGACCCGATTGACATTCGCGGAGCTACAAGGAGAATGAGAAGGACAAAACGACGGTTACAGCTCCCGGGTCCCTTCAAAAAGTTTCCACTTACGGAATGTTGAAAAACGGGCAATTTGGGCGGATATTCGCGCGAACCGTGTATTCTACGAGCGTAATGACACGCTTCGCGAAGCGGCTAGCTGTTGAAGATGCAAAGGAAAAGGGAAATGAAAGGAGACTCAGTTCATCTCTAAAAGAATGGTAGAGGAAGGGCAGGGCAGAAGTATGGCTTTTAAAATGGATTCAGTCGAGGAAGTGAAGATTTTGATGAGGGGTGAGAGATACTGCGATGTTACCACAGCAAAATTTGGCATTCATGCGAAACGTATTGTCGGCAGTGAAAGGAAGATTTGATTAGATATAGAATTGAAAGATTCCCTTATAACGAAAATAACAAGATCGATGGAGAAGGCTGCGGGAAGATTTTGAAAAGACACCAAAAATACAATTGGAATTCTCACTGGGATAGTTAATTTTCTTTATTAATTATATGAAAAAATACCACTCACAACATGATGCCACTTGGTGTGACACAAATGACAAACAAAAAATGACACGTATATATGAAGAAAGTAAGCATATATCACACAACATAATGAATCCGCAATCTTTTGTAAGGGAAAGATATGACTCGGTAAGCAAAGACGTTGAAAGATAATGTAAATGGTAAATATTGCCAGGAAGGGAATTTAAGGTAGTTTGAGCGAAATATCATTTCACTTAAAAATCAATGAATTTGGTCGCATTTTAAAGAGATATATCTCACCCTTCTAATGGCACCAAAACTTTAACCCCTTATCACAATACTTTTGGAGATATTTGCCAAAAAATACCAGCCCTTTTACATGGGAAATGGTACGTGTATGCACTCCAGAGAGACCTTATATTCAAAATGAGGTATTTCAAAAACTTTGATGTCGTAAAAAAAACTAAAAGCATGTAGATTGTATGTTCTCTCAACTATATTTGAAAATTAATCATATTTTCATCGCAGTAGGCTCTTGAATATCACAAAAAACTTTCCATTTTGAAGGAGTTTCAAACGCACCGCGCGAAAAAAATGAATCAAGTTAAAGAATTATTAAGATATTTTCATTTCATTAATTACAATTTCTGTCATATAAAACTATATTAATGCTCCATTATTAATGCAATATTTAGTTCGTGTGTCTCACCGCTGGTGAAATTAAAATGTATAATTCGAATATGGACTCTATTATGACTAGGGAACTATCTCGCTTGGACTCCTTAAAAGAGAAGAGAGGCGAAAAATAAGAGAGCGGTTTGTGCGTGTATATCATGGAGAATAAATGCGGAATAATGAGTGACTCCAGATGATTCGGGTGGGTATTCTGAAATTTATGAGGGAAAAAAGGTCAGGGCAGTCAGTGGTCGAGCTTAGAGTATGGATGAGTTGAATATCAATTTAAGGAAGGTATTATGAAGATTAGTAACGGAGAGTGAAGACAAGACATCATCAAAGGGTAGGTTAAGGAGATAGGGACTCTGTTTCCAGCAATATTTGAGAATGAGCGAGTGATATGATCCAGAGATTTAACATTGGTTGCGGCTGACAACGACCTAATAGGAGAAAATAGGAATAGGAAGAATAGAAGAAAATAGGATACGAAGTAAAATAGTAATTCTCATGGATCTCTAGTTTCTGTAAATCGTATAAGTAGGCCTAACGGGGACATCGCTTTACTTTTCATTAAATTAGTATTATAATATTAGACCCAAATCTTCTATTGATGAAACTCTGTTCAATGAAGTGGAATTGATAGTGTATTTGACATGCATTGGGGATTATTTGAGGGAAGAAAAGAAAATATTTCCTTTATTTTGCATTCAATTCAGCCTCCATTTGTGGCACCAAGCTGACGTCTAATGCAAGGCGTCTTCCTGATCATGGCAGTCAGATGAAAGGTAAGTAAAATTATGTAATTATAGCAATAATTAGCGGGTATTAGGTCTCTTTTTATTAACTCATGGCAATAGGAATAAAACAATTCACGAATTAAGATTATATCATGCCTACATTAGCACGTAGCTACAACCATTCAAATTTGTATTACCGCGCTTCCAAATGATTACCTCATATGCAAACATAATCCTCGGAGTCATGAGAAACAGCCTTAACTAATCACTGTCAGCGCCCGTGAATACTATGAAATCTGTACTGAAAACATAATTAGGACAACCAAACATGTACATGCATACGACATATATATCGAGTAAAGTTCTGCTAACTGCGTTTTATAACAGTCATTTCATGTTAAGTTGGGCAAAGGAGACTTTCGCATCTAGCGACGTCAAACAAATGAATCGCGTTATTGATTAAGTAATCTAATAATGATGCAATTCCAACATCGCGCAGCCCTTGTTCTTAGTTTTCTCGAACGTGGGTGGGATGCGGGCACGACATTTCCCGAAGAGGTCACCGACAACAGGCAGGGAAAGGGATTTCCCTAAATCCGAGGGCGTTATTCGCTGCGAGCTTGTTTGCGACTTCCATGGAGTCCTCGATGGGTGAAAGGTGAGGCGCAGAAAAGATGGACAGGAAAGTGACCGCCTTGAGTTGATAATGGTCACCGAAAGGAGGCTATCCAAAGCTAAATAGAAAAGGAGCTCCCACCGAAGCAGCCATCGCTCACCGAAATAAAGCCTGAGGAGAAAAACATAAACCCAGAAGACGTGAGGAAATTAGTTGAATCAAAGGCAGTTGTGCAGCTGGGAAACGAGACATGTCGGGTAGTACTATAGAGAAAAACAGCAACTACTGCATAATTCCTAGCCGCCTATGGAATTTAATTGTTACAAGTGGTAACCTTTGGAAGCAAAAATAATGCTCTGAATGAAGAATGATCGAAGGTTTTCCCGGCGAACTATGTCGTTGAAGAATATTCCGGATTTCCACCGGGTCAGGTTCTCCATTTCTGCCGACGTTTCGATGGCCGAGTCGTCCATCATCCTCAGGGCATTGCCGGATGCCAGGATGATGGACGACTCGGCCATCGAAACGTCGGCAGAAATGGAGAACCTGACCCGATGGAAATCCAGAATAATCTTCAACGACAATGCCCTGAATGGTTTCCATTCTTAAAATATACGAGAAAAAGTTTAATATTTAAAACCAGATTATAATAAAAGATTTACAGAGTACATGTACCGATAAACACATTCTAAATAATCACAATACCGGTAAGAAATCATATCATGCGGTATCTTAGAGCCCACAACGTCGAGTTATTCGAGAAAATTATTCAATCACGAGGTTTCACCAGGGCCGATGCCAAATATTACCACGCAATTACAATTACAATTTCTTACATACATAGCATAATGATCACTCCGTTCTCTTTCAGTTTATGTAGAAAAAAGATAAACCCTCGAAGGAAAGTCTATATAGCAGATTATAGTTTAATAACTCCCTCCATACTGCCCTACCCTTGCAGAACTCTATTTTCTTCGATAATCCTCAAATTTTGCTTAATATACACATTGATTTGTTCAAATGATTCCTCAAATTCCTTTTCCTTTCGATTTCATCCTACCACATTCAGCCATGACATTCTCATTGTACCCTGTCCTCTCACTACATTCGCCCCATTCATCCATATTTCGTCATTTGACCTTCATCCATTCATTCATCACAAGAGCACATCTCTTTCGTACATTTCCATTATTGGAGCGTTCAACCCACGGTATTTCATCACTCTTTCATTCGTAATCCCAACCCTTCCACTCTTGTCGCCTCTCTCGGGTTCCCACTCTATTTAGCATACCCAGGATTCAGTGCCGTATTATAAGAGAGGGTACAACACTTTGGCACATAGAGATTGTAGCTTCCGTGACAAACAGTCACTTCTTTATATGCTACTCATACCATCAATAACTTTCCTACTTAAAGCTTTTGAGGCTATTGAGATACATACCAGATAAGTGTATGATATTCAGGTGCATGCCGCATATTGCCCGGTATCAGCACAAATTATCGCGACCTTCATCGGATACTTCTTAAATGAAAATAAATACTCACAGTTGAAGTTACCATTACACGTGAATCCTTATCATTGATTAATTCAAGTGGAGGAGGTGAAAGAATGGCCAAGGTGAGGGAAGGGATAGGTGAAAAAAATTGAATGGATCACAGGATTCCACCAATGGCTTATTTTAAGGTAGTTTGAGCATAATATAATTTTACCAAAAATCAATGAATTTGGTCTTATTTTAAAGAAAAACATCTCACCTTTCTAATGACACAAAAAATTGAACCCATTACTGCATTACTTTCGGAGATATTTGCCTAAAAATACCAGCCCATTTACATAGGAAATGGTACGTGTATGAACTCCAGAGAGACATTATTTACAAAATGAGGTATTTCTAACACTTAGATGTCGTAAAAATACTAACAGTATGTAGTTTGTATGTTTTCTTAACTATTTTTGAACATTAAGCATATTTTCACCGCAATAGGTTCTTGGGTATTAGGAAAAACTTTCCGTTTTGAAGGAGTTTCAAAAGTACCGCACGAAAAAAATGAATCAAGTTAAAGACTTATTTAGATATTATCATTTAAGTATTTACCATTTCTGTCACATAAAACTATAATCTTGAACCAATAATTATACAATATTTAATTTATGTGTCCTACAGCTGGTGACATTTTTAACTTATAATTCGAATATGGTCTCTATTATGACTAGGGAACTATGTCGCTCGGACAACCTAAAGACCATCATCCCACTGACATTCTGTTAATTTTTCCTTTACTAATTTATTTTATTTATACATTTTATTTTATTAAAGCGATCCCCATGTTAATCTGGGGTATGAATCTTTCAACCTGTCAAGACACTTATTTCAAAATATGGATTAAACATGAGTGAAAGCAGTATATCAACATCAACGAGAAATGTAAAAAAAATTCTTGTAGAGAGGACTAATTTAAAATAAGGAACATCCATAAATTCCGGAGATCACTTATCACTGCAATACCTGCAGATTCGTTGAGATGAATGCATTCTCCACTTTGAGGACCACCAAAGAAAAATTAATATAAAAAACTCGCAGAAATAAAATCTGAGATAAAGATGTGGCTATTTTTCGCGATAAATTAACTATTGAGACCCCTTTCTGGTAAGAAACTATTTCATCATGCAGGATAAATACAAGGATTCAAGATCGTACCTCAATTGATCCATGACCTCTACGAATGATAAAAACCATTTATACCCCGAGAGGACGGAGTGTGTCACCCTATACTATTATTCGCAGAGTCAAGAGTCTCTTATTTAAATTTCTAACTCAGAAACAAACGCATAAATAAGAATACTAATATGTATGTGTCACCTTACCTGCCAAATAAAATCAATCTGAATGATAATCCCTCTCAATTTTAGAAATAACCATGTGAAGAAATTCTCTGAAAATATGAGCAAAACAATGAATTGATCCAAGCGCTATCTTGACGTAAGGCTTTCATCAAATGATTTGAAAAAATACCTTCACGATTTTTCATTAGTCACTGACATACTGCATTATTTAAAGAAACCAAACTTACGATAGGAACAAAATGATAACTTTCGGCTGAATATCATTTCCAAGAATCAGAGTTGTATACAAAGAACAGAAACGGGTAGAATTAAGCCACATACTTAACAGATCTGTGCAAGTAATTTCACCAGAGGTACTGAGCAATAGATGAATGTCCTAACACTGACCTTGAACGCGACCATTTGTAAAATATAGCAACTTGATAAAACGAAGGAAGTACAAACTGCCTGTCCTAACATGACAGTTTGTAGATAATAGAACGCAATTTAATAGAACGCAATTATCGTAATATATTTCAATACCTCTCAACAAGGGTGCAAAGGAACTGTTCTTTTGCCTCAAAGTCATTTCATAATGCTTCTCAATGATTTAGGTGGCTGGCAAATCCCTTACTTTCCAAATTTTGAGCTTCGGCTGTTTTTACAAATGTTAAGGAGGTTGGTTCGCGACTGAATGAGTCATAATTCTAGCGGCATCACGATTGTTTTAGTTATCTACAGGAGCCTTTAAAAGAATACTGCTTTAATAATATGTCTGATTTAGAGGAAAGCTGAAATATCGCATTAAAAATTAATATTAGGAAGACCATTCTACGAAAAGACTTTTTAATCGAATACCGAGAATGGAGTTGTACAGCGATTATGCCTAAATAAGTAATTAGATTTATGAAACCTTTTCAACAATATATATCACCAGAAATATCTAAAAACTCATGTGATTGTTATATTACAATATTTTCTCAAGTAAACCCTACATTTACATTTATTTCAAGGTTAATTAATTTCTAAAAACTTTGGCAATGCCGTGCTGAACTTTGTTGATGTCCTTAGTGACTGGTGTTTGATGTGCGTGAACTGAAGTGCTTTCCTACTTTAACTTTACTACACTCTCCAGAGCAGAGCCACTGTGCCTTTTAGTATACGTTTTAGAGATTTTATACGGAGGCGCAATTTTACTCGACCTGACATATCCAATGACACATGCTAGTCATCCATCATGGACACTACCGAAACCGGTAATTCTCTCATAACTACGGAGGTACACCAAAAGCTCTACCACGGAGACTGAGTACCAGCGTATATTCCGTGAAATACTCGACAGGCATCCAGACTTCCATCAGGTGTGCACTGACTGGTCGAAGTCTGACTCGGCCTGTTCATTTGCAGTATTTTCCCCCGTCCTCGAAACAATTAAAGCCAAACTAAGTCCCATAACGAGTGTATACACGGCTGAGCTCTTTGCCATTAAAATAGCTTCATACGCTATCCCCAAATGAGGGCTCTTATCTGATATGCACGGACTCCTCAAGTAGCCAAGATGCAATATCGAGTTTCTTGCCTTTTCACCTTATCGTCCGAGAGATACCTTCATCTCTGTTATCTCTCCATTGTATGGGAGCAGGGGTCCATTTTCTTCCATGTAGGTCTAAGAGATACGTATTATGAGTTGCACTAATGGTGCATGATACTCGAATGAAAATCCACTGTTTGCAAACGCTACTTTACAACTGCATATATAAATTTCATTTAATATGGCAAATGAAAGCTGATATATCAAAAATTAAGTATTTTCTACATTTTAATATCGATTGGGGAAAAATCTCTGATAATGCTATGAGACATTTCTGTTCCACTTGGACCAATATTTTGACAAATAACTTAGCTTTTGATACCTTACTAGCATTACGTATATATAAAAGCGTATCAGGCTTCACTATGTGGAAGTTGTTGATATCCATTTCAAAATGAAACACAATGGTAACTTTTCACACAAATTTTAATAACAACCAATCATGATTTCAGCACCTTGTACCGTATTATATATATATATATATATGTAAGGCCAATATTTTATTGAGCTCTCATGTCTCCGCTGCAGTTCTCATCCATTAGATTGCGCGCTTGCAATAAAATAAATAATGCGCTCGCATGACAATCGAGGGAGGAATGGTGCAAACATAAAGAGGACGTGGGCTCCCTATAAAAAAAAACAAAAATCAGTAACCATGGCGCCGCGGGAGGCTCGAAAACCCCGTCTCCTCCAGTCGCCATTAGGGGAGCCGGCCTCTGGGCTTGGAGCGCGAGGCCACTTTCTTGACCGAGTTATGCAAACTATCCTTCGGCACATCCCGCTTTTGAAGCCCGTGCATAATCAGATAGCATTCATGGAGTCTATTCATTAAAATTTCACCTTTTTCCCGATTCTTTGAAGGACACTGGCAGCGAAGAACCTCAAAAAAATTAACCCACTATTTTCCGACCGCCGCAGTTTGGATACATATCAAAGGAATCAAAATCCACAAATGTTACACTTCCTTAAGGAAAATAATTTTATTTAGCTTAATCAGTAGAGAAACCTGCACACAAATTCATACTTTGATCGCCATGTACATAGACCAAGTAAATAATAACATTGGCCAAGGTCTACGGGTCTAATCATCAGGCATAAAAGATTTTTGGCTTTTTTGGCCTACTGCAAAGAAAAACAGGCGTTTGAATTTCTTATGTCGTATATATTTGACTCCATGTGCTTCTATAGATTTGGCATAAACTGTTTGAATAATGTTTTGCAGAGTTTTGCAAAGTTTTTTCCAGTGATTAACATGTATTTAATCACGATGACATTGCCAATACATTCACATAGGGCATACAAACAGGTTGAATGCTAATTTTGTAAAATTGTACAGCATTCCGCATCTGAAAAATGCAAGTGATCAACGTCCATTTCAATGTGCAACATCCTATACTCCCGAAATGCTAAAGTCAAATGAATATGCTCCAACTAAACGATAATTATATTTACCAATTCACTATGCATATATTGGAAATGAATCATTAAAATCGTCTTCCAGGAATGGTAATTCAGGGAACGAAACGAAAAGAGGTTATACAAGTTGTAATAAATCGTTGCCGTAAATGTTGTATTTAACAATAACGAAAAAGATAAAGTGATCCGATAAGGAGGGAGCGAAGATGGATCAATCGGGTAGAAAAATCGGGTGTGAGGAACAATTACAGTTTTACACGCTCCGTTGCGAGTTTCCACTTCGGCGTCTTGCAGTGAGTCTTATGACAGCCTACAAAAATGAAGAGAATAATGTCAAAGAACTGAAGACGGAAATGGCCAAAACGAAAAGACCCGACAGATTTCTTGATATAATCGGGTAAAATTAATTAATGGTACAAGCGTAGATGGAACTTCTCAGCCGATTCGCTCTACCGCATTTGTCTCATGCATGGTCGCTTTGCTGAGTTCAGAAGATGCAGCAACCAGATATGCGACCCTAAAACATGTGCATTTTGAAATGTTCAAGTGCTCGTATCCTTGTATTCTGTATTTCCTACCTTGACCTTTCATCATCTGCGTAACACTCAACGTTTACTGGCAGGAGTTTTTAACCAAGTACCCGATTTCAGTGGAGTTTTCCACGGTTTGCTTGCTTTTTTACATGACATTCTAGGTTCGAATTCATGGTATCTCTTTCACTGAAGGGAGCAAATGCATGTGACGTAGTTATATGTGACCACAGAAGAGCAACGTGTAGTTATCATTCATAAAGCTAGCTATACAATTGGAAGATGCTGTCATTTTCTTTCGTTAAGTATAGCATCTTTCACAGGTAAATCCGAGGACACTCCTAATATTGGCCCCGTCTGTTTTACGCAGCGCCACAAAATTTTGATTGCATTTTAAGAAAAGTGAAAATGAGCTAAAATGTTAAACAAAAGACAAGAGTGAACAAGGACTTTAATAGAGGACGAAAGAAGTCACATAATGAACAAAAAGAGAAGATGCTGCGGACACGATATAAAAGATGATTCTTGGAAGACAAACCCACAAGATAGAGAGGATTTTGTTGAAAGGGTGGAAGACACATCATGCTCGCCGATGGCCTCCATTTAGCTTTCCAGCAACGAGTGTCCACGTCCATTGCATCACCTAAGATCCTCATGCGCAAATCTTTTGTGTTACTCATCTCATCCCTCAAGAACATCAAGTATTGCGCGTAAATTCATTGGTCATCTTCGGATTTCCAATAAATACCAACGCGTAATCACATTCTCGTGCTCAAGTTAAAATAAGTCTTTCGTCAACCAACGAGGAAAGCCATTAAGGTAGGAAAGCTATAAAAGCAAGATTTGAAGCTTTAAGGTATTTTACGATTCACGTTCAGTAAAAACGTTACAATTTTATGGCTTCAAAAGTTTGAAGTAGGTCTGTAGCGGCTCATCTTAAAAACCGCTCCGACGAACTTCTGGCAATTTTCATGAGAATATCGCACTTAAGATTACAAGGCCACAGTGGAATTAACATATATTATTAATCATCGTATGAGGTAGCATTATCTTGTCGTATGAATTACGTTTATAATAGCTAGTCAATGAACTCTTATAGTCAAGAGCAATGCCACCTTACAGTCTCCCTCGGACGCTGAATACGCCAGCAAACATTTACTTTCAAGATCCATTAACAACATGACTATTGCTTTACAAAATAAGACCACATTTTAGTGCTGTGTCATATTTCCTATTCATACACATTAATGCAGAAATTACCTATTGTTAAAACTCGCGATACATATGTACCTGTCTCGCGGGAGCGAGATAAGAAGAACAACATGGTAAAATTATAGCAAACATTCGAGAAATATGGTAGAAGCTACAAGGAAAATGTACACGATGAGACAAATTTCAAAGGACCACGGAAGCAAACAGTTACCGTAACTTAGGGCACTTTACTATTGTGAACTTTCCCTGGTATACCCTTCATGTAGAACATCGACGAGACAGAGCCAAACCAGGCACTTAAAGTCTACCCCACAATCTCACTTGTTAGGATGAATAATCTTCTTAGGATTCTTCATAGAGCCGATACTCTCACTAATACAGTTGTCCTAATTGAAATTCTTTGCTTTTCCTGAAAAAAGAGTGCTCTTCCAAGTCAGTCGCAACCTTATAGCGTTATGAAATATATCAAAAGACAATGGCATGCAATGAAAGTAGACAACAGAGAAATAAACGTTTGAATAACCGTTGATCATGAGGCAATAGAAACATTACTACGGACCCTGGGATTAAACTGAATTTATCAACATTCCAGCTTAAAATTAAGTTAAAAAATACAGAAATGACTTAGATTGCGGGCAGTAACAAAGAATATGTTCACAGAATATCGAACTTCCTCTCTCCTCCCGAGTCAAGGTTGCAATTTAAGTCAATTAAAAAAACAAAACTGAAAAAAATAATACGAGTTACATCTTCAAGCACATCCCGACAAGAAAATGACAAAGAAATGAATATCGCATGTAACGTGGAAAGCCATCACAAAGATGGGGTGAGCTTCTTACGGCTAGACAATGAAATAAAACAGAGAAAATCTCCAAAAGCCGCAAAAGCCGTACAAAGGGTGCCAATTGTTTACGGCTTTTGGAGATTTTCTCTGTTTTATTTCATCGCATGTAACGCAATTGAATTATGCAAGACGGCATATCTTTTTGATTTTTTTAGATCGATAGATAACAAATTTAAATTCTTCTTTAAGCGCGCAAATTGAAGGGAGGAGAAACTATGGCAGATTTGCCACTGAACAAGCAAACAACTTTTGCAACTATTTAATACCCAATCCTCTCACCTAAAATACGGCTTCTCTAATTGAGAGACTGCACTTTGAACATATGTATGTACTTCTCCATCTATGAATCTGCTTTGCTCATCCCAAGCATGATTAATAGAAGTAAATCACGCCTACTTCTTTAAAAGGTACTCTCTTACCTTCGAAGGACGTTGTATTCCCATCGAGGACGAGATGGCAAACACCCAACAGTCGCGGGGGGCTCTCGATTAGACATCAGGGACATTACCCGAGGAGGAAAGTGGTCACATATCTTCCTAAAGGTAGATTAACGACGCAATTATGATCTCTCGCGGGAGATAATAATGGATCTTGAAGTTTTAAGTGCTTTGTTCAAGATTTAAAAAAAACTCGCAGTCATTAGAAATCATGAGATTGTTATAAGAGATAATATTCATGCAAGTAACAGTTTCCAAGCTAATGTGAAGCAGTCCCTACGAACAGTCTGATACTCACTGACGAACAGAACTTAGTTAAGGTCGAAGCTCAAATACATGGCATTCCCGTCAAGTATTTCACCGACATTCATCGAGCTATGACATTTTGCAATTAAGGCGAATGAGTAAAAAAAGAAATTACACTCATAGCGATCAGAAACCAATACAGGTTGACGTACCCATGGCGCAGAAAGAAAAAAAAACGTTACTAGCAAAAATTAGCATTTCCCCGACTGTTGAGCAAACCTAAGTATTCTGGTAAAAGTTCAATAACAGATCAACACGTATATTCGTGATCAGGTGGCTGGAGCGGAAATGGCGGGTCATTGAGTGTACATTTCAATAACTCTTCAAGTAAGTCGAAATAAATTCTAGGACGGCACTTCCCATTATTACCTCTGTGTATACTGTGGAGTGCACGGATGACGTCATACATATGATATAAGAGTTACATTCTAAATCCTCGCCTTAAATAAAGAATTGGCATGACTTACATTTACGGCGTGGAATCCGAGATTTCAGTGAAAATCATATGTAAATACTGGATTTTCACTCAGCATAATACGTTGACATTTCCTATCACCCATTTTAATAATAGAATGCGTATCATTCCACGTTAATGGAAAATTTATGCATCTAATTAAAGAAAATAAATAATTTAAAATTAAATTAAATTTATGCCCTGCGCCATGAGGCTAAGAGTAAAAATTGCACTCATTTGCCAAGAAAATAAATAGCATATTACATTTTTTGTCTATATGTATAATCCATGCATATAACTAGTGCGTAGACGCATGAAAAGTTTCATGCAACTATGGGCATTGGCGAATATCACTACCACCAATACACCAAGAGAAAATCAATACAGTATTGAAATTTGCAGTACTGATCACTTCAACGCAGTCACGATCTGTTCCGCGTTTGCTTCTCTATTTATTTGATTCTTTCGAAAGAATTTTCTTCGAAACCGACTTTCCGGGAGTGAAGACATTTTGCGAGCATGAAATATTTCGGATTTACTTAACGTGGAGGGGAATGAAGAAAGAAGGGGACAAGGGAGACAAGTAGAGAGGAAAATACGGAATAATAAAGGGGCGCTTTGGGAGGGGATGTCAAAAGGTCCAGACAGCCGAGTCGGGAAGAGCGTGGAAACTGGTATTCCGGAGCGAGCGTGCGTCATCGGGAGGCACGAGGAATGAATAGGAAAGCGGCGGCAAACAAGTAAAGGACATTTGCGAAGATGTGAGGAAACAAACGCACAGCGACCGCCGAGAGGGACGCGACCCTCCACTCACAAGCAAACCGGCGGATCTGCAAGGAGGAGGACGACCATGAACTCTTGGGGACGAAGTAATATGCTCACTACACCAACAACTACATACACCGGAGAAGTTGCAACTATCCAACTTTGAACATAAGCTCGTATGCCCAGTTATAGGAGAGTGACCGTTTCACAGCTTTATCCAAATTTAAACCATGACATCGTCTTAAATCAGGATAACCAATTAAACTTCTTATTTCGCTTTAAATAATCAGCAACCGAAACTAGCTGAGGGAAAATTATTAAACATAAGTGGTTTTGAAATAAGTAAGAGTCAAAGAGTGACTATCTACGCGTGCAACCAAAGTTGTCCGATGATGATCCAGATAGTCGTCTCATTATCGGTACAAAAAACGCTAATTACCGAACAAATTGAAAGAATACTCATAAAAATCAATTTATGTATTAAACGTATATTTTTCAGTCATTGTGACACTATATTCTACTCTCGGCTATGTTTTACATTCTCTCTTCCTCAAAGTATTAGCTGGCTAAGTTTCATTTTCTAAATCGTGTAAATTTATTAAGGCAATACGGGTAGCACCGAAATATCAGCCTACCATAAAGAATGATTTTTAGTATTAATCTATTAACGTTTCCAGAGAAGGTTGATGATACAACTACGGCAAGATTTTGATGATCCGCGGCAAACTATGACTGATCGACTTACCAACTGGCTCAGTTAAATGGTTTAAGAACGTACTCATGAAGCGAGAGGAGATTGAAACTTTTTTTTTCCCTGAAGATCTTTAAATTTCTTATCCATGTACTTAGTTATTTAGACTGGTTAACAATCTATTCAGCATTAGCCAGCTAAATTTTACATCAATTTATTTTATTTTAAATTTCCCTAATTTTGTGGCTATATACTTTGATTATTTATCAAGGTATTACCACAATCTAATGATTTGTGCCTCAGTGATCATGCAACCTGATTGAGCACGGAAAGAAAGATGAGAATTAAAAAAATCATTATAAGGGGGTCCATCAAAATCATCATTTTGATGGACGATGATGTCATCGGCCAAAATAATTAGTATTAACCTTCACGATAAGACTTAAGCACGGAGAATCGTAAGCTATTTTTGGAATCCGAGACTTGGGAATAACGCAATAGAAGGCCACGTAAAAAGAAGGGTCCATGGGAGATCCTGTTGAGGGACCTGCCTTGGTCAGCCACGAGGGGAAACCCCAGAGATTCCATTGGGGCAACAGTGGTGGGAGGTGAGGAACACGACATCGGCATCTCGCAAGCGAAAGGGTTGTTTCAGTAGAGAACGAAAGGTGGATTGCACGCTGAAGACGACGGGATGGAAGAGAAAGGAGCGGGGGAAAGATAACATCTGAGTGACTGACTAAGTTCTACATTCTTAATTAATCAATAAAAATATAGAACACTTTAAAATTGACAAAATTTATTTCATTACAAGGAAAACAAAAAATGCAGCATTACTCATCGAACTTCCAAGAAGAAATTAGCAATCTAATTTTAAACACTAAATACGCGTACATTGCGAAACTAATTATTTCACATACCACCATAAAGGATCAATAAAAGACATTAAAATATATGCTACAACATATAATTTTGTACCACATTCCACCAATTAAACGTAACGAAATAATAACAGTAGATAATAATACTTAACTGTTTTTCTCAGATATAATTCAACATTTGATGCATGTCACCACGTAGCATAATCAGTATTTACTACACTTAAGGATTTGCTTTTCACCAGTAATAAATTCTCTTCCCATGGTTTATAAAAACTGTTAACATTTCTTTGTCGAACTAGTCTAAACTTATAAACTAAAAATTGATCGACATCTATTATTTATTTGGCTCGTTATCGTTCATCCTCAGCTAATTACTGTGTCATGACCACTACGCCGTTACTTTTTACCGTCAGTGCATATTTAAAACTAAGCACCTGCAGCATAAATATCGAATCCAACTAAAATTAAAGTCTAGACTAATTCGTTTAAACTATCATTTGTAGAGTCATCATAGTAACCCCAAACATTCAGGTGGCAGAACAGGAAGTTAATCTAGTATATTCTTGAACTCAAAGGCTTCTGCGGAGTCAATGAAACGGCAATGAAATTTGGAAGTCCGTAGAGTCAAGGTGATCACGGTGCGGATACTATCAGCCAGTGTTGGTCCTATTCTGGTATGGATGGACGGTCTATCACCCATTTCGTCTCACGTTGAATGGCAGTGGGGTCGGACTTAAGTTCACCGTACGACTCTAGCTTCGGGAGTTTATAAATCTTTTGCCGTAATACAGAATGCTACCGAAAATGTCGTCTACGACAATGGAACTATGAGGAAGAAAGCCCGAAAAACCTTGACTACAAGGACTACAAGTATATTCTTACTGGCTTTTCAAAACCGTTATACCAAAACCAGGTAAATATATCGTTCAATGGAAAATATCGCTATAAAAAAAGTAACACTACATCTACGAGATGAAATATAAACTCAGCAACTAAGAAGAGAACGAGATATATGTTCTGCAAAATTCTCTTCCAAAGTTTTAAGACAAATTGAGTAAATAAATCACTTCACAGAGCTTCTATAACTACTGTATTTTAGACTTAAACACACATTCCGTGCAACTTTAACAGGTAAAAGAGGATTTACATCCGCACCATAAGTTTATTGCATTATGCAACAGCGAGGAATCCTTCCATCGATGACTAGTTCATTTGACAACACATTTAATAAAAAATATATACCTAAGCCGTTATTTCAAATCATAAGCCGATCTATAAACGGAGAAAGAACTTACTAGTCCGCAAACACTCGCGTTGACAATTCCTAGTTATGTTTTTCATTAATAATAACATTGGACAATGAGAATAACATTAACTAATTGGGGATCGGATTGGTGTGGTGGATAGAGTACTGGCTAACCATACGGACAGCCAAGGTTCAAATCCCTGCCGAGGAGGATGTTTTTCAGAGGAAACCCGACCTCTACTTGAGTGTCTTGTGGAGGACACTCCAAGTACAGTGCTCCGTCTGTCGGATGAGACATTAAACCGTGGTCCCCTTGGCGCCTTTCGTTATGAGCAGGCTAATGCCGACGCCGGGTTTCTATCCACCCTTCCTCCCTTACCTATCCCCTAAGGCGCAAATGACCTTAAATGTTTATCGCCTCCCCACAAAATCCAACCCAATTAACTAATTAGACGAAATCAATACGAATATATCAAAACATTGTTAACACGGGATTAAGAAATAGTGCACAGCAAAAAACATAATTATTCCCGTTCCGTTTTGATTTCATAATAAGAAAACATATGAGTAGCTTGATATCATGAGAATTTGTTCTGGAGAGATAAGGTTCCCTAGTCATTTCCCACTCCAGGCATTTTTGGGGCAATTGATGTCGAAAAAACACCGTTTATTCCGCATGTATGAGCGATCTTTTCTACTGCGTTGTTTTTGCAGGTGATGCAGACACTTATGCTATGTAACAGAATCGAATACTACTCTTTCTCTCCACTACATGATATTTAGTGATTTCTTTGAAAGTTTACTGGAAAATAATTCTAACCTACAAAACTTCAAATTCGAGACTTTAATACCTATATCTCCCTCTAAATCCTTGAGACTTGACAGCACATATAGTACTTTTATGAATTTTTAATTTGGTGCATCGGCAAAAAAAATAAATAATCAAAAATATGCATAAGGACTTGTAATTAAGCCTGAACCAATTGGTTTGGGAATAGAAGTGTGCGCTGACCTCTTTCATGATTCATTGTTCTCATTCCGGAACCAAGAAGATACATACCCAGAAATATTTTCCGACGTGATTTCATCAAATGCTAGTAAACAGCGAAACTTCTTGGTGACCGAGGACAAATTCTTGAGTTGACCAAGCATTCACTTTCACCAACAGAAGTAGTACTTTAAATTAATAAGTAATGACTGCTACGAGAATATTCTTCGATAAAAAAGACTCGAGTGATGCAGAGGAAAATATGATTCGGAAGAGGAAAATAAACAGCAAAATTCCAGAATATAAAAGCAGCCACGAATACTTTAGAGTTTTTTCGACTTCATAGGAACTTCATAGGAAATAATGATGCAAGATTAGGGAAGAAGAGGAATAATTCGTGGAAAAGTTTTCTTGGCCCCCGATGAATAATTGGCTGTCTTTATTTTAACCCGAGAGGAAATAAAGCGATACACGTGAAGATACGCTATTACGGTCAACCTCCTATGAACAGTGAAATCAAACACCAAGTTTCCACATCGCATAAGGCTTCCGAAAGGATTTTGAAAGTTGAAGTATGGAGCTCCTCACTGTTGCTGCCGTGGTTGATAAAATGAACTCGCTGGGATGAAGATCAGCTCCCATTTGTCTCCAAGATTGCCCCCAAGGCTGGTCCAAAGGCTCAGTCACAGGAGGGGATAGAAACTTGATCCCCTGAATTTCTTTTTGGAAGCCTTTTATCTGCAACTTCGTCCAAAAAGCCCGTGAGTCGGCAGTGCGTTCCTTATCGCTCTCGCGTCGGCGCTAAACATCAATGAACTGAGTTGCGACGACTGGAAGTGGAACCGGTGCGGCAGCAAATTGTAGGTAAAGTATCCCACGGCCAGAGAAAGGGCTGAGGGAGTGGAGAAGGCTGCTGGGTCCCATGCGGCAGACACGTCGTCCACCCAACGCATTAAGAACAAGCAATGGGAAACTTCAATAGGATGAATACAGCGGGAGGGCAAAACAGATGCCCGTTTCCCAAAATAATTTTTCACATTGCATAAGCATTGGCATTCTTTTCCAAATCTTTCAGGTGAAATCTCTCCAAACACGTTGGCATAGCTCAGATCGCACAAGTACCGGTTGTCGATGGAGAATCGGGGTGGAGAGTGAGTACTTCGGAGAGTGAGACAGGTTTACACCTAATCACCGTTCCCATCCAATGTCAAATAAATAGTAGAAGGTAAGAAATGAGCTAAAGATCGGAATGGAAGAAGACACCAGTTAATTCAGCTAGGTTTGCGGACGTATACGAATTAGTAAGACAATCAACGAACGGATTGTAGCTATCGGTGCATGCATTAGCCGTACTATATGAGGAATACCGTATGACCTACAAGCCATACAGTAACTCGAGTAATGAAATTCTTGTGCACAAAGGAATGGATGCTAAACATAAAATTTGGAGGGCACACGCAGAAAATGCAATAACTGAGGTCGTAGACGAGGGATATCGTAGTATGGATTGGAGAATAAAAACCTTATCGACATAAGCAGAGCTAATTACTACGAGAAAAATCACGGTAGGGACTGCGCGTGAAAATATTAATGAAATAATTGCGAGAACTCTTGGTAAGGAGTTTAATGTTGCATAGTGAAGGATTCTGAACGCTCAGAGGTGCGGACGCAATGGAGTAGTTTAGTTGAAGCCCTAGAAATGTAGATGCGGAGGAGAATAGATAAGGTGTGTCGAAAGTAGAGGAGAGCAAACGCTAAGCGCTGAGCATGGTTAGATCTTATTAGAGAGAAAGAGAAAGAAAGGAGACTAAATGGACCGAATGAAAGAGGGTAGGCTATATGCTCCGGTGAAGAAGAGAATTAAGTGAGCTTACGGTTGCAGAAGATACGACGCTTCGGCTGCATTTAAACAATCCCATTTCTAATTATCATTTGGACAACCATATACATATTTATTTGCAGATTGCATTTTAAACTGGTATCGGCCTAAAGGCAATGAAGAGAAAAATAAAACAATAATATCAATATGAATGAACCGACAGATATAATTACACTTTCACAAATATCCAGGGTAAGCGCCGGTGGAATGTTTCATATTGAGACCTGGTATTTGCTTCGTCATCAGCAAAATCCTGACTCTTAATGGAGCATGAATATTCTTAATAAAACTTTTTTTCTCACCAAAACACATTTCTGCTTTTTTCTCTGATACATTGTCATAAGTTGACTTAACCATGCCTTGTTTAAAAATAATCCGCAAAAATATCCACAGAATAGCATAAATTCTCTTCAATTAAATGAAACAGCTTAGAGACCTATTCTGCTGACCCTTTTTCCTTTAACAAAAAACGAACGGCCATGATTGCATACTGCAGGACATTAAGGCAACTGCTCATTTCTATGATTGAAAGAAACTTCATGGGCTAGAAAAATGTTACTTCCTCGATGGTCTAAACGAAATTACTTAATGTAGATACGCAATTTGGAAACGGCGATTTTTTTGAGCTACGGAATCGCGGCGTAGATATAAGGAACGCTCGACCTGGCCCATTCTTTCTTCCTCGTACATTCCATGGCGTATTAAACGGGCACTTAAATCCTAGCAATTCTCCCTAGTCATGGATTTTTGGGAATTCTCGTATATTAAGTAAAAAAGCAGAAAAAGCCACTTAACTAGTATGCGAGAACTTCCAGTCATACCACCCACCTATTAAAGATAACCTAAGTTAAGTACTTACTACTCCATTTCATTTTTAAGCATTTCATCTCGATTGATACAAGATGACTGATTGATATAAAAGATTACACGAATCGCAATACATTTGCCAAGGAAAAAATCTAGATAAATATTGCGCTTTCAACATTGATAATGCGAGTATATCTCGAACGGCATTCAATCATATCTGCTGATCTGCAAAAATCAGATTACTTCCTAAAGTAAAAGGCATAACTGGACGATTCTTCCCGCCAATTGGTCTCATTGGTCTGTTGATAACTCAACAATTTTGGATTTTTGGGGGATTGTTGCAAACTTGCTTAACTTTTTTAGCAACGCAAAACATTCCGCAGAACCTGTAGTGGGGGAATCAAACTTTCTCATTCTATATTGCATACCATTTGTGGCACTTCGTCTCAGTATTATTCCAAAATCATCTCAGTCTGAAGCCAACTAATATTCAAATATTTAAATAAAAAATGAAATAATATTTTCAGTTTTAGAACTCCTACCTTGACGGCTGAATAGCACCACGCAACAAAAGAAATTATCACACCATTCATACCACAAACGACTGATCAAAATATGTCTGCGTATTTCTCCTAAACCAGAACGCATACCGTACCCAGCCGTAAAATTCTCGAAATAAGAGGGATTTTTGTAAACTTGCTTAACTTGAAAACAGGAAAAAAAACAAATACCAGTCCCCGTATTTGGCAAGTTCACAAAAAACCGTTCTCATTCCGGAGAACTCGTCACAGAGCAAGAGCGATACTGGTAATGATTAAACCGATGTCTCCTGGGTTTATTTTGCCAAAAGGAGACGGTTATAAAGGTGAGACCGAGTGATTTTTGGGCCGGGCGACGGAGGCTGCAGAAAGTGGAAGGGCACGCGAGCGACATCAAGCGGCGATGATGCGATCAAGTTGACGAAGGAAATGTCGCCGTTGCGCCGGCGAGAAATGCAGTCTCCGGCTCCGAAGACGGGAGTGTGGGGAGTGGACGGGACCGAAGCAGATTGCAACGGCGGCGGTCGGTTGCAGGGAATGCAGTAGTAAGCGGGGCGCATACGGGCGGGTTGGCAAGAAAGAAGCGCATTACGGGAGCGTCCCATTTTTCAAGTCCACTCACTCCGGAGACCTGCCGAGGAGCGCCAGTTAAGGAAGTCCGAGCAGTCCTAGTCATAAGAGAGACCATATTCGAACTATAGTTATAATTTCACCAGCTGTAAGACACATCAATTAAATATTGCATTACTAATAGTGCAATAATATAGTTTTATATGACAGAAATGGTAAATACTTAAATGAAAATATCTAAATAAAGTCTTTCACTTGATTCATTTTTTTCGCGCGGTACGTTTTAAACTCCTTCAAAACGGAAGGTTTTTTGTGATACCCCAGAACCTACTGCGGTGACAATATGATTAATTTTCAAAAATAGTTGAGAAAACATACAAACTACATACTGTTAGTTTTTTACGACATCTAAGTGTTAGAAGTATCTCATTTTGTAAAAAATGTCTCTCTGGAGTGCATACACGTACCATTTTCCAGGTTAAAGAGCTGATATTTTTTGGCAAATATCACCAAAATTAATGTAGTTAGGGGTAGAATTTTTTGTTTCAATGGATAGGTGAGATATTTTTCTTTAAAATGAGACCAATTTCACTGATTTATAAGTAAAATGATTTTTCGCTCTAACTACCTCAAGCACTTAACACTGTGAATGTTCTCTCCTTCCGAACTCTTTGCAACGCGACACTTTCTCGGTTGACAACATCTGATTATTTTAAGTTGAAACTACCACTTACATTTAGCAGAGTTTTACTCCATTTACGACAGGTTTTTATCAAAACAACCCACTATGAACAGTATACAACGTCCAGCAATGAAGAAAATGAATTTTTGGCCTATCTTTCAACAACGAGGGCAATTCGTTTTCACTATATAACACAATGAGTGGTTTGATATACTTAAACAACTTTTATATAGTTTGCAAGCAATCCATTTAATCTATTACCTCGAAGCCCTCCTCTACCCTGGCAGCTTAAGGCAAGGCAACATATTCAATACATAAAACTTCAAGGAAAACAAAACTTTAGTCACTCTGTTATTGAAAATAAAAAATTGATGTCAAAACTCATTTCGCCTCACGTAGGATTGCCACTTTTCAAATTCATTTTATTAACTCCTGAGAATCCACTTATTTTCACAATGTTCACTTTAACTTTTAATAAATTTTAAGTGAATATTTTCTGTCCAAAATGCTCTAATATGCAGCTATGAATCCCGTTATCGAAATTGATAGATAGGTAGAAATTGATTCTTTAAAGGCACATTGTAAGCGCGATACAGATATAACGCTAATATTCTATGTGAAATTTATCCTCATGTACGAGGTGAATCTAGAAAGTAAATTTCCCCATTTAAAAAAGCAAACAAAGTTTCATGAAAAATTTTATTGGTAACAAGTACAGCAGTGTTTCAACTATTTTTCGACATAGCCACTCCCAGAATTGATACACTTGTTGTATCGTGGGATCAACTTTTGTATTCCTGTGTCGTAGAAGTCTGTCGCCTGTGAATGGAACCAACGTGTCACAGTCGTCTACAGCTCTTCGTCGTTGTCAAAACGCAGACCGGAGGGCAGGAATTCCTTGAGGCGCAAGAAAAGTTGAAAATCGCTGGGAGCAAGATCAGGACTGTATGGTGGATGATGAAACGGCTCCCAGCCGAACTCCTGCAGAACAGTAGCTGTGCGACGAGCCGTATGTGGACGAGCAATGTCATGGAGCAGCACAACACCTGCAGTAAGCATTCCACGTCTCTTGTTTTGAATGGCACGAAGAAAGATTTTCATCTTTTCTTGCGCCTCAAGAAATTCCTGTCCTCCGGATAGCGTTTTTACAACGACGAAGAGCTGAAGATGACTGTCACAAGCTGGTTCAAATTCACAGGCGGCAGACTTCTGCGACACAGGAATACAAAATTTGATCCCACGATACGACAAGTGTCTCAATTCTGGTGGTGGCAATGTCGAAAAATAGCTGAAAAATTGCTGTGCCTGTTGCCAATAAAGTTTTTCATGTAACTATGTTTTCTTTTTTTTTAAATAGGGCAATTTACTTTCTGGATGCGCCTCGTAATACGCCATAGTGCCCATACAAATTATTCAAATATACTTTCGAAAAATTTTCTACATACTTTCAACTTGGAAGGTGTAAAAATAAAATTAATCGTCGACGGGCTTACTTCGTGGACTTTTTCCATGGTTGGAATAAAATAACAGTAATTTTCCATACGGTTTATTGTCCTCGAGCGGTTCCAACGCAATAGCGTCATTTTCATGAGATTACAAAATGAACCTTTTGTAACCGCTTGAAAATGACGCTACTGCGTTGAAACCGCTCGAGGACATTAAACCGTGTGGAAAATTACTAAGTTATTTTATTCCAACCTTGGAAGGTGTAATTGAGATTATCATATAAGTTTTCCTGGAGTATGAGGCAGAGATGATAATGGAGTTTAACAGAAACTCTGAGTCCTGAAGAAGCATAATAAATAAGTGTAGCATCGTAAAAATTGAAATAAAATGCTTCATTAATGATTGAAACTATGTCTTCAACCAATATATATAATTACACAGAGGTTAAGAGAAGAAATCACCTGGGTATTGAGTATATCTTTGCACGTGCATAATTTCCCGAGAGGCGAATTATCTTTGCAGCTTGGGTTTGAGCGGTGTAAGGATGTCTCAGCAACCCTCGATTGCGTTCCCTCCCCCGGCACAGCCACCAATGTGGCTCACTCACTCCCCAACTCCACCGTTGCCTTCCTTCCTACGCACCGAAAGGCCACCGAATTTCGGGGAGAGATTTTCGCAACGCTGAAGGCAAAATTCAACTCGTGTGGGGGAGCGAGTTTTCTAATCCTTAAATATCATGCGTATCAGATGAATGTGAAGATTGTCTGAATTTGGAAACCGTAATCACGAGGCACAGTTATTAAGTGACAGGAATAATCTGGCTGGTATTATGTTGAAGACTTAAGCTACGTCTTCCGACAAGGAGAACGATATGGGGCGATACCCAATATTTTACACAGGTTAGGAAATCCATGACAACAAGGCCTCTGGTGAATAGTGAACGTTTAGTCCGCATTGGGAACAAAAACCTACGACAATGGCAGAGGTTGAAGTTTCACCCTTCAGAAATGTGCGAACAGTGATTTCGTGGGGGTTCATTTCACACAGGCCAACTTCCACTCAACATCATAAATATTACTCATGATCAATTGCCAGAGAGCGAATTCAACACGTGGGTTGTAACACAACTTTCATTGCACTCTTCTAAGATTATTAGGAAATTCGACAAAGTTTACACTTGGAAGTTCAATACCGATCACAAAGAAAGGGTTCATAAAGGAGCAAATGTCTCAAAAAAAGAAGAAAGAAAGAGATAAATACGTACACCTTGAATGAAACCCGTAAATATATTTCACTTCACATTTTTCATAAGCAATCACTGAAATTATACTTCTCCGATGGGTGAAATGCAAATCACGAAGATGGCATTGAGAGTAAGCGGTCATTTTTTGAGATAATATCGGCAGTTACGAGAGATTCCATTTGAGAGAAAGGTCCATCAACTTCAGGAAGTTAAGATTTATCTCATATACCACCTTACAAACATAAAATACGGTTGAAAATCCACCAAAATGGAGTATTTGTAAGTAATTTTATGCAAAACTACGAAATTGAATATATTTAAGATTTAAAAATGAGCAGGAAAATTAAAAAAAGATTTTTTAAATAAATATTTTCGAGGCAATAGGTACAAAATGAAATTCTGAGGCCAACATTACAATGGTATTCTTAAAACATACGTGATAGTAAACGAGGAACTGATAATAAAGGTTCAACGACCAACCGAGTACTGAGAGGTAAAATTAATCAGGCGTAGATCAACCGCCCTAGAGAAGTAAATTGGCAGTAATGCCAGAGAGTGGGTCTTATTGGCAGGTCTGATCCCGGTGAGGTCCCACGCAAAATTCTCGAGAGGCTTATTCCTGGGTGTAGTGTTAAACCTACATGAAAATGACCTTGCATTACCAAAAATTTGAATTTTTTTGTTGTTTAAGACTGAAATCCACTTGCTTAAATCCTGTTTGTACTGTTATGTTACTTAACAAATGCTTTTGGTATTAGTCTCTTAGAATTCTGTGACATTAGAAAATTGCTTTTAAACCTTTTCAAATAGATTCCATTGTAAATTTGGTGGTTTCCGGCGATACTTTATGGAATTAACTAAACATTTTGAAAGAATAGAGTAAACTTTGTTTTTCCAAAATGAATTTAATAACTTGCGACCATGGTTTCGAAGATTGACGTCATCATCGGTGATGACGTTAATCGTCGAAACCATGGTCGCAAGTTATTAAATTAATTGTGGAAAAACGAAGTTTATTCTTTCAAAACATTGTAAATTTGTTTCTAAGACATTTATTTTAATCATTTCGTAATTTTGAGTTTTGTCTGTTTTTCTGGGTATTGATATTTTTTCATTTTTATACAATTGGTTAGCTGCCCGTGACTGCATGAATGAATGAATATATTATTATGTGCAATAAATAAATAGGAGTTCATTTCACAGACAGTAGTGACTTGAACTTCAGCCTTTATTATGAAGCAAACCTCAGGTTAATCATTCAAGCGAGTGAATGAATTAAAGCGAGAGTTTGATGGATTCTCTCTCGCCTAGTACTCCTTTTCTTTCCAGAAGGCACCTTGAAAGCATTCCGTCAGATATCCTTGACATGGCACGCTCGGCACATTCCTACAAAAGACTAATAAATCGCGCTCATAAAGATTCAGCCGATATTCACTGTTTTTGCAGATAATTAATAGCCCTATTCTAAGGCAGAAGATTAAAAAGAATATCAGGCATTAGCGGCAACAAATTATGAAAGCCGGATCCAGAAAAATACACGATTCGCCTTAGCAGAGACAGAAACCGTGGGAGAGCCGGCATTTTGGCGAAAGTAAGCAGAAGGAAAACGAAGTGTCATAACAATGCAAATACAGGGTGGTTCCAAGACAATTCAAAGTCAAACGATAGTCTATAATATTCATGAAGGACATCCGACATTCGCTCATTGTGTCAGCGTATTGAATTTCAACGACGTATTTCACAGAATAACACCGGCACTAATTTATTAGTATTATCAATATCAGGCTAATTCCACCACATAAATCTTCGGCCCAGAGACTGGTCAGCCCATAATTTCCCCGAGCACTGAGAGCTTGAGAAGTACCCATATTAGGAATTCAATCCCGGAGAATTAATTATATAATTGTTTCTATTAGCCCGAGTTCCTATATTCCCTTAAAAATATATCACATGGGCATAATGACACACAATGGGTTCATGCCAAATGACCACTGACAAAAAACCACTTCTAATCAAGAGCGAATTCTCGTGTGCCTACGATAGGCGAACATTCTATGTTAAGCCGCATGTATGGAACACACGCAATACCCGCTAACGGCAAATCCATAGCTAAAGGAAAATTAGGGGAAATGATAACATAGGGTGCTATGTGGTCAAGATGAGGATACTTAAAATCCACGTCTAATATTGAATTCTAGGGGAATCTATTTCATATTTTCTTTAGAACATACGGCCAGTGGAAAAATATCCCTGGGGAATACTCATTAAGACAGATACACATGAGGTGATACTAATAAGAATGCATTGGTTAAGAAATTTGTAGGTATTTACACATTTTATGTAATCAGCCTCAATTTTATTTAATTATCATGGCTAACTACGCTCAAATGCTTTCAAATTACGCTTACATAAGTGGCTTAGGTATAGAAACATGTAATGGATGGATAATAAGAAAATAGCTCCCATTTCCTATAAAATTCTTGTCAAATATTTATTCAGGCCGTCACTTTAAGTAACCTTATTGAATTGCCTTTTCCCATTCAATGCTTCTTTGGATCGAGATTTTTTTATTTAACGTAACTCTCTCGCTCTATCTGTTGGCGCTAGAGCTTAGGGTGGGAATTGGCCTGCTGCAACATCGCTCTTCAGGCGTACCGACTGGCGGTTTTGGCGTGCTAACCTCTTATTGCCATCTTCTCCAGGTCACACTGCACTTGGTCTAATCATCTACTTAAGCGACTCAGCCTTCTCCGGTTGAATAACCTTCCTTTTAGCATCCGTTCCGGGATTTCCTCTTCGAACATTCTTTCTGTGTGTCCCTACCAACTAACTATCTGTGACTTGATAAACCTCACAATATTCGCTCCTTCGATCAGTTGTTTTATCCCATCATCATCATCATCATCCAGACACCTTGGTCTTTGTTAAAACCGTACATTCTGCGGAGGATATGTCTTTCAAATGTACTGGGCGTTCTCTCTTCCACCTGAGTCACTGCAAGGCTTCAGACCAATTTTTTACCACTGGCCTTACCAACTTAAGGTGGTCGGAGCGAGATAGTTCCCTAGTCATAATAGACCCAAGAACCTACTACGGTGACAATATGATTAATTTTCAAATATGGTTGAGAAAACACACAAACTACATGCTGTTAGTTTTTTACGACATCTAAGTGTTAGAAATACCTCATTTTGTAAATAATGTCTCTCTGGAGAGCATATACGTATCTACCATTTCCCATGTAAAAGGGCTGATATTTTTGGGGCAAATATACATGAAAGTAATATGGTAAGGCGTTGAATTTTTGGTGTCATTAGAGGGTGATATTTTTTCTTTAAAATGAGACCGAATTCACTGATTTCTAAGTAAAATGATATTTCGCTCATACTACCTTAAGGTCTAGTTTGAATTGAACTCATCACTACGCTTAATCTGGGCCTTTCCTCTTGCCATTGTATCATCTAAGGCAGCCCTCACCAGCCTTTATTGTAACCGCTGACGGGTAAAAAAAATTCTCTGAATGTTCCCAAAATGCCTGACGTGCATCACTTGCTTTTCCATTTAATTAGGGTATTCCAAATAAAATGATTCCATGGTAAGTGGAATTTCCATGAAACCTTTCTCAGGGCCGTCTCCAGCTTCCTCCATCCTTGCATCTGAACGAAATTAATGCATCCGAAGAATGTTAAGCATCACGGGATGATGTAAGAGGAGAGAGGAAAAGGCAAATGCGCAGGAATAAAGGGGTTCTAGAGAGACAAATGACTAAACGCGACCGTCACCGAAACATCCTCTAAAATATTCAACAAGGGGCCTGGAGGCGGAGATGTGAAGAGGGGACCTTCTGCTTCGAAGTTTAGCCTTTGGCGACAGGGAGTAGTGGGGTGGGGTTAAGAAGGACAGGCGGGGAGGAGGAGGAGTAGGGGTGCGGATGAGAGCGGAGAGGGGGGGTGCTGGCCGTGGAGTGGAGGGTGAGGTGAAAGGTGAATTGCACTTCGTAGGCGAGTGGAGGGACAGGGATCGACGAGAGGCGAGAATAGTGTGGTGAAGATGGGCCGCCGAGGTATACCTAAGAGAAATTTGCCAGGTTACGCTCGCGCGCGCGCTAAACACGCATAGGAGCCTGCGGATGGATTCTAACCATAATATCCAATTACTGACAACCCATTTGGGAGTTCATCACGAGTTTTTCGAAATCGCGGCATCGTTTGCCGGGACCATCTAAAACGGTCATTTCCAAAAATTACACCGGCGAAAAATTTCCCAAAACAGCCAGACAATTTGAAGGCTCAAATCGGTTGGCGTGGCGACTCTGAGACGGCCGTCCGCACCAGACAAACACTATGACGTAACTCCGTGCACGGCCAGAGACGGTTCGAATGCTAGACGGACGTGAGAGGCGCCGATGATCGAGCACTCGCAAAAGAATACAAACAGAGCTTACAGGTTTAAATTGTTACGTCAAAGGGATCGTTCTAAAGCGGCAGGATCAAACCCGCATCTTAGTGCTATTCAATTATTATTATTTCAATCATCATTAATTCAAGTATTATTTGTGCGCCAAAAGCCTCAATAATTTACAAAGAAGGAGAATCTCAACGGAGAAAGCTTTCCACAGATATACAATTATTATAGAATACAAATATACGTACGTTATTTTTTACTTTACATTTATATATCTAAGTGATTACTTTTTCGCATGAAATTATTCGCAAATGGAATATTGCTTGAGATATATTGCCAAATTGCAATGGAGAATTGATGCAACACCCGTAAAATTTAAAAATACACCCACAAGAAATAATTTTTTCTTATAAGAAGTCACTGACGTTTATCACCGGGTAGACAGTACATTTACGAGACGTGGTGTTTCGTTATTCGCCCAGCGATAGAAAAACGACTGCCGCATATCATACTTCTTAACTTCTTCTGAGATCTTACTGATGCCAACTTTCTAGGATAAAAATCTTAACAGGGAGAACAATCCACCAATGCTAAATTGTGCTAAATTCCAAGGTGCTAAATCCCAAGGTAGGAGAGCGGGAGGCTCATAATACCAGAGCGTACGATCGAGGATGTTAGCATTCTATTGCTATGGATTCCTGCATTTCAATCGAATTGGGTGTGAGCTTTTATTATTCTGTAGCTTCTCTTTCTTCATTTCCCAAGGTAGTGACCGGTTATTAAATGACGTCAGTTTACCCTAATGGCCCGATAAATTGAGCGAACAATTTATGTTTAATATAATAACAAGTTAACTGAGAATGTTACAATACATAAATGATTTCTGTTAATATAAAAAAGATCCCTACTAGTATATTGTACATTTTTGAATCTACTGAGGAAATAAAAAGCATTAAAGAAGACCAGCCGGGGATATACCTTTCATTTTTGTCCTTTCATTTTTGTCACACTCCTTCCAACATTTAAACAGAATTAAAAATTCACTAGACTGGCATTGGTACTTAGGAGAGCGGGAGGCTCATAAAACCAGAGCGTACGATCGAGGATGTTAGCATTCTATTGCTATGGATTCAGCCAGCAGATCGTGAAAAAAGTTTAATTTACATTTAATTCTATGCCAAATCAGTAAATTACAACGGTGCTATCATCATGGACAGACTGTACGGAAATATTCTGAAACTGACATAACATACAAGTGCTTAGGACCAACAAACGGAGTTTTCCCTACCTTATAAGCACCTGCAGTCTTCACCCATTCCAAAACTCTACATTCCCGTCCACAGTTTTCTACTCCATAGTTATGCGCTCCTGGAAAGCGACTGACACCACATTATCGTAAACATTGAAATTTAAATTCATGGATATATGTATTATCATAAATTCATCACCAATTCCAAAATGATACCGTACAAGTTGTAACATTTAATTTACATTTACCGTCATACGTTTTGATTTCAAAGCAGTTTTTATGTTACCTGTAAGTCTTTTGTGATACTTTTCTCCATTTTTACATGCAGTTATTCTCATTTAGGTGTAGATAGATAATAGATTTGGATGTAATTACAAGATGTATCACGTTTACATATATTTATTGACGAAAGAGAAGAAAAGCCTTGCATACTCCACGAAACACTTTTTTATTGACTTAGCCGAGTATTGAGCACCACGAACTAACTCCAACGAAATTTAATCTCTTTAAACTCACTACATCGCTTCATGATGTGAAATTTTCTGCTCCTGCGGCAGAAAAGTCAAAACTTTATTCTTTTGGTTAATTACGCTTCAACATTTTCATTTGACGATCAGGGTTTCCACAAACCATTACCTATTGGCTTCCTTCAGTCTATAATTTAATAGATGAAAGTATATAGGTAATGCTTTAGACCACAGGTCCACTTCGCCTGGGTTGTTTAAAACATTGTTATATAATTCCTCTACACATACAGCTCTAAAATTGTCCATTCTTTAAACCAGCCATACCAACGGAGATGTCTAATAAGGCATAGTTTCCTTAAAACAGAAACAACAATTGCACTATTCCACAATGTATTTATTGCTAACGACACGTTTCAACTCACAGAGCCATCATCAGGTACAAGGTAGGTCTTCTACCTGATGATGGCTCTGTGAGTTGAAACGCGTCGTACGCAATAAATACCTTGTGGAATAGTGCAATTGTTGTTCGTTTTAATATGACGAACTTCCACGATATCTCACCTGAATCTGTTGAAATTATTCGGCATAGTTTCCTCTTTGCAGGAACTGTAGGTTTCAAGTAAAGTTCAATAGAGCATTAAAATGATGGGTCCCAAGACACTGCAAGAATACGCAGCTCGTATCATTCGGAGGGGGGTGGGAGAATGAAGATTGCATTTTGGGAGCGAGAGAGAGAGAGAGAAGACGGTGGGAAGATGAGAAGTAATGGAGTGGTATGAATAAGGAAAGAGAAAGGGACGGAGGTGCAGTGCATTGTGGGAGTTGGCTGTGGATGGGAAGGGTGGGGGGGGGTCGAGGGCGGGTCATGCGAAGGAAGACACCGAGCCAAACGAGCGGAGAGAGGGTGATGATATTTGCAAGGAAAAATGGAGGAATGGGTGGTAAGGAAAGAGTAGTACTCACCCTTCCCACATTCACTCCCCCCCACCCCAACTTTCCCACCCCTTCTCCCAGAAGAGGCGGAGTCTCCCGATTGTGCTCGTCTGTCCGTGCAGCATGTGTTCTGCACACGGGTGGGAGGGTCTGGGGAAGGAGGGCGACAGCGTGTATAAAAGGCCCTCTGCTCCGTCTCGATGACCACACTCCAACCACGAGAGCACTCGAAGGGTAAACCGTTCGTTCCCAAGGGAAGTGTCCATTATCACAACACGGCCACGCCGAGACAAGAGGAAGCCTATCGGGAGAGGACACCTTACAGCCAGTCACAACAGCCATGAAAACGGTAAGGTATTAACTTCGACAGTTTTGAAAAATCTAAGGTTTTCCCGGCGTATCTGCCGGATAAATGTTTCTCGGGTGTTGCACCGGGTGAGAGGGTCCAAAGGTCCCGACGTTTCGGAGATCGACTTGATCTCCATCTTCAGGGGGTTATGATGAAGCCCCCCGGAAGATGGAAATGTCAAAGCCCCCTGAAGATGGAGATCAAGTCGATCTACGAAACGTCGGGACCTGTGGACCCTCTTACCCGGTGCAACACCCGAGAAACATTTATCCATTCGACAGTTTTAACTACACGTTGTTAAAAATTATCTCGAGAAGAGATGATGGAAGTGGTGTGCCAAGGATTTTGGATAAAATTCTTTCCACATTTGTTGGTTGGAGTGCTGCTCCTGAGGTGCTCTTCACTGAGAACTCAAGTTGGGATCGATATTCCCATGAAAATCTGTGTCACTGCCGTAATTGAATCTGCATCCTCAAGATAACCACCATGGCCACACGACCTTCCAGGTTTTTAACTTCTTGGAAAGGTCTCAATCAGGTCTAGGAGCGATAGGTAAGGCTCGCTACCTTTCGAAAAAATTCACAAAATCCATCTGTGTTCATAAAAGGTGATGCAACTGAGATGGATTTAGGAGGTAATCACCGCTATGGCGGAATGGAGCTTCCTGCGTCAGGGACTAGATAATTTCTAAGGATATGTTTCTGCAGCATTTTTGAAATCTTCATGCATGTTTTAAGGAAAGAATTGAGGGTTGATGCGTCTTATCCCAGTTCAACTGGCTAGGATGGTACCGCACGGATTTAACGAACCGATTACATTTGTGTTAAGTTTCGAAGATTCAAATTTCTGTCATGGCTTCTAAGAAACATTATCCCGTGGGGAGCCACGTAGCTATTAGTAAAACTTTTGGTGACTCTTCTTTATGTATTCCGGTATTAATTTGATGAGAAAACTTTCAGGAAGGTCTAACAGACAGATGGATAAACATGTGGAGTGAGATACTATCTTAGCCTCGAAGGAATGAGTTAGGTTTACAAATTATCCCGTTATTACGACACGGGAACATATTTAGCCTATGTATCTCGAAATAGAAAAATGTAGTGTTTTTAGAAGTAAAGATCAAAATTCAATCGGAAAGTACATGATTATAATAAAGGACGGAATAGAAATCTTTAATTCCATAGTTCTGACAAGGAATAGGATTAATATTTCCAAAGGATTAATTGTAAGCATAAATTCATTCAAGCCGTCAAATTATGCCCAATTGGCGAGACGAACTTGTTCGTAATTTACGACAGTTGTTGTTACTGATGGATTCTTCTCTCTCTTCTTTACGCTTATGATGACAGGCTTTGAAATCCGCAAGAGATGCGCCGATATTAATAGGCGGGTCATCACTCATTCAAAATAAAATAAATGCTTGCATTTAGGTGAGGCGGAAGAGGAAAGTATACGGGTGAGGTTCGTTGCACTTCTCAAACATTTCTACCGCGGCTCACATACGGTTAGGGTCACTTGACAGCCATGTATTACTACATATATAATAACTCAAAGGTGTTTTCTAAATCACCAACATGGATTCGAAATGTAAGGAGCGGATACTCCTGAGTCTTTTCTTTGGGCCCTGAGGGAAAATAATGCAAGTCCTTCGCCTGCACCTCTTGGCACCCTCGCTTAATACACGTAATATTTTTCCATACTAAATCCAGCACATTGAGCAGTCGCTGAAGACGCATAGAGAATTCTCTCCCGCAATTGTGACGCAGCAAAAATATTACACAATCGAGTTCATTTCTTTGCAGTGAGGGAAGCAACTCATTTTGCACACAACTTCTACCCTAAGAGCTATTATAATCATCTCGCCGGATAATGACCCCCAAACATAATGCATTTTTTTTCTTCGATAAGAAATGTGATTTTCATGTTCAATCAATCCTTTTAAAATGTTAAATGTGAAAACACGTTAAGGAATAACATGCCTTAGAATCAGTATGCCCTAATCCTGAACATACTCATCTTTAACTAAATTCAAAACTACAATCGCTGAGAATGTACAACCCTGAGCGACTAATCATTCTATTGTTTTCAACTCAAGATAAAGATAAAATTTGCTATTCTTTTAAAATACTTTAGAAGTACTATGCAACTGGCATATTACGAAGCGCATTGATTTCTTAGAGAAAGCATTCCAAGTCAAAACCTTTCATCAAGCGTTGCGAGCATCAATTTTTTTCCATCTTCATGGTGAATCACTGCTCATATGTCATCAAAAATAATAGACAGAGATTTAACCATCTAAGTCAGTATAGAGAATAATTTTGAAATATCCCAAAAGATAATAATAGGGGCTATATTTCTCCATTACTACTTTGAAGGATTTGATAAAAGCTAAAACCACTTAAGGATTATGTCTGGAGGCTGTTTCAATTCTCCATTACGCAAAATCTCATCTGTAAATTCAAACCATTTGTCCCCTAACGACATACGTACTGTGTTTCATGACTTTGTTCAAGTGCCCCACCTTCGGACATTTTAAAAAAATGCTTAAACCACTTTAGAGACAGCTTAGGCACCCAGCCGTAAATGACACCGACACTGAATTCTTATCATTCCCTTATTTTCTATTTCTTCACCTGATAATGTATTTCGTTACGTTTACTGAATTTAAATTTAACCAAGTACGCTAAAACTAAAAGAAATATTTGATTCAATAAAAGCAGTAATATCAAAGTCTAGCAGTAAAATGTAACCCGACCTGACGTTAACCGTAAAAATAATTCAGACAAAGCAGTCAAATTACAATGTTTCCATCATAAATTATAGTTATATAAAAATGATAAATAAAGCTAGGCACTAACCAGTGGAGAAGACCGAAAAAATCTAAATGAACCTTTAGCCTAAGAAATAGCTCCGCGGGTTTCTATGGTAGTAAATATGTCAATACCAACAAGAATATAACGCCGATGCATTGAAAACTCTTTGCGCCGTCACATATCGCCGATGGAAATTTTAAGTGAAATGAGAAAAATTTAAGTCCCCTCAGTTACACAAGGCATATTCAATACTGCCAGTAAATCTATCTTCTAAATTACTTAGGCTTCGAATAACGTCGTTGCGTCAGTTGACTACCAGATTCCCATAGTTCCCGGAATGAAAACGAACCCCTACTCCGACTTTCGAGAACCCTCGTCTCGGAGAAGTCCCATTCCCATATGGGCATGTCGGCGAGGTGAGGCCTCTTGAATCACGAAGAGAGGCGTGGGAGACCCCAATCATCGTATCGAGTATTCGCAAGCAAAGGCGCGTCCTCGCTTTATCTGTTGGCATCCGAAAAACTCCAGCGCTTCGCTCGAAATGCGTCATAAAAGCGACGGTTGGTGGGGGGTGAACTGGGAGTGTGATGAAGGGTGAGAGGTGGGTGAGAAAGAGTCAGGGAGGGAGGGCTGGGAAGGGGAAAGGTCGTCGGAGAAGGGTGTGGGAAAGGATAAAATAAAGGGAGTGGATGTCACGAATGCAATTCCGCGAGCACGATGATCGCCACCAGTGGGCGTCACTGACAAACGAGCTCGAAAATTGCGCGAGAGGCGCTTCTTGAGGCCATGTCACTCGAGTCGAGCATCTTTACAACCCGTAGGGGACTTGCAATGATATTAAGATGAGGCTCACATACAAAATTGTGCAATGGTATGAGATACGAATTAGAATAGGCCTCACTCTCTCGATAAGATCTCGATAAGATAAGTCAATACTTATCAGGTGCAAAAATGACTTTTTAAGAAAAATTATGAAAACCTTAACCACTTAAGCCAGTATAATCTTGTTCGGGGTATTAAAATTTTTAACTAAAGTTCGCCAAAGATAAAGGTGCAGTGGAAAAATGAATTCAGCCAATTAGTGAACATATCCAATGCCGTATGAATCACGTAACTGAAGAATTCATGGCGTTATCTTTTGTCTAAATCATACGATCGCGAAAAAACTTCAATTCGAACGACACAGCTGAATCCACACCCAGAAGGACGAAAGGCCTTTTCGCACGGAGATTTTTAAAGGACAAATTCGCACCATTAGGACGTTGGCTACATCTGCCCTGAGAGTCTACAACTTCAAATCTGGAATGATACATCCACCCAACCCACATGCCGCTAAGCCCTTTTAACAAGAGACATTATTCAAAAATTTCCCTCCAACTTAAAGGCGTAGATATAAAATACTCATCTGCATAGTGCACAGTTGCTCATACCATCCATTATGCACCAATGCGCACAGATGAGATGATGCACCTTACACGTTCACATCCCGAAGCCTCGTTTCCTTTAAAACACAACTCCATAAAAATCACATCAACGCAAACCGGTTTCTAATGAAGTCGTCGCCGTCATGCAATACCTACACTCCAAAAGAGATTACGTAAAAATAGCATTCTTTCTAACATTTGAAATGGATATTAATTTAAAAACATATACACATTCTTTCGGGTGAGAGTTAGGATATACATAGTAGAGAGTTCCCTAATCGTTATTTCTGAACCCATGAGCAGGAATGTTTACCGAAAATATAGGAGTGTAAGACATTGAGCGAATGATGAATTACTTATCCTTCAAGGCAATTCCGAGCAGCTAGGATAAATTAAACGGATGGAGGGCAAAGTCGTAGACAATTCTTCATAATTAGTATTCTAAGACTACTCCAGCGATTTGAAATATTATATTGAGAGAATATATATTAAGTATCTCTCATCTATTCCTCTGCCTTACTTCTAAAAGCTGATGGAAATATTGGCAGAAAAAGACTGCGAGGCTTAGCACCTTAAAAAGTCCTCTTCGTCAGGATAGTTCAATTTCATAAACAGTCATACACGACAAGGAGAGAGTATGGTGGACATAACGTACAGGGAGATTTGGTCTATTTCAGGGGAGTGCAGTTTAAAGATTTCCAGCTCTGCCACTGTAGAAAGAATATCGTGACCGATAGAAACTTAATTAATTCTAAAGTGGGAATCTTCAAATGAGTAAAGCTTATTTTTTGTACAAGATATACTTTGAAATAAAAAGAGAATTGGCACCCCATATCCGCATAAATCGGACGTTTAGATATCGTACTTGATGAATTGGTCAAAAGAAGATAATAAGGGAGGTACTGAATGGCAGGAAAGACGCAAAGATTACACTAACACTTAGAAAACTAATTTGAATTGTAAGGCATAAGTCAAGGACGCGAATGGCAATTGGGAAGATATAATGCTGGTCAGTGGAGTAAAGCATAGTCTATGACTATTCCCATGGCAATATTTACGCCGAGATATAGTTACTCCGAAATGAGAATACTTTGAAAATTGAATTGATGTAAATTAATTACTGATATCGTTCATATGCACCAATTTTTTTAAATCAGCTACCCACCCACAGAAAGCCTGTCAATTCTTTATCAGGGCCGGAAGATAACAATGCGTTTCAACAAAAATAGAACCAAAATAAAACCAAAGAATGAAAATATCGCCATAAGTTTTAAATAAGAAGAGCATAAGAACATTCAAAACATAGTGTAAGATGGCTTTGATCCTCATTGATAGCAATTATATCAGTCAATAAAAGGCATAGGCAAAAAACTATTCTCGAGAAGTTTTCACCCGGGCATTATGCATGAAAATTTTACCAATCGGAATGGCATGAAATGGATAGTGTTCAACAATGAGGGGGAATTTCAACAGATTAAATTTGAATGAAGCTGAAAAATATAACGAAGATGCAAGCTTTAATGGAGTAGATGATGGATTGGTTAAGGGAAAGAAAGGGCCGAGAATATTAATAAGAAGGAAAACGAGATATGACAACCGGAGAGGATTTTAGACAGCGTTGAAGGGTACAATACGTCGATTTAAAGTTTCAGGGTAAATGAAGAAATTTTGGGCTAACGTTCCGTTTTGACAGAGAAAATGTCTGCATATGTGCCAACTAAGAGGAGGATTGGTGAAGAGCTACTGAGGTTTCAACTGGACATAAACAATCTCACTTGATTTTACGATCGTATTCATTATGAACCGATGTAGTTTTTTTCAGAATGGACTCAACTTGGAATTCTTTAATAAACTTATGAATGTCTGCTGCAACCCATTGTTAGCAAAAAGCCCGAGTCCTGACCAGTCACATCTGACCTATTTCTTTATATTGATTCAATTCTGCATTTTTTTCCGAGCCATTCTTTTCTCACGCGCATTATTATTTCGCCTTCCTTTGTCTCTAGTTCGTCGCCCTATCCCTGCTGCTGTCCGTGGCGCTGGCGTCACCGCAGTTCCGGCCCGGATCCCCGCAGCCGCTGCCAGGCGGAGCACCGATCCCCATCGTCCGGCAGACGAACGTGCACAACCCTGACGGCAGCTACGCGTGGAGGTGAGCGCCGGCCAAGCGTAAAAGGCGAACAATTGACGGCGGGGAGACGCACACGGGCACTTTGAAACGCAATTTGGATTCACCTCAGCCGTTGAAAATAATGCGCACGAAGGAGAGAATCTTAGCTCGCGGGACGGAAATGGTTAAAAAAAAATAAAATAAACGTCTTATCTACCGAGTATGCTAATAGAGTTGTCATGGAAATTATCCTTCTGGATTTCCCTGATTTGGAAACTTTTCTCCAGAGAAATCTTTTAAAATTTCGACGCATTACCTTGCGTAGCACGGGAATGCGTCGCTTGGACTGCAAACATGGAATTCAAACAATTCAAGTCCAACATTAAATCACTTCAATCGTGAGGTAAAATTTGTCAAAAAAATTTCAGAAAAATACAACAATAATTAATTACATACGAACAAATATGAAAATTCAACTGTTTAACCTTCCCGTCGGGAAAAGGAAAACCATCTAATGAATTAAAGTCCTCAGTTGATACCAGGAGAGACGAACCAAATTAAAAAAATACACAGAAGTTAAAAGACTAATAAAATTTAAATCACGATTGATAACGCGAGGGCTGCTCCGATAGTAATACGCCACATTTTTTATGGAGAAATTTTAATCATTGAAAAATACAAGTTACACATTGAAAGAATGATATTTAATCGGCTCACTCTATTTCCACATCATCTCATTCAAGGTCCATTGCCTTCCTCCAGCGATTCACAAGGGCAAGTATGCCCTGTCGGTACCAGTCCTCGATCTGCTATTGGAGCCAGATTATCACAGCACTAATCACATCTTAGTCCCCCCGTAGTACTGGTGTGGAAAAGTACTTATTATCAATATGCAAACTGCATTAGAAAACCGGGAAATAACGAAGCACTTTACATACATTCACGTCTGAGTTTGAGCCAGACTGTATTTGCTGGCCTAATCTTGTAGTCAGTCCTCTGCAAAGTCCAAAAAATTGGTCAGAGCACTCAGATGTAAGATATGGTAGCGGTGTGACAACGGGAAATGGTTTTGCAATCAATGGAGATGCGTATCTCAATAACCGCTTTAATTCACTGATTTATGTCAATTGCGAGTTTTTGGTTAAGGTAGTCCAAGCGAGATAGTTCCCTAGTCATAATAGAGACCATATTCGAATTATACGTTTTAATTTCACCAGCTGTAAGACACACGAATTAAATATTGTACTATTACTGGTGCAATAATATAGTTTTACATGACTGAAATAGTAAGTAATTAAATGAAAATATCTAAATAAGTCTTTAACGTGACTCATTTTTTTTTTCGCGGTGCGTTTGAAATCCCTTCAAAACGGAAGGTTTATTGTGATTCCGAAGGATTTACTACGGGGAAATATGATTAATTTTCAAAAATAGCTGAGAAAACACAAACTACACACTGTAGATTTTTTTACGAGATAAGTGTAAGAAATGCTTAATTTTTAATATAAGGTCTCTCTGGAGTGCATACGCCTACCATTTCCCATGTAAAAGGGCTGGTATTTTATGGCAAATATCTCGGAAAGTAATAATGTAAGGGGTTGAATTTTTTTGTTTTTGTGGAAGGGTGATATATTTTTCTTTAAAATGAGACTAAATTCTTCTATTTCTAGGTAAAAATATATTCTGCTCATACTACCTTAATTTGGGGCATTTCTTTTTGGGTAACCCTCGTATACACAGTCCATTAGGCCGTAATCTTTACTCTCCTTCCGAATGTATGGTAACGCACGGTTAATTTCTCTTCGCATAATTACATCACTAATTACCACGGAGTTTAAAAGAAAAAAGATTCCGGAATGTTCCAGGGCGATGTCGATGTGAAAACGCCATCAACTGATTTCCCTCGTGTCTTTCACTCTTAACCCTCGCAGCTACGAGACCGGAAACGGGATCACGGCGGAGGAGAATGGCCAAGTGAAGAACCTGGGACAGAAGGACCTGGAGGCCATGGTGGCTCAGGGAGGCTTCGCGTACACGTCGCCAGAGGGCATCCCGATACAAGTGCGCTACGTCGCCGACGAGAACGGATTCCGTCCAGAGGGCGCCCACCTGCCCGTCCCACCGCCCATCCCGCCCGCAATCCAGAGGGCCCTCGACTACTTGGCCACACTCCCGTCCACCACCGAGAGGCCATTTAGGAACCCTGGAAGGCCCTTCTAAAGCAGCAGTGATGAATTCGACCGACAGCGCAAGTGACCCCCACAGGACCGAGGACGACGAATAACAGAAGCGGACCGGAAAACCATCTCCTCTCTCTTCCAAGATTCCCCTGAAAGCTCCTTCCCTTTTCCCTCAGTGCACCACCATAGAGAGTGAACGGCCTAAGCAACAACGGGTTTCCTTGGGGCTAAATTTCATCTCTGCGGCATTCTGTGGAAAAGAGATCATGGATGTAGCCAGAGAAAGGATGGTTCATGTCTGCCTTGGAGAGTAAGGATATTTCTCCATCTCCACCTGTATCTTTTCCTTCTCCCGAACAAAGGACAGTTTTTCAACTATTAAATATTCAACTAGTTAGTGTTGCCATTGTCCACTAGGGCGGACACTAGTCTTTCAGCCTCCCTGCAAGGAACATCGGCGCTTACCTCAGTGTCAAAGCAGCGTTAAGCTTCATCGTCGTGGAAATTGTGTTCCCCACATGCAAGCAGAGATGGGCACGACACTGGTATCAGCTTTACTGAATCATCATTCAAGAGATTCACTCACTTCGGCTCAATGCCAAAGAATCCCTCCATCGGATTCCACAGTGGCAATATTCTATTCTTCCCTAGAGTGTTTTGTATATTTTTTATATTTTTGTACTTGTACAGTGCGCACTTCATTCCTCAAAGTAATGCTTCATAGTGTATACAATTATATTACTACTGAGCTTGATGCATCTCCCATTTTCATTTTTTACTGAACATTGTCTTCGTTGATTTTAAAATGAATAAAAATGAATATAATTTAAAAATATGGAGCCTTTCATTACAAACAAGAGAATTTTCAACAATAAATGTGTCCATAACGAATCGGGGCGGCAATTCATTCTTAAAATCATCCTACAAGTGGAACATATATTTAAAATAAACCTATAAACCTATATTTTTCATACTAGGCACTCTCAAACCAACTAAATTAATTTAAAGAATAAAATGACAATCATTACAGTAAGGAACTTGATCAAGATACTGGAAAATTCAGCTTTCCTGGGCAATCCACTCCCACGCAAATGCTTGTCGTAGAGAAGAAAACAGTTTAGTTCCGATGGGAAAGAGTTGAAAACTCCAGAGGAAAATTATATTAGCCGAAAGACTACCTCCACATAACTGAATAATCATCATTTACTGCAGTAATCAACATTAAATGGCTGTGAAAAATTAAGTTTCAATCATCCACACCGAAGTTTAGAAAATAAAGCAACTTTTTGATCAGCTATGTCATTTCAGTAAAACTTAGAAATAACCCTTAGAAAAAACCCTTAGAAATATCAAGAGTGCATTAAAAAGAGCATTAGATTAAGCTTTTCAAAGATTAGGACGTTTTATACATTTCAACTTCAGTTTTAAACCACCTGGATTAATATTGAAGTTGAAATGGATAACCTGGATTAATCCACCTGATTAAGATCCACCTCTTGTTCTTCGAAGTTTCAGTATCCCCAGATTTCCAAGGAAAAGATACGGTGAAATGAACCCCTATACCTAAAGTAAAAGAATGGGTCAACGGATAGTTCTATGATGCTTCATCCTTCATAGCAATTTCGGATTATTACACCAAGAACTTTGCCTAAACACTACCAAGAGTTAACTACCAAATAACTAGTACTGAATGTTAAATGCAGTACGCTATATTTTCTTCCGTTGTTACAATACCCGCTGCAATAATTACATATTACTTAACAGATATTGGAGTAAAAGGCATAATCCTAAAGAAATGCTTGAAACTAAGTTAGACTGTTTTTAAGACTTTCGATGTGAGGGAATGTAATGTAGAAGTTAGATTTCAAGATACCATTCTAATTTCTCCACATAAAAGAGGTAAATTTAAAATTATAACTTGTGATCCCAATAAAATTCAATGCCTGGGATAATGCTTAAATGCAAATCTTTTTCAATATAAGAATATTCACAACCGAGTACCAGGTACGAGATACCAGGGGAATAGAAATAAAAATTTTCAGCAAGGAGCCGAGGATATGATCCACAATAAAAAATTGAGCGTGTAGTAACTTTTTAATTTTGTAACTTAAATGTTCCACGTTTACGGTAACGTAAGTGACGCGTTATGTTATTGTAGTCCGTAGGCTTATTTATTTAAACCATAACGTATCGCAATTTAAGTGGAAAACCTAAAGAAACTCAATTTCTATCAGAATATACAGGTAATCTTCTGAAATTAAAAAAAATCGAAATCCTTCAGGAGACTTCGATCTCACAGATCTAATTTTATAGTAAGGCCGATACCGGATGTTGCTAAGTACAAATAGGATTTTATGGCCCAGAAAAAAGTTTAATATCAGAGTATTCCTGGTATGCAGCATTAAGTAGACGAATGGAAGACGGGTTCTTGATAGGGAAGTGAGATTAAAAGGTGGGATATAGGTAGGGGTAGACTGAGAGTGCCATCGTTGAATGCCGGGAAGTCACGGTACAGATGAGGAATGTTAGGAGTCAAAAGGACATGAGAGCGTGTATGAAGGATTTGGATGGACGCAGCTAAAGAAAAAGAGGCATAAATGGTATTGCACTATGAGGTAAGTTATGAAAAACGAGATCCAGATTTCACAACCGAAGATCAATTAAATATTTCCTTGATAAAGCGGAATCCCAAAAATAGTACTGTAATAGGAACGTATGGTATTTTAGAGAAAGTTAATTAACGGTTAAGGTATACTTAAATGACTGAAATACTTACACTACTATCTTTCACACTTTGCAGCCCCAGACCCTTGCCTCTTCGCATGATTCGTTTCTACAGCTCAATACAGGGTCGAATTCTTTTCATCGTATCCATTTAGGCTATCCTCATCCTTCCCACTTACCAAATATCCTCCGCTGTCCTATATTCTTTATCCACCCTTCTCCCATAATTATCCAACGATATGTTCCAATCACCCACTCCATCTCTTCACAACCATATGCAGTAGTTTTCTCCTCTTAAACACTTTGCCGAGCACTTCCTCGTTCGCCTTCCTTTCCGTCCATCGCAAGTCATCCGATATTCCCCCATCCATCTTTTGGAACTGTTGGTTATCCTCATAATTCATGTGTCTGCACCTTTCAACGCTACATAACACGCCTATTTCCAGTCTTTTCTTCATAAATTATCACCTGTTTTTGAATGCTTTATGCGCTACAGATGCTCTTCGAAGGCCTTTAGCAAAACGCCCTCTTTCTTTCGACAAACTCCCAAGGAATTATAACACTCCACCCACAATAGCTTTTGCCCTCCAACTTTAATTTTCAGTTTCACTTGCATCAATCAACGTAATTTAATTACGTCAACTTTCTCAAGGTTAATCTTCATCCCATACTCCCTGCAATTGTTATATAATACATTTACTAATTTTTGAAATCCTCCGCATCTCTACCCTGCATTATCATTTCTTTCCAAACTACTATCACTACATGTATACTTTAAGATGACTCCTTAGCAGTCATCGCCTAACAGGGTTTCCCAAATTCTTCAGAAACCCTCTGGGGGATGCAAAACACCCACAGCTATTTCTGACCATCTCACGCAATACATACATTGTATCACTGTCTAGTATCCCTACTCTGAAGTTCTCCTTCTTCACTCTAAATTCCTTCAAAATACAGCGTAAGCCAATATCAATGGCCAATTAACTCATCCATGTTCATTCTCCACACATTTTAACGTTCCTCCCTATGTGTTTTATTTCTACACATCCTCTTCTTTACAGTTATTTCTTTGTACATAAGAATTCTCACCAAAATTTATCCTGCGAACGAAAGCATTTGGATCCTAGTTTTCATTTACCAAACCATTGTCTCAGCCGCATAAAATGCTCCTATTTTTTTCTTAACTCCCTCCTCATTTCTTCACCTTCCCTTTGACTCCTTTCACAACGACAATCCGTCCGTGTCTAGACCCGAAAGACTGCCATTAACCGCATTAATTAAGCTTAGCGATGTTCCTTAACCACTGCTTTTAGATGATATAATCCATCCCGTACTTTTCTCGGTCCCCGATAATTTTTGTGAGTACTAAAATCCATAGCAGTGCTAAAAACACCTACCCATAAATAATTATTCACCGATACGAAAAAAACAAATCATAGCGTTCTCGCACTACTCTTGCTCACCCCATGCTTTTCTTATACTTCTTTTTCGTTCTTTTCCTCCGACCGTATACCTCTAATGGCTACCTAAATGCATTCCTATCTGGACCACGAAAATATAGTTGGGTGGGCTTTTATTTCAACCACTAGAATTTTGTTTTGTCACAGCTCCATGTTTTCTACCCTTTAACACAGTAGTTCACCACCGCTACCACACACTGACTCGGGTAACTTTTTATTGGGCTACCCAAAAGAATTACTGCTTTAGTCCACACTGTTCCTCCATCTCATTTCGCACAAACCCTAAGCACTTAGTTGCATGTTCTCCTCCAACATTCAAATTTGTTATAGTTACCTCGGATCCCCTCTTGCTTGATAGTTGACTGACATTTCGTCTTAAAAATAAAATGAAAACACCCAAGTATTTTGACGCGACACTATTACGTGAACTACATTTCGTCTCGCTTCTAACATTCTATTTGACCTGAGTTTTCCTATCAGGAATAGATTTTTTCTCCAATTTATTTGATCATATGGGTAATTTGTACGCGCATATCCATTCACCGCTTCAAGGTTTTAGTGTAAGGGAAATAAGCATGGGTATAAGATACGGCTAAGATTTGAAAAAAAATCGAAAACGGTTTTTTTGCGATGCCCCATTAGATCCTATATCTCGCCATGTGATGAAAAAATCCGTTAATTTATACTTTTTGGGGGAAAATCCACTGCATACTTATAATTAAACAAAATTATGATTTTTCAGAGCATACAGACCACTATGCCTATAAATAACGATTAAATGCGGTTGAAGACAGCGCTGCACCGTAAAAAAATACACAAACTAAATGCAAAGGGCTTTGATTTTTATAAAAAACCAAGGGGTATAACATGCACCGATATTTGTGGCCTACGAAGATAACAGCGGACATCAGCATCCCTCAAACCTGAAATGAGCCTGATGAAAGCGGTCAAAAATATCATAATACATTTGGAATTCATACACAGTCTTTTCCTAGTAACTGGTTCTAGGTCTTAATATTGGTAGAACTTATTGCTTATGGCAAATATTCTTCCCAAGGGGCAGAGTGTTGCCTACATAAAATTTCCCTGAAACTCTTTAAGATTACTACACTGGCATTATGCAATGTTGCCATTGTGCTAAGAGCCAAAGCTACTGAATTAAGTACACGAAACCTTATGCGGTGTGTACATTAATTCGATATAAAAACCAATACTAGCATTATCTACTCTGGGGAACAATATCTATGCTAATACTGGTCAGGCAACTAATGGAATGGAATGAGAAAATTACAGAAGAGTAACCATCAATCAGTAGAGCATCAATATTTATAACGGTAGATTAAAATGCTGTTACTTACTATCACTGGGTAATTCCACGTCACAACGACCGAAAAATGATCGAAAACGCCCTCGACCTCACCAATTTTGGACAAATTTTCAGGATACATTCACTTTTACTACATTGTTGAACAAGTGCATCTGTTTTGTGAAATTAGCATCCGTTGCCTGATTATGGGACTACGAAAATTTGAGCTCTCGAAAATATGTGTTTAATCTATCTACGATATCTCCAGAACTATTATACCTAGGATAAGGAAAACAAAAGTGTTAGAAAGAAAAAAACTAGAGAACATAGCACAGTGACGATAAATTGAAATTTTGTCCCAACTATTACTCTTATATTCATTTTGAAAACTTCAAACCCGTTTTTCTCAAAGTACGTACCCCATCGATTTCGCCCAATTTTTTATATTTTGTAATAAATACCTTGTCTACACAGTATTAAAAAATTGCGATGGTAATTTTAAGATTACAACACTGGCATTACGCAATTTTGCCATTGTGCTATAAATCAAATGATGGCAATAGTAAAGGGAGCTATTTCAGCTTGGACAATGAATCGTACCCTTAGCGGTCGAGAGAACGCGGGAGTTGCTGGTTTGAACTCGGATTAGTGCTGCAGGCCTGATGAGGAAAAACTCTGCGCCACACACCCTAGAGATGGCGTGCTCTGTATTTTGTAGATTTAAATGAATAATGAGGCCGTAAAATTTTTGTGCACATTGTTCCATTAACACTCAACGAATAAATTTCAACCACTAAGGGTGAAGTGTTACAGCATTATCAGAGTCGACATGGAAAAACGCAATGTAACATTAGGGAGCAAATACCAACTAAAATGCGAAAAGAAGAGTGGAGCTTCAAAGCCACTTCGTCAGCATAAAAACCATTACTAATGGATTATGGCACTCTTAACCAGTTTGCGATAAGGAGCAACAAGTTCTGGATAAAAAAATGTGTAAAATACATACATAACATAATTATGCAATCCTATCATCAGCAACGTAAAGCCATATTTCTCAATTGAATATTGATTACAGCCACTTAAGCTCCTATGACATAAATTTTTATAACCCGGTCGGCGCTTTTTACTCAAAGATTTCAAAACCGTAGTATATTAAATTTTCTTCTTTCCACCTCTAAACATCTTTTTCTGCTCCACAATCTATCTTCCAAAACGTCACCTTGCAAATGTTTCTCACATTACAATTTGAATGACTTTCCCAAAGCTGCCTCCCAATCCCATAAACATCAAACGACACGGAAGTAACAACACCCCTTAACTCTTCTTCAGCTCGTCTCATAGTTTTTACACGCTTACGAAACTAACACAATCCGGCTTATACTAATCTCAACTTCAGATAATTCTGAATGATTCAAGGATACCTTATCACAAAAGAATTTACATCTATAGTCGCCACAAAGGGAGTGTGGCAGGGGATGTTAGGACACCAGCCGTGTAAAGCTATTAAGGATGAGGTTTGGGAAGTGAAACGGGGAAATGTACTACAAACGTGTTTTAATGGAGTTGCGGTTTTATTATGATCACTAATTGTGCGTGGATAGAATGCATTTTTGTAACTATCTTTTGAGCTAAGTATCTCTCACATTTTTAAACTTCTATTGGACCTAGAAATATAGTGTGGCGTAAAAATGAAATTCTCCATATCGCTTTGAAACACACCTGTTGTGAATTTCTCGAGCAAAATAAGTCCAGCGCGCAGCCTCCGAGTCACTAGGGGCTCCCAACCTAACCTATCTAAAAGCTGAGAAACAATGTTTGCTCGTAGCAGTTTTTACCGAAGCGCGCAGCTTTCCTTTGTATTTTTTGTTTTTTTTTGTTAAATCTTTCTATCCAGGGTCCCAAATTCTCAGAGCGTATTCGAGATGTGGCCAAACGAGAGCGAAGAAGCACCTCTCTTTTACTTTCTTATTCGAGAACCTTCATATTTTACGCTTGATAAATCCTAGTTTCTTTAATGCAGTGCCACATGTTTTGCATGTCTGTTCCGCACGATATGCCCTCGTTAAGGTTATTCCACAGTAGTTGACTTTATCTGAAGACGGCTGTTATTATCTGAAGAATGTTTATTCCACCCACAGTGTAGACATGGATTAGGTGTGATGACTTCCGTGAGTAGTCTACTGTGGTGTATTTACTAAGATTTGGTTAATGCCCTCACTCCTGGCACCACTTCTGAACGTTCCTTGGGTCCGATGATAGACTTTTCGAGTTCACGTCTTCGCTAATTTCCCGGTAGATGCCCAAATCGTCTGCAAATAACTTAGTCTTCCGCTCACGCGAAAACTTAGGTCATTAATATAAATAATGAATAAAAGAGAGCCGATCACGCCTCCTTGGGAAACACCGGATGTGACTATAACCATATCATAGCTAATACCATCAGTAACTACTCTTTGTATGGGATCACTGATTCATTCCCGCATCCAATTCACTATTTTTTCATTTACTCCACATGATTGCAATTTGTATAGGAGTTTTATGAGAGGAACCTTGTCGAATGCTTACTTGAAATCAAGAATTAATCGCGTCATCTCGTTTTTTCGATTCACCTGATTTTAGGATGCCGTGAAGGAAGAGCACAAGCTTTGTTTCGCAGGATCTACCATTCCGAAAGCCGTGCTAACTGCCATTTAATAAAGTTCAAGTATCCAAAGGCATATTACTAATAACAATATGTTAGAGAGTCTTGCATAAAAGCGATGTTAACGATATGCTGGTAAGTTCCTGTGCCATGTCTGTTTCCTTTTTTAAATATTGGTGTGATCTTGGATATTTTCCAGTCTTGTAGTACCTTTCCTTCGGAAAATGACTTGCCAAATATGATTTCTAGGAATGGTGCAGTCTGTTAGTTATTCCATTACGTTGAACAGATATGTCAGTCATCGGCTCCTTAATATTAGGAATGTCTGGATTATGTAAAGTGACGTCCTTTGCGAATATACTTTCGCAGTAATGGTTTAAATGCTAGGCTTTATCGGTAATGTTGGTGACTACTTTGCTGTTTTTATCCAATAAACATTCCACTGTCGAAGATTCGCCCTGGACCTCTGTGGCTTAAGACCGGAGTGAATTGGTGTTTTCATCTAGTAATTCACCTAGGATTTTTTATTGAAGTTTCGTAGGATAGTGCGCATTATTTTCTTCGTGTTTGACCGTTGAGCAACATAAATTTCACTCGCCGCAAGTTTCGTTTTTGTGTTACCTGATTTTCAAGAATTTTTAAATAGATTGTGCAATTGCCTCATTTTCCTGAGCTCCCGCCTTACTTCGTGGTTATACCAACGAGGTTCTTAACTCTCACTTTTGAATTTGCGAGGAATATGTTCATCAATTCCTTCACGGAGAATTTCCAAAACATATCTCCACGATATTTCGGTGCTCTCGTCTTTTGTTGTAGCTACAAATTTCGTGAATGAAGCTTCGAGCATCTCTCTCAAATTCATCCTTTCTCTAAGGCCATGATATTTACCAGACGATTGACAACTCTAGATATGTAGGATATAGATCACAGATTGGCAGATAGGAATTATTGCTAGGAGAATAATTCCGAGAAATTATGGAAATTGTACATTGTACATTCAAATAATATGTTTCCATACCAGTTGTTTCTCGCCATCTACACTTCACTATTTATAAGAAAAAGTCATAAGCTTATTTTCATTCAAACCATCTACAAATGATAGGACTAGAACACAAAAATATTACTGAATAGAATGAATATCGTATGTAAATGAATACAGACGCGTAATAAATTACATACAAAGGAAATGAAAACTTTTCTCAACGGCTGAGAATGCTGGCAAACCGGTTTCAATTTAACGGAGACACAGAAACATAATAAACCCTCGCGATCAGCTAGAGAATCCAGCTAAGATTACTCAAACCAGAACCACAAAAAAGCAGATGCTCGTTGAAACAGGAAATGGGAGGTTATGGGATTCACCTCATCTCGCCCAAAAGGACAGCAAAAGTTCGTTTCTCCCGAGCGAAAAGACAAAGTCATAAGGAAATGCCCCTCTTCGAAGAAAAGACGGTTTTTTCGGAAAGATTAGCACATCATGAGGGCGTAAAAGGTCAACTAGAATCCTTAAGAGAATCAAGACAAATCTTACACCTCACTCGATTTGATAGAGACATTGGTCAGAGAACGTTGGTGCAAATTGAAGAAACAAGATATGAAACTTTCGAGTCAGTCATCGTTAAAGGAATGCCTCTCACATTTTTCCACACACTCCAATTAAAACTAATTTACTGCTCGCATCTTGGACCAATTAAAAACTTTAATAGCCAAATTTTTAGCTATGATTTCAGGGAAGACTTGGGCATATAAACATACCAGGAGAGGAAAAAAATCCATTACTCTCGGAGAAAAACGCTGATGCATGCATTTCGATAAATAGCATAATTGGGTAGATTTTGCACTACAGTATTCTTTCTTCAAAAAATTTTCAGACCATAAATTTTGGCAGATAAGTGCTCGCAAAATCGTAAGCGCATTGCTTAAAAGCAAATATATCTGATTTTTAACAGTATATAGTCAAGAAATAGGTCATAACTTCCCTCACTGATTTGATCCAAGCAAACAGAAAACGATCGTGGTTCCAACAGGCACCTGTCGATATAAGGAAATGGTCAACCGCGACATTATCCGCCGAAACCTCGGTCGGATTCTATTTAAAATAATTCAGTAAGGAAAATTTTATGCTTTTCCATTATTTACATTATAAAGAGCAAGTTAAACCATAGAGGAAGGTAAATTCCTGGCTTAGATGTAATTAAGAATAAATACGCTGGAAACTGATGTAGGAGAACCGACTGATTCCAACAGGATTAAGCCTTGTTTTAAGATGCATATTAAAAATAATAATACTTAAACAAAAAGACTACAGCAAAAGGTGGTTTTATCAAGGTAAATAAAAAGTGCAACTAATTAGAATTTTTTGTCATAGACCACCACACGTGAACACACTTAACGAAGAAACTCGTCTCAACTTTCCTGTGTTTCGCGTTTATACATTCATAGACATTAAATAGAGTTGCAAAACACTTTAAGAATGAAATACTATGCGCGGATGATGGAACCTAAGAGCGAAAAACTGCCAAGGTCCGTTGCAAACTCCGTAATGCTCGGCAGTGGTGCAAACAGTTATTATGGATGAGTAAAAGAGAAAAACACGCACGAAGATAAGGGACTTGAGACATCCATTTCGCTAAGCATATTTGGCGCCCCAGAAGACGAAATGTTATACAAGCAGGAGCAGTCATGAGGATATTATGAAAACAGAAATACAAATTCTATCTATAAAGCCGTGACGTTCTTCAAAAATTCGGAACATTATGTTGTTTACGAGAAGTTCCATATTATACGACGCCCGGTGGCATAAAAGGCTCGTGATGAGTAAGGAAAATAAATTCAACAATTCAAACAGGCGCTCATCTTACGTGTATTTTTGATTGGCACAGGCATTCTTGACCTAACCTCCAACAGGCATTAATAGAGGTATTCTTATTTACATTTGCATTGAAAGTCTGTTTGCAAAGAATTTCTCATTAGTTTCTATTCACTCCATATTTTCAATGATCTCCGAGCTCCAGGTACCTTCATGAAATAAATGACTCTTCATCATGAGAATCGTGAGCTACACACCGAAACAATAATTGTAATATCAGTTTTGTCGAAATTATATTCACAGAGGGCACAAAATATTTGAGGAAGTCGTTAGAATTTTCATTTTGCAAAAATTTTGGTTTCGCAAGGCCAGTATGTCGAAGCTCTAGATGGCGCAGCTACATACATACCATGGCATAGTATGATTATTCGGAAACATTCTGAGCGATTGCTGAACTTGAGATTCTCTCAGTCAAACAGATTTTTTCAATCGTCAACTTTCTTCTAATCTAAATATATTCAAAATTAGACCCTACGCCATAAAAGAATTTACTATTAACCTTCTTAGGAGTGCCAAAAATGGTGGGTATACACATTTCTCTCCTTCTATTTCAAAAACTTTGGTGAATAGTGAAATAAATGGGAGACTGATAAGCCAGTAAAATTTAATGGAATAAATGTGAAAAATAAAGTATTTTCGAGTAGGCTACACAAGAGAGGACATTAAATCGTGGAAAATATCATTCTCCGGGTACAACAAAAATAGCCAAGATGGCTAAAAATATTAAAGATATAACTTTGTAAAGGGATCAAAGTTACTTAAAAGTCACTTAAAAAAGATGCTATTTAGGATGAAAGTTGTCAAAGTACAAATTAGCACAGTAAATTTTCAACGTAAAAGTAAAAACGCTTATTTTCAAAATTCAAGTCACTTATTAGACCCTGCAGTTCGAAAGAGGCTTTTTTAGTATTCTAATTGCATACTATCACAGTTTCTTCTCGCTTAAGTATCGACAATACTGGCCAAAAATTCTTGAGCTACAAGCAATGAAAAAAAAATCATTCTATGACGTTCAGTTATCTAAATGAATCCAAAATGCAAAGTTTTTATTCCTCGAGAATCACCTCAAGCACCATTTTGCTGCACATGAAAGACTAAAATACATTAATAGGCGGTTATTTAGGTAGAGACGAGGCATGTTTTGCCGGTTGGGCCATGAAGATTTAGATAATAGCGAGCGTACAAGACCTTAAGATCACATTTAAGTGGTTGAATCGTGAAAACTCGAGAAGTACAAACAAGGTTATCCGAAATTAAACATAATTATACAATAAAGATTGAAATACCGCTGAAATATTGAAAAAATAAAATTGATTCGACTATAAAAATACATTTCCAAACAAATAATTTCCTTTGGGCAAATAATTGGCGTTAAAACAACTTCAAAATTATCAGTAAAAATACAGCACGCTTAATTTCGAGGGTTCGTATAAAATTTAATAAAAGCAGTAAAATCCTACTCGCAGCTCAATGACAAATGTACATCGTCGAAGACAATAAATTTGGTTACGAACTGATATGTCTCTGACAATTATTACAGAACGTTCCTCGGACATCGTTTTGCCTTAAGTGCTGGTTTACACTCATGATGTACAAATACAGGCCATGTATAATGTGAAAAAAAGTTCCGAAATGCACGAAAATGATGCCGCGTTGACAATTAATACAAAAGGCAGTATCACGAATTATCAGAATAAAGGCCGATAGCTTCGCATTTAGAATTTGCGCAATAGGTGCCCTATTAATTTGTTGCGATAATCAAGCATAAAAACAAAAAAATGCATATTGATAAAAATATAATTTGCTTAACCGATTTGCTTAAGCAGATAATAGTCTCTCAAGCCAAATACTTAAGTTATACTTTAATCGGATATTATAGCAAGATATGAAAACCCAAACAGATTGGTAGTACGTACGTTCATAGCTTGAATTTTATTTCCAAGTATGCGTCTTTTAATTGCTGTTATGAACAACGTTAATTCAAAATTACTATGAATAGAAACACAAACCTATGTAACTGGTTAAGTAAAAACGAGAGTCGAGAAGGCAGGAATCACCTGCGTATTTTACTCTCCTTTCTCATTCTTAACTCTCCTTTTCATAATTCATGCTAGGCGAAAGAAAATCGCATAAAAAGCATTTTCAACAAAGCATCAAAAAACTGTGATTCATCAAGCATTTAAAAGGAAATCCCATAAATAAAACTACATAAGAGAATGATATTTCAGTCCATTTACGCCGTACTCGAGTACACTGCTAGAAAATGAATCTCATTGCAGACATATTGAATACACAAAATAAAAAATACAAAGGAGGCCGCACTCTTCGTAAAAAAGCAGCTAATAGGAATCAGAAAGCGTTACACAGTTGACGGAGGAACCAGGCAAAGAGCTACCAGAGACTCACTACTCCACAGGCTCCGCTTAAATTAAGTTTTTAACTTAAAAAGTCAATCACAAGAATTTTACTATTGAAGGAATGTATTTTTTAATACGGACTATCTCCATCAATGAACGTAACACTGATAGAAACAACATTTTAAGAGAAATACGCTACCAACCTGGCAGTAAAACAATTTCTTCCAAACGTCCATTATCATTAAATATAGTGGCAAAAATAGAGCGAGTTATTATGGCATTTCCAATATAATTATGTCCTTCCTCTTTTCTGATTAGTTTTTCTACTTTTCTGCAACCTCTCAAGCCATACAGTGTGATGCCAAAGTACCAATGACTATATAATTTTATTGCAAGGATAAAGTTGCACGGAAAGATAAAGTTCTGATCAAGTTATGTGAGTCAAAACAGAGCTTCAAATTTTCAACTGCTGTCAAAAAGAAGATCGATTGGTTACAAAGTTTTTTCACAATACAATCTACAAATCCCTTAATTCTTACGTAATACACCTTCATTTAAATAATACCTGGATTATAAAATTTAAACTTTCAGCTAGAGAGGAATCCATTATTGGGTATTTCATATGCTTACGAGAAACTTAAAAATATAAATGATTAGCGAAGTCCAGCTGATATCCTCGGAAGTTTACCTCTAAGCATTCTCACGTGATCTTCAAAGAATTCTCACATTTCGGAAACTACGGCAGACGAAATTTGAAGAATTGTCATTTCATTTGAAGAATTTTTAAAACTCGGATAAAACAAATAGACTTTGAAAATAGCATTGACGGAACCACTCTATTAACAAGTTTTTAAAATGTTAGGCACACACCATCAGGCACATCTAAAATGTCCATTCGTAGTTTAAAAAATTGAAAGTTTTGAATCATACATGAAATACTCTTGGATGAGATTTTTAAATTGCATCCCAGAAAGTGAGCAAGTCAGTAATTATTAATCGTCCAATACCTACGAAAAATTACGCCAAAATGAGTCACACATTGCATCACCTCGAATAACTCTATTTTAAAGTTCAAACGATTCGTATCGAAATTACGAAAAGGATGAAGTCATTCAATTTCGAATGTAAGATGCATGATGAAACAATAGGGGAAACTGCGTAAATGCCATTTAAACCGTGAAATTTATGAATTTCACAAAATTTCAGGAAAATCGGTCGGATGAAATATTTTACGTGAGCAATTATAAATTACCGGTGGATGAAGTCTCCATATTTTTAACTCGCTTCAAAATCAATAAGTACACTCAATCAATTTGCAGACTGTCCACGGAGAACATGAGCACATGCTCATTTGTTGAATTACGGAGAGCAGAAATAACAGGGGATGCATCACTGAATAAAAGGGGAGATTCGAAAAATCACGTAATGCCCGATCCCCGCGTAGGGGTTAAAGGGTGCGCGAAGTTCCATAAATTATTTGAGGAAGTGGGGGGAGGAGGAGTTGGTTTGGTTTTCTGCGAGATCGCAAAGGTCATGCCAAACAGGGCGGAAGGCCTGGGTGAAAGGGAAGAGAGCGAACGAGGCAAGGGGGGGGGGGCATCGAAGGACTGGAGGAGGGCGGGCGTTCTGTGGACAGAGCAAAGAAGGCGCGACGCCACCCCTGCCTTACGGGTCGCGTTCTTTGATCGCGTCACCAGGAAGGCGGGGGGGGGGAGATGTAGGGAGGAGCCGGGGAAGAAGTCTCTTGTTTGAGTGAGGCGTGTGGAGGGAGGGTCGGGTTTCAAATAATTCCCCCTCCCACCGCCCCCTTATGACTCCAGGCACAAGGCATATGAGCTCAAGTCTGTATATAAGGGTCACCGGCGCCCATAGCTGACCACAGCCAAACTTGCACCGCTTCTAGAGTGACCACACTGAGACATCAGTCGCCAGGACCAGGAATATCTCTTCTCCCGCTCATCATGAACACGGTGAGTACAACCTTTACGAAACTTGTGTTCGATATCGAGTTTGCGCATATTCGCACAACGCTTACTTATTATCATCCATGTATTTCAATGGGCAATGCTAGGTATCTTCGGACACAACCGCCCAATTCACATTCAATCGCCAGAGAGAGATTTTGGGAAATGCTTTCTTTACCATAATATTCAATCGTACGATTTTAAAAGAAAAATAATATTATAATTTAACAAAGAGCAAATTTTCTGATAAATTTGCGTCAGGAGAAGGCTAAAATATTCGAAAGACACTAAAAAATAAATAACTTGTTTGATGCGAGCAAAACAGCATCATCTACCCACAAGATTTAGAGAATAAGCATCATGCATCATACATTCGAGATTGAGTGACATCAGCCTTTTCGTAATTTAGATACAAATCGTTTGAACTTATAGTACAGTTATTCGAGGATTAGATAATAAAGATACTGAAGATTTAAAAAATGGAAAGGCGGTTAATATATTTAGAATTAAGGACGGAAAAACGATTGTTTCCCGCTGAATGAAGTCATATCAAGTACGAATGAGTACATTTTTCATATTATATTGAATATAGTTTTCGACCAAAAATGATACTTATCATAGGGGATATCACACAATGTCAAAATAGCACTTTGAATACTGTAGGTCAACAAAGCCTTTAGAGACTACCAGTGATACTCGAAGCAATGTTAACGTCTCAAACGTAGCTTTTATCCTTTCTTCACTTCCTCCAAACTTTCTTCATTAGCCATTCCCTAGCTCAACATTATCCAAGCATTCAGCACCTCATTACAATAATTTAAGTACCCAAATCAAGCGATTATGCAATCTCCGTGTTACCATTACACACTCCTCTTCCGCGTTCTTTCTTTGCATTTTAGCCTATTGCCAGAATTTTTTATAAATTCAAGAATCCTAGAGCCTGGTGCCACATTTAACATGAAAAGGATAGAGAACTATAAGACAAAAGAGATGATGTTTTGAATCATGTACGACAGTGTTTTAAAGGGTCAATATTCGCGTTTAAAATATAGGATGATTCTTAGATCCTATATTCTCTCGTGTTACCAGCAAAGACAATCAAACAAATATTTACAATAATAGTACCCTCCCTCTCGGAAAGGGGAATGATATATTAGCTGCCGTGCGACTTGCGACAAACGCTCAGTCAAATGTGATAACGCGATAAAAGGAAGAGAAGATTAATAGATTTCAGAATAGAATTTTTACTTTTTTACCCGTCCAGTTGAACTAAACAATTTATGAAATACCGCAAATGAATAACCATTAGCATATTAAGCGATCGAAAGATAGTGCGGTATTTTATCTGTGGAGCGGTAATAGATATTGTCATTATAGATTATGCAGGTTGAAGCTAATTTCTGTAACACTAAGAACTAAATTATATATCTCCCACTGTGGTAATTCTTTTCTACCACTCCTAGCCATCAATAGGGTAATCATAACAAATTCAAATGGTTGTTGCTAATCACAAACCTTCAGCTAGTTAGACTATTGGTTGCTATCAATGGTCCATGTTCAATTAAGCGTAGGTTTTGACGCATGATTTCCATAAACTAGACTGCGTCAGGCGTCTCTTTGTAGAATAATTTTAGGTTAGTGTCAATAATTAAGTTTTTTTTTTGTTCTTATCTACATAATTTGTCAAAAAGAGTATAGGAAGTACAATTCTGAAGATAAGTACAAAGTATTGCGCTTCATTAAGAATACTAATGCATGACTTTCACCTTCCAACCCATCTTCAACCGTATCCTTCCTTATATTTCCTATCTCCTAGCCTTGGACTACCTACATCCTATTCATCCACATCTCATAAAAATGCCTAAAACATCTTCTTTTTACCCAAATTCTTCCTCCTGTCAGTATCCAGAGTACTGCTCTCTCATATTACTATCCTTGTGATTCACGATTCACAAACTTCCTAAAGAAATTAACATTCTCTTCACACCGTATAAGGAAATTAATATTCTCAATCAATTGCAGTGACTAGTTCCATCTCAACTAAATATCAATAATTTTCAAAATCTTCCAACTTCTATCGTTTTAGTACCTCATAAATCTTTGTGTTCGCACCTGCAACCCATAAGAAGCAGAACAAGCCCTAATTTAGACATTCTTTTTCATTTCCTGAACACTTTTGAATTATTCCTTTGTCTTCAGTGTCCTCTCCGCTGCAAATTACACAATCCTCCTCCTAGTTCTTTAGCATTTAGAGGAATAGTAGAGTACGTGTCTACGGGGGGTCTAACAACAATTTTCACTCTAGCGTATGGTGAAGAGAATGGTGGAAGAAGGAAGGCAGTGAAGGAAGAGAAGGCAAAGAAGAGAAAGAAGGGATAAACTCATAAAGTCTACCATGCGTCGTCTTCATTTTTTCACTTCAGTTAGTTCTAGGGATGCAGAAAAAGGAAGATACAATATTCTTCGTATAACCCTTAAACTCGCGTAATCTAGATTCTCCAAAGCTACCTAGTCCTGGTGCCTAGCGTACAATAGCTGCGTCTCCAGCCGCGTCTCTAGTGGTCCCAAAATTCGCCCTCCAACAGATTTTTAGAACTCAGCTGAAGCAGTAGCGCTTCGATTTCCCTTAATTGTGATACACCAGAGGCAAGATCGGGATGTAAAGCGTTCACCTTTGCGGTCAGAGGTGATTCCCGTTTACAGACAATACCACGCCTGGAAAGTAGTCGGTTGTCTGATCTTTCAAGAATGAAAGTGTTTTCGGGAAGGAGGGATGAAAGAGAACAGGTTGTTGCTCGTGTTATTGAGACGAGGGGATGGGTGGGAGAGGAGAAAGGAAGGATGAGGAGGAAGACGAGGCTCAAAGCCGTGACGCAATAGGAAGGTCGCCCAAGTGCTCTGAAATTATGAATGGAAAGAGTGTTATAAAGGAATTTACATCCCACGACGAAATTACTCCCTCTAGGTCTTTCTCTCACTCACGGATTGGATGCACGGTCACTTTGACATGGAATGCACAAGCTCAAGCAGCTCAAAAGGACCCAGAAATAATTGACACGAGATGATGAAATGCAAGATACGTAATCAACTTTGATGAATCTAAATGATTTTTACCTTTTTAACGTAGTCCGAAGCTTAAAAACAGGTTTAAACATGGATAAATCATTAAGATATAGTCAATTCCCATTAAACAGCACGACTTCTGCAAAAAGTGGTAATAACAAGTTAATTAGTTTCATTTTCATCCCTTGGTCTTCCTCACAAGACTTTACCTCTTAATACAAATTTTTATAAGCTTCTTTTGAGTTCAATCTGCCAAAGGGTGCGACAAATATTTAAAATAAGAATCAGAATTAATCTTAGTAGGTACAGTAATATTCCTCAGAACGATATCACATCATCGTCATATCCATGAAGGGAGAGGAGTAAATACAAGTAGTCAGGTAGAGCCAAATGACGAGGGAATTGCAGGCCTAGCGTACAGAAATCATTCGCGATACCGAATTAAAGTGTCTAGGATTTAATGAAATAATCATGAGGTCTTGGAGCAAATAACGAAAAAGAGACGTTACATCAATCCACTTGTGCCACATATCAAGAACGCCACGAGAGACCCTGAGCATAAAAATTAAATCTAATAATAAAAAATATAGAAAGCCATATGCCTATCAAAATGAATTATACGTTATTAATGACCTGAGAAGGTAACGTAGCTGAGACAAGGACAGGGGTGAGAGCTGGGAGTGACTCAGAGGGTACATTCTATGATCATTTTGAAAATTGGGATACTTGAATTTTTGGGTGACAGAACGGACATATGGGATAGACTCTGCCGAAATGATATATGAATACCCAACATGTTACTCCATTTAGGGATAAACACAATCAGAATATTTTATTATTTCCTAAGTCCAAGGAAACTAGCTTCCTTATTATTGTCCAGTGCTTTTTGTTTGTCCGTCACTTGATGAGAATACTGTAGAAAGCTTCAGCCGCTCATCTCGGCTTCGGCCGTCTGAAGCAATTCTTTGACTTTTGGAAGAAATTTTGGATTGAGTATACGAGGTAACCATCCTTTGCGGTACCGTCGCCACCAGCAGCTTTCCCTGCAGACAAATTTGGCACCCTTCTGGCCGGCTTTGGAACATTACCGCAAGTATTCCATTAGAACCAAAGTCTATAAATATCCAACACCCGCTTCCACTATTCCACTCGAGATAGGATTCCTTCTACTAGGACTACATCGAGAACCAGCTTGCCGTTACCAGCAACTCATTACAACGAGGTATAGGCGGTATACTAGAAATGATAGGTAAATAAATTCCTTCTTCCAACACACCAACTATCATCGTGAAAAAAATTAGTCATAAAGACACCATCCAATTACATTTCACGATCGTTCATTTCCTTTCCCCTCAATATGAATGCATATACTTCCCATCACTAGTCACTTTCATGATTAACGTATTTCGTCTCGAAAACACCTCCCACACGACCCTTCGTGAATGCAGTGGAAACTAATCGCAAAAACAAAATGATTTTGAGAATTTTAAAAGGTTTTTTATAAAATTCTGCTTCGAGAATATTGTCTCCAATAGTACATATCACGGAATTGAACGAATAATTGAATTAATTTGAAGTACGAATCAAGAAAATAAAGTATTGGGGAAATTCTACTGCGCCCTTAGCTTGCAGAACTTAGCTTCAAAACCATTACTAAGTTTTAATGAAATGAATTCATCGGCACACCTTTCGGAAACAGAATAATACGCGTTACGCCGCATTTAAAGTTAGTTTTCTTTAAAACACCTGGGAATACTTGGAGTGGTCTCAGAATGCATGGCACGTTCGAAATCGGCGCGCACCTCTTTGAACTGCTTCGCGTGACTCAAAGCATCTTCAATAGATGGAGCCCAAGTCCCACGGCCGCTCTCAAGATCGTGCACAGAATGTAGACACTTCCGACATATCTCGGTATTATTCTGCTGCACGAGTTCGATATCAAACAAAAACTGTATAAAGAAAGGCAAACAATAAGAGAAGCGACAGTTAATTGCCACATGAAATCACAGATAATTTAAAATTGAAAAAATAAAACTCTCAAATAATGAGTGTTTTAGCTTTCCAGAAAACACGAAAACAATATAAGAAAATGAAGTAAATATCTCTCACCAAAGGTTCACAGGCTCCGAGTATAATCTTATGTCTTTGGCTCTCTTCCACCTCCAGATGCAGCCATTTGGGTCACGACTACGTCAAATAACAACGCTATTAAAAATACACTCATTTACTTCCCAGAAACACGAATTTAAGTCACATTAGCACGGAAAAAAATCTACGATTACATGCAGCTGTCCCTTTTGAAATTTCCATCAAAAATAGTATCACGTATTTTGCTAAAGGTCAAAGAAGAAAATGTTCCATCAGAGTGACATCAGATTTTCCAGCGTTATAAAGCGAATTTTACCCCTAAAGATAAATTACGTTTTCTAACCCAACGTTTACCGTCTGATGCTCTTTCTCAGTATTCTAGATGGACCATAATATTCCAGAAATGATATGTATCGAAGAAACTCTTTAGAAGATGGGAAATGTTTTAAGAAAAATTATGACAAATCGAGACGAATTTGTTCAAAGATTCTCAGGTAGTACTCATTACACACAGAGGATTATGTGACACCGGCTGAAAGTCAATTGAAAATAACATGACAATTTTTTATTTAATGATATTTTTTCAGTGATGGTTTTTTCCAAGTAAAATTCATCTTCATGCCGTGGTCAAGGCACAACACGCTTGCATAGAAAATGGCTTTATTTGATGTGACATTCGTTGTATTCACAAATATTTCTCTTACTTCACAGTACATGAATGACAAAAATATTACTTGTGTCAATGACAGCATGACAACTGATTTATTCCAACAGTCTAAACACAATTCTTTACTCATTTTCCGCATATTAATAAAAATACTTTCATCCTATTTATGAAAAAACAATGATTGCCTACAGTGCTGTTAGTATAATGCTCAATATATTTTTAATCTCTTTCTGAACCAACTCAAGGTGAAATAAATGTTTAATTACATCATTTTGTATATAATGGGGTGAATTGAATAGCGTCTTTCTGTGGACTTAACACACCAGCAAAAAAGCCAGAGGATATACAGAGGAAAAACACATAAAACGAGCCCCTTCGAATACGTGTGATTTTCCTTAAGAGATGAACTTTTTCGCCTTAAAAAACTGCAAGACTCTGAGAGGAATATAAATTTCTTACCCGTTTCCATGAGTTTCCAGGAGTCTTTAAGTACCTATAGGTCACCGACTGATAACATGAAAGCTCACCAGGAGAAAATCTACATCTTCACGAAAGGTGTTAAAACCGCTCTGAGCAGGCTATGCCGAAGTTCATGAGCCTGAGTCAAATCGGATGGCACCAACTTATTTCCGTTCAGTCCCTTCACAGGTTCCCACACGCAATGGGAATATACAAATGAATGGACTGAAATGGAATGATACACCCAGTAAAAATGCAAATGTAACCTCTTCCAGTTTTGAAAAAAAAGTTCGCTCCTTCTTTGCCAGCGAGTGCAGCACAGAATTAAACACGTAGGCAAGTTAGACAGGTCAAATTACAACTCTTTATGCTACATTCAACTCGGTTAGCAGTTAGAGTCGTAAGATTAAAATAACTTGTAACTGGATTGGTAGCTAGAGTTTCTAAGAAAAAAATAACACTACAAAGAATTACTACTGTTGTTAAGAAGTAAATTGTTTACAAATACGATATTTTTAGGAGCTTCTTCGAGGTATTGGACAACAAAAAACTCAAAAGCGAGCTTAGCATAAGATTTATTGAAGAACAATATAAAGTTAAGCTTCTCCAGAAGTATTCAAACCGTGGCCTGCATCAGACATGGTATTATACCGGCCTACTAATTGTCACCAAAGGTTAAACGTGAATTTCAGAAAATTAGTTTTAGAACCTAACGTTTTCAGACGAAAGCACTTTCAACGAGTTACCATCGGCTAACGTGATACGTAAAGTAAAAAATGTTAATGTGAATGTGTTATCTGCTCTATCTCCTTACAGTTCGCATTCACACTGCTGCTGCTGCTGCCCGCGGTGCTCGCGGCCCCGCAGGTCCGGCCCCCGTTCCGTCCGCCAACAAGGCCGCACCAACCCGGCGATCACATCGCCATCCTCAGCTACGTAAGCGACGGCCCGAACCCTGACGGAAGCTACTCCTGGAGGTTAGTGCCTAGCACCCTGGAATTGGCCAGGGAATCGAGATTTTGGTAAAAAATAAATGCAAAGATTGAATATAAATTGGTGCTATGATGATGAACAGACCGATGACTTAGAGATACTTGCATTATTTTACGTATTATATACCACAAAAGGTCTAAAATTGCCACGGAAATTTCCAAGCATTCATCGATCATTTGAGTTCCTAATGCTTGTAATTGCATTCAATTATCCGTGGATACTACCGTTTAACGAAAAATATATCATACAAAATGGAAACTTAAGTAAAAAATAAGGTACACTCACTCCAAAATTCTTAAAGCTCCAAGAAATGCGAAAATTGCATACCTAAATGATACTTTAGCAAAAATATTTTTGTAATATCGCTGAATACAATTAAAGTTACTAAAAATACACTGTGTTTATTTTTTAATCTCTTTTTGAACCAACTCAATCTGAACCAAATCAAAGTGAAATAAAGATTTAATTACATCATTGTGTATTTGATAATTTAGAGTGAGTGTACTCTACTACACTGTAGTTAGTCCTTTGAATCTGCAGTTAGTCCCTTGCATGTCCTTTGAAGGATTCCCGCGCTGATTATAAACCATTTATACGTTTATACGGCAATAATTTCATACTTTATTCATATACCAAAGGATTAAGGGACCCCATTCCCTCACACCATTCCTTCTTTACCTCTTCATACGCCTTGCCTCTCGACTACCCACCCAAAAAAACTAACCCAGGTCACTGTACCCAGTACAAAATATTTCACATCAAACCTATTTCTTCGCTCAATTTACAGCTACGAGACCGAAAATGGAATTGCGGCCGCAGAATCTGGCCAGTTGAAAAACCCAGGGCAGAGAGACTTGGAGGCGATGGTTGCTCAGGGGTCTTATTCGTACACGGCGCCCGATGGAACCCCGATCCAAGTGAGATACGTCGCGGACGAGAACGGATTCCACGCCGAAGGAGCCCACCTTCCAGTGGCCCCGCCCATTCCACCAGCAATCCAGAGGGCCCTCGACTACCTCGCGACCCTCCCAGTCACCACCGAGAGGCCCTTCTAAGGGCCCCAAGCATCTTAGAGCCCTTACATGTCCTTTGAAGGATTCCTGCGCTGATTATAAATCATCAATCAACATTCATGCAATGAGGATGGTGAATTAAAAACCACTCACGTGACTCAACCACCATAGGGTGGCATTCGACACCCCAACAGGGATGGGTCAATATAAGTTGAGTAATGGCGACAAAGGGAATGCCAGCTGTTATCAACGGTCCTCTTTTCAGCGCCGGATGATTTTTAGAGTGACGACTGCTAATTAGAGGCCAAACTAGTCGCGAAATTCCTATGTGTATAAAGGTTGTGAAAATTGTAAGATATTAAACTTAAAATTAGTTTACCCAGGTCACAGTGACTGCGCTACTTCATATTTCAGCAACGATATGAGTAGCCGATACATCTATTAAAAATTCATATGTTTTCATTGCTACATTTGAAAATAAACCATGATCTAACATTCATTCCTATGTGTATAACGATAATGTTTAGCATATTTCACTGTATTATCTTTCATTGCCGTATTTGTGAATATTTCGTGTCTTGCTGTATGTACACCTAATAAAACAAATTTTGAAATGTAATCACCCCTCCTATTATTCCGTAGAATTCGATTAAAGATAAACTTTTAATAGCGAAAAACAACCGTATTTCTACTTAAACAACGACTCATAATGTATTAAATGCTGGAACACGTAAGATATTTCATTGAAATAATACAGCCAGAATCAGATGAAGTTACTTGAAGAGATTGGACAGGAAAAAGTATAGAAGAGGTTAAGGGTTAACTTCTCATAAAATAGAGATAAATTGTTATCACATGTAGTTCAATGAATTGCAACGTTTATACGGCAACAAGTTCATGTTTTATTTATAAATCAAAGGACTAAGGGACCCCATTCCCTCATGCAACATTCCTATACATTACACTATTTCTTCTTTACCTCTTCATACGTCTCGCCTTTCTACATCACACCCATAAAAACTAATATTCTTCCTTACTCCACCATGTGGCTTGACATCTTTAATTCCAACGCGGAATTCTGTATCACTGGGCCAATCATTACCTGCCTCATCCACATTCAGCTCTCTCCACATGGTTTCCTCCAACAATCTCGCCTCCTTATCCATTACCACTGGCACCACAGGCATTCCCTTGTTCGTCTTCCCTTCCATCCACGGCACCCTCTCTATTTGCCCACAAATCCACATTTTAAACACCTCTAATCCACCCCTATCCTCTTTCCACATGTATCCACACCCCTGCACCGAACAACGCTATAATCAACATTTGACTTCTTACCAGTTTTTTCTTAACATTCTCACACAATTTTTATGCCATCATTCTTCTCCAATTAGTTGACACATCTTCGCAAACGCTGTTCTATATACATTACCCACGCCACTCCGACAACTTTTCTAAGAGATTATTTTATATCTCTCAGAAAATTAACTCTTCCATACTCAAGAGATGAAGACATTACTTGGTACAATGTCTCGATAGCTGAATTAAAACGTGTTCTTTCAACTTTAAATTATGTTAACATACGCTTTCTTTACCCCTTACCCTTTTAAACTTATTCATGGAGTAACAGTCGAAAGCAGTAGTTTTGTGATGCATGAATGTAAGGAAAACCCATAGTTGTTCCCATAAAATTAAATTGTTTCACTTGCTATTGTAAGTTCCCTCGCCAGTTCGCTTAATATCTTCCTTTCCCTATAGATTACGCATTTGCCCAGAAAGAAATGCCTCTCATAATTCCAAATATTCTTTTCGGATAGAACCGGTTCACGTAGGAAGAAGTATTGAAAAAACTGAAGTCAGTAGTATTAATGGTAAACATTTTGTATCTGATTACACCTTTTTAGCAATAGTGAAACCAAAGTTTCTGAAAGTAATCTAGAGGACTCCATACATATTCTACAATACTATCCAAAATTCGTTCAATACATTGTAATTTTATCCTATAAACCAGACGCCAAGAAAAACTGTGAGATATTACTTGAAACACATTACTCTTTCCACGAGCGAGTAAAATGTATGCGTAAATAACGAAATGCTTATAAATAAATAACTATTTTTCCTTCATTGAAATAAAAGCATCGGGTGAAAGGATAGAAATGCATAATTAACACTCGAGACCGGAGATAACAATGAGTAAAACTGTGCTACAACCTTTCTGGCAATTCCTATTTAAATGTTTTTCAATAAAAACATGTTCATCTTAATTGTTCATGTTCATCAGGGGTATGACAAAGCATGGAAAATTTTTTTTTCATCAGCCGAAAAAGTTTTACGGAATAATATACTTCTTTTTTCGCCGATTTTATCATTATTATTAAGAAGAAATTGTTACAAGTCGACCATATGGTCGGGTGGTAACATAGGTCGGTATAAACTGAGTAAATCCCAAAATGCAAGTATGTAAAAAGAAAAAACAAAGACATTGCCAAAATACAAAAAAAACAAAGATATTACAATAGAAAAAGGGTAAAAACCCTCACAGTACAACTTTCTTTAATTTCGTCATTAACATCAGTGTGTTATTTGGGAAGGGCTCAAATACTTCTATGGGCAATTCATTCCAACCCATTATCCCCCGATGCAGGAAGGAATATTTCTATGTGTTTGAGAGCTGTCTCGGAGGCTCTATCTTATATTTGTGATCTCATCTCGCCAGATAACTAGGTTTTTTTAATCTTTCGGATACGTCCCTACACGCAGGATCGCCAATGTATGCCTTATGCATGCACTTAAGACGTGCTTTCCTCCTCCTCGATTCGAGTGACGTCCAGTCCGATGCCTTCATCATCTCCGTTTATAGTAAAGCATTACAATAATGTACTTCATCAATTTTCAATATTTCCGTTAATCCAACGGGAAAGTCTGGACTCACATTTTTCTTTTGTAACTACTAAGCGATTTCCCCGTATCTATAATTCCCTGATTATCCGTAAATTAATGGATTTCGTATTTATTTTCAATAAGGAAGAAATGTATTCATTATTATGGCAATAAAACCAAATTTTTCATTGATTAGGAGAATACTGCAAAACTTGACTTTTCAAAGCAATTATTTACCACTACTTCAGGATATATCGCTCGGCACTAGTGGTAATAGTAATCACTTGCGTGGCGTTGCTGTGAAGCAAAACACACAGGGGTATGTAGAAAAATTGTTAATCAGGACAAAGACTTAATCATATGCCCATCCAGAAGATAAAATTGCGCTCAACTTGAATTATCTTAGTTTCCTTCCAAATTCAGTAAAATAATCCCTTAATGAACCTTCCCACGAAGCTTAACGCAGTCGGAGGTGAATAGCAGTGCGAATCAGAGGAAGTGATTAGAGAGAATATGGGCACAGGGAAAGGTGGAAGTAGGAAGACAGTCTCTGAGGGTCTGTCTTGATGTAGAAATAGAATGGTACATGGAATGTACGCAAGGCCGTCAAATACAAGCAAGAGCCAAAAGTTACCGTCCAATCGCACGTAGCAACCAATTAAAAGAAAAGAACCTCCTTCATGACAAATTTTAAGCTATCCGGCACTAGCCACGGAGTTTCACTTTTACGGAGTCACCCCACCCTCCTTCATCTTAACAGCTTTATCTAAACGAATATATAAACTGCAACTAGTGATGTTTTTACTACATACAACCAAAAGCGGCAGTAAACCTAATTAAATCGGTCGATACATAAAAAATAAATACACCATAGGGCAACAATAAATAACAACAAAATGAATGGAATACATTCAAAATTAACTCTACATAATTAACGCAAAGGGGGGATCGGGTTGGTGTGGTGGCTCGAGTACTCGCCCACCACACGGGCAACCTGGGTTCAAATCCCTGCAGAAGCTGATATTTTTCAGATGGAACCCGATCCCTACTAAAGTGTCTTGTGGAGGGCACTTGAAGTACAGTACTCCGTCTGTCGGATGAGACGTTAAACCGTGGTCCCCTTGGCGTCCTTCGTTAAGAGCAGGCCAATGCCGACGCCGGGTTTCTATCCACTCATCCTCCCTTACCTACCTCCTATGGCGCAAATGACCTCAGCCGTCGGTCACCTCCTCAAATATCCAATCCAATTAACGCAAAGTCGGTGATCCCTTCCTCAAGTGCCATTAGATTAAAGATAGGAATTTCTTGGCTGACGATAAGAGGTCACGAGAGGGATATTTAGTTGGAGAGGTACGGTAAAAGAAATAGAACGCTCAGAAAGGAAAAGGCGGAATTTTGAGACGAGTAGAAGATTGGTGTTTCGTGTGGGATGAGGACGGACACGAACTGAAAAGAGGTGAAGAAGTTCGCAAGTACGAAGTTATACGTACTTTCAGCCCTCTGCGACACTTGCGCATCTGATACACTTAACTGTCTCTGACGTAACTTTGTGGGAACTCTTTCCTGTCAAAAAATGGTGAATAACTCAAGATTAATGTCTTCAGGGTCATTCTTAGCAGGTTAGTTCGGCAGGATCCCAGTAGGTTCTGCTGGGAAGTTTTTTGCTGACGTCACAATCAGTCTTCAGTCTCGCAGTCAGCGTCAGCGGTTAATTTCCATTGTAAACCAAACGCTGCAAACCTATTGACCCAAATAATCATCTAGGTATCTCCACAAATTCATACCCTTCTTATTATTTCAACCACCTACGATTTAATTACGCGCCATCCTTAACTTTACCCCAATGACTCGAAGGAACTTACACCTGAAGAAATTAATCGGGCCACTAACTTACTTCAATGAATAATATCCCGTCGCTCGCCTTTTACGTACTTGTTGACTACTATTTTCCAGCTCAATCATGTTTACAATCAGAACCTTCTCAATACAGCTTAAATAGTGGAACAATTAAGTTTTTAACTACTTTGCATTCTGCCGAACAGGTGCTAGAGAGTGTTTGGTTAAAAATAAGAGTGGAATTAATTAAATACAAATGGCAATTAATTTCCTTTTGGATACAAACTGCTGTCGCTTTCCCAACGAGAGGTGCTCCAGATGTAAAAGGTAGTTTTCTCTGTATTGAACTAAAGTTGAAATTATTAGAATTAATCACTAGATTGCTGGGACCACCAATTCCAAATTATTTGTTTGTAAGCACATAGTAATTCGTATTGCAAGGCTTCCAATATTATTTTCTAGACATTTTAGAGGGTCATTATGAATCATGAAAGTATACGCTGCCTTTTCGAACGATAGGTCTTGGTCCTTCAATGACCCATATTTATAACTCAGGCAGACTTATAAGGATTATTAGTTCCCACCCAAAGGGACGCTCCACTTTACGGCTTTTTGATTTGTGCCGAGGTCTCATCCGCAATTGTCACACGCTCGTCACCACGGAAGGAAATTATTGGATTCGGAAGTCATTATTAGCTATGAGAGTAGCTAAAACATTTCGAATTTTATTACTTTAAAAGGACTAGATAAGATGATTCCTGCCAAAATGGGTAATGCTTGCTTCAGAAAACCATTCTTTCTCAACGTGAATTCATCGTAAAATATTGCATTAATAAATATAATGCATTCTATAGCAAGAAATGCATCTATAATAAATACATATATATCTATAACAAGAGATGCATCTCCATAAACACAAAGATCAGGCACTACAACACTGTTATCAAGCCGGAGGCAAGCGAAACTCTTACGCTTCATATAAAAAGAGATCTGGAGAACATACTGAAGGAAGAGCGAAAAACCATGAGGAAAATTCTCGGCCCAAAATTAACAGAAGAAGGGTATAGGCTGCACTCCAGGAAAACTTCGGAGATGATGTCCAACCTTGAGGAGGATATCAGAAAAAGAAGACGGCAATTTTTCGGACATATCAATAGACCCCCACCGACAAGACTCATCAAAAAGGTCATCACATATTTACAAGGTGTCAAATCAACAATACCATGATTTTTACAAGTCAAAGGTTATCTAGAAAAAGCAAAAATAGACCCTGCAACTAATAATAATAATATAATGAAATATTTTTTAAATTCCTTTTTGTTTCCCTTTCCCATAGACGACAACATAAACGAAGTGAAAGGGCATGGGTACCTCAATGACCCCTACAGCTGAACTTACGAGAGCTGTGAAAATTACTTTCTGCAGAGAAACCCATTTGTTCTCGAGTTTGGAGGGAGGCAAATGGCATCCCGCGCACTATGTGTACCTCAGTGAGGTGGCTGCAAAAGGCGTCTCGTCCCAATAGGGCGGACACTCAAGAAATGGCTCCAAGTGAAATTCACTACTGAGGAAAACGACGAAAAACTACTTAATTATATGTACCTACCTTAAAATTATGAACATTTCACGCGTGGAAATGAATCCTGGAAGCAACAGGATATGACCCCCAAGTTTGGGTGTCTTGTTCGACCGAGGTGCGCCCTTTAAGACCCTGGGTTGTCGTTCTCACACAAAATCATGGTGCGGCAATTGACATATCTGCTGAAGAATAAGAGAACACACTATAATACCGCATTAGTTAGAATAGATACATGAAATAATGGGACCATGCATGATTAGTTTATCAACATAAAAAGCATTGAGTGTAGGTCTAAGCACCATAAATCTATGCGGTGTCGGGAGAAAATATAGCGATATAGATAGCTAATTAAAAAGCATAATATAGTAGAGAGAAAGATTCGAGGATGGGCTGCTTTGGTAATGAATTATAAATAATGTTCGTTCCATTTTAATAACGCAGTATGATACTTAAACTTATTTTCAAAAGGACACCAGCCTACGCATTTATTCCGAGGAGAAAATCGTGATGCATCTACGAATACCATCCATCATACATGAGTATCCGCCAATGTAAGCTTTACTTTTAAAAACCATTTTTAATCATTTAATCAATAATGGTTAAACTGGTTAAGAAATTGTAAGGTTAGAGATATCAATCGTTGTTGGAGACTTCAATACGAACAGATATTCATAGTCGTCGCAAACAATATGCGGACCAAAGTTTGAGACATATTATCCAGAGAAGGACTGCGCAAATTTGTAAACGAGAGGTATGGAAATTTATTTTCCTACAACCCAAGTTACATAACAATATGCAACATATTATCTATTATATTAAAATTGCATTATATCTATCACGCTAAAAGGCGTGAGTAAGGCGTAAAAAGAATAGAAGCCTTCGAAACCTGGTGCTGGAGGAGAATGCTGAAGATAAAATGGACGGACAAAAGAAGAAATGATGAAGTGTACGGAAGAGTAGAAGAGGAAAGGACACCATGCAGAAAAGAAAAACAAGATGACTTGGACACACCCTGAAACACAATGGATTTGATAAGAATATAATTGAGGGTAAAATAGAGGGAAAAGCCCCCAGAGGAAGACCAAGGAAAAAGTTCATGGACCAAATGAAGAGGAAAGTACATAGGAAGAGATACCAGGAGATAAAGGAACTAGCATTAGATAGGAAAGGGTGGAGGGCTGCAGTCAACCTATCATAGGATTTAATGACCAATGATACTGAATGATGGATGAATAATAGATAACGAAGGTACTCCATGGAAAGCAGCCTGAGAGCAGATACAACACACTTTACACTATTTTAAGTGTAAATGCAAATGCAAAAACATCTAATCTTAGAAAGGAAGATGAAGAGAAGTTACCTCCAGGGATTGGACCATGGTGCGTAAAGAAAGAAATATTGGAAAGATAGGGGATTGTGGGCTAGAAAGGAGATATACATAAGAGAGAGAAAGGAGCGGTATGACGAATGGTGAAAAAACAACCTGACAATGGCAAACAATTGTTCGGATATCACCACATGCGTGGGTGTTCTGGAAAAAGACCGGGGATTCCAGACAGGTTCAGGAAAAATTTAAATTCCGTCAAAAATGTCCAGGATTAGAATATTACAGCACTAGAAAAGTAATCAATAACAATTATACTTTATTAGGGACTGATGCTGAAGGAGCCTACAATTTGATTTGTTGGTAAATTGTACAAGTAATGATTCACTGTTTGTTGAAAGAGAAGACCGGAATATCCTCCCACAGTAAAAAAATAAAGCATTGCCTGCGAAGATGAGTGGTACTTAGAGCGAGCTGAAGACATCTTGAGGAAGATACACAGGAGGAGATCGGAAGAAAATAGATGGAGGGGCTGAAAGAGGAAATTGTGGAAGCGGCAAAAGAAAAGGCGGCCACAGTAACTGAAACAAATACTTGGAATACGGCGCACGGAGGGATAAAAATTCGATTCCATGGTAGATTTGTTTGCAGGGGTTAAGTCAACTCGGTAACCAAAGTATCAAGAATCTTTGCGTTCACTATAAGCCAGTATTTTACAAGGAAGCGAAGTTAAAAAAAAACCTACATACGCATGGGGTTTTCACCATCTTTCTTTAGAGATTTGCTAATAATCCCAACTTCAACAACGTTGTGAAATATGCAATTAAATTTGAATAGACCTGGTGATTTGACATGGTTGTCACCTCGCCACTTACATTATTATGATGTCCGTGCTACCATAATCTCACAGCAAAGTTTCCTCCACACGCGTTTCCACAAGCGATTCCTATCTTCACGGTATCTCTGCTTGCCAAATCGATCAGAAACCGCAGCTTGGAGCTTTTAAACACCGTGACAACGAAGATGAAATGACGTAGTACGACAATTTCAAGAAGCAACACATCAGAGACATTGGTTTTTTCCACACTGACTTTGTAATCTAATGACAAAAGCGTTTTTTAATGACTTTCGATATATAAACGGCAACCATACCATTAATACTCACAAAAATTAATCATGTTCATAACCCTTCACAATGTCATATATATTACTAAAACATAACTGTTTAAAATGCCGACGAGTCACTAGCGCGGACACGATTGCATAATAAAGAAATTAGATGGAAACCTAATCCTAAAGCTATCATATCCTAAAGCCTAAATACCAGAAAATATATCAGGCGCATAAAACATGAACGGTAACATAAAAATGTAACCAAGAAAAACAACAAAATAGATCTTATACAATTGGACGCAAAATATCGATACCATATCACAGAATTCATAGGCATATATTTTTAAAATTGCCCAGATCATCCGGCAAAATGATTTTTTTTATTTCCACACATTTTAGAAGCATATCGTTTTAAACAAATTAGACAACTTTTGTTAATTCTAATGCCGCACGTAGAGTTTCTGTCCTTCGAATAAAAAGTAAATACTACTTCATCCTCTCGAAAGCTAAAGTATAGGACGCAAAGTGAGAAGGAGCAGTTATGCGAGCATTCAAGTAAATACGTTTGTAGGGGCTTATGATTATTGTCGCCAGCGAACTAACCATTTCGAGGAAATGAATAGGTGCGCACATAAAGTCAGATAATAAGGGGATGGGGTCAATAGGTTATACTGAAGAGGCAAGATTTCTCACTGATCATATGCTTGAGGCAGCAAACCTCTTACAAAACCTGGAGAAAAGCATCGGGGCATCCTTTGTCATTTCAACAATCAGCTAATTCCTCAAAATGCCGAGAGTCAATGATGTGTACTCAATCCTTATAGTCGATTTCTTAAAATTATTACTTAATCTCAAATTCCTTTCTTACGGTTGGCATACTAGATGTAACGTCCTCATTTTTACAATCCTTAACTCCACGAAACTTCAGTTTCTCATTTGAAGCCAAATAGAACTGCTTTTATGAATAGCGTTTTCTTATGAACATTGCATTGTCTGTCTAACTCTAAACCTGTGGGTTGCCAGATCTACTTGTGGCGCATTTAAAACGTAGCTACAGTCTGTCATAATAGATACAGATAAAACCATATCGCTGAAATGAATAAACTATAATTATCTTAAAATATACGAAACAATGCACTTGTACTTAAACTATGACCCAGTTAAAACTTTAATATAAGCACAAACTGTCCCTAAAATGAACCAGTAGATAATCATTCGGGTATGCATCTATATACTACTCTGTGAACCGCCGCTAGAGAGAGTGGCAGAGCTCCTACCATGGAGTGTAATGACTCTATTCATAAAAAGAGAGTAATACATGTAAATTGAACAGGACACGGAGAGGAAAAAGTGAATTATATTTGCACGTCAACGGCAGCTTTTAGTTACTGCCAAGCTATTTTTGTCGCAATTACACATGGAGCGAAAGGTAGCGAGTAGTAATGGAGCAAGACGGTATTATACCATCTATAAGTTAGGCCTTGTATATCTTATTTATTTTATCCCTTATGTCAATTACAGTGTCTTAAGTAAGGCTGAAATAATATCATCGGTGTCATCGTACAACTAGAACCGTCTGAATTTTTAAAATACATTTATCGTAGCGTATATCTTCCGAGTGGGAAGAAGCTTCAAGCCTAGTATATCCACCAACTGTGTCGCACGTACTGTTTGCTCGAAGCAAGTTTTTTTAGAAGCCTGTGGCTTTCCTTGATGTTTTCTGTTTCTAGAATCAAATCTTGGTTCGCAGGGTCCCAAAATATTGATAAATATTGGTGTGCAGGGTCCCAAAATACGTGATATGAACTATTTCAAGCGAAATAGCGTATCTATTTCACTGTTCAACCAAGGACCTTCCAACTACTATGCAGTTATATCCCAGTTTCTTTAATGTAGAACTGCGTTTCGAATTGATTTTTCCCATACTTGAAATTACAGTGACTTCCAGATATATCAGTTTAACCGATACATTACTAATTATTAACTCCAGGCACTTTATAATCAAGTAAAGCCGAAATGTTTAATATTTCATCTTCCCGGAACGCACATGGCATTTGGCTTATTAAATAAACAAGGTAAGATCCTTAAATTTCAAGAAAATTCAATGTATTCCCACTAATACAGAGCAAATTTTACACAAACGATAGCGATTTTCTCACTCTTGGAAAAATGACAGCTCTCAATTTATAACAGGAAACCTATCTGCGGTTATTTTGAGCGTTCTGAATACAAATTAAGGCATTAAACATTTGATGTTGGGTTATTAGAAACGAGAAACATAATGTGACCACAATGATTGCTTGGCAAATTATTCATAGCGTGAGAGCTTCACAAATTTCATGTCTATTCTTGACCTTGTTTTTAAATTTTAATTGAAGGTTAGATAATTAGAGGTAACTTGCGCCACGTACACGGAGATGGCTTTTGCCGACCGCTCGTACACTCGCTGCAGCTTGGTAAACTCGCCTTGACTCACCGCTCTCAGTACTATTCGCTGGAAGCGTTTGCGCCGCGCCTGTGTTGCTTTTATGGGTGCCATCGCGCTAACTCCAGTTCAAAGGGAAACGATGCATCGGCGTGTTTGCTCTCGAGATTAAGGAAGCGGCGGCACGCTTGGATCGGATGGAGAGAGGGTGGTTGTGGGATATAGATCGAGGAGGGATATGAGTGCGTTAGGGGGAGGGAAGGGGTGTGGAGATGACAGCCCATTGAAAGCAGGACGGGAGGTAGTTAGCACCCGAGAGAGTAAAGACACTGCTACCTTGACCCAAAGTATTAGCGAGGAAATTAAAAAATTCGCATACATTAACTACCTTGACTCTAGGCATGATAACTCTTTTCTTTTGGCGAGAAAGGAAAATAATGCTCAACTAAAATGAAACAAAGTTACGATACAACAATAATAAAATTCAAATAATTACGATAATAGGAACTACAAATGTGGCAATACATATTATAATTTTCCACAGTTATCATAGTTTATCTATTAGTTTTAAATAGTTCTAAATGACAGCAAGTTTTTAACTGCAGTATTTAAAGTAAATTATAATTGATTTGCTTGTAATTACATTCATTAATCATCAAACATATTCGACATGCCTGCGCCTAAGTAAATTTTCAACAAATTCAATTACCTAGAATAAAGTTTCAATGAATACAAACTGATTTCCAATTTTTTATGGCATCGAGGCATGAAAATCAACTTGCCGATACAAAAAATTATTTACTCGTAATTTTATAGTATTCGCACGGATGAAAAACTAAAAACAGGTATCATCACGTACGATAAATTTTAAACTATACAAAAGACACTTTTAGCCATAATAGGCGATTTCAGTCCACTATACAAAACGATGATTCAATTCTCCAGTACCAAGAGAAGTAGTTAATTCCTTTAGCCTTAGAATATTAAGACACGAAAAAACGATTACTAGAATAACCGTTATCCCAAAGGCACAATTAATAGCAAATTAAAGAAGACATTTCTTTTAAGCAGTAACATAAATATTTTGCTCAATGTTTTAAGGATTATGGGAGAGAAAATAAGTGGGTAATTCCCTCAAATGAGTAATCTTCATCCATCACCCCCAAACCCTCTCACCCCTCCCGATACAGTCACTCACACATTCATGCCCCTCCAACCGACTCCCTTATCCCAGCTTCCTCTCTTCCTCCCCCCCCCCCCGCCCCCACCCCCACTCCTTGCACCTCCTCGAAACACCACAAAGGAATAAGGAGGCCCAAGTGTGATTTCCTGCACGCCCGCGTGTTTGTGGCAGCGTGTGTGATCACACACAGCCCCCACTATATATACTCGTCGCTCCTTACTCGCATCGCCATAGGACTGACACTGAGAAGGGATTTACCATCATCCGTTGGGAACCTCGAGAAGGACCGTCTCCATCATGATAGCGACGGTGAGTTACACGCCAAATAACCTCATCCATTTCCGCAACGGTGACGATCGAGATAGTAGTAGTAGATGTAGGGTTTATGAGGTGCGTCGACGGCCATTTTCACCGTATGCACTGTATTTTGTGGTCAAAAATAATATAACTTCACACTAACTTAATCGTCAGAGATCTTTGTTTAGAAAGACTAACATTTTACACTTATGTTAAGTGGCAAAGTCCAGCTTCTTTTATATACTCTATGACTAGATTAATTTTATTTTAGTTGTCCCCTAGCATTTCCACTTATATTTTTTTCCTACGTAGGTCGACGTACTGGGGACATTCAAAAATTTGCTTCACCGCAAACTGGGCACTGTTGTGATTGCATAGTGAAGGCTCTTTTGTTTCTTTAAATTAGATATGAGTGCATTAGAGCAGTTTGCCCTATTCTAAGCCTCTTTAATACAATTTCCTCCCTTCGGGATCTCCGCATGGAGGAGAGCCAGGATTGTGGTTCCCATTTCATAGTCCGAAATATTTTGCCTAATACTTTCGACCACTGATCTCTCCATTTTCGGAGAGAGATGTGTGACGATCGATTTAGTGCAATTCTTATGTCAATGCTGATCACAAAATGCGTTTACAACTTGTGCCGCCTTCAATTTCAGCATTAATTGGCACCAATACTCACTTATACGAACTATTAAGGGTAAACGAGATTGTATCCATGTTTCTCCGTCACATGGACTCCTTAATCCGAGCGTATTATAAATTCACGGTTGGGATAGACACATGTCTACTGTCCAAACCAATGGAACAAATATTGTAATTAAGGTCGCGTATCTGCCTTTATTCGTTCGAAAATATCTATTTAATGGGAAAGACAGGAAACTGGTACAGTTATTTTTTGACAGTTCTTGATATTTCTGTCACAATTCCTCAATGAAAAAATTTTAAGTGTATACAATTTTAATCCGGTCGTGCAATTTTCTAGTGTTTATGTTCTACTTTTACTATGCAACGCAATTTATGCAATATTTATAAAATTGAGACCTCAACATATTGTCATTTTTTATATTTTATACTCAAGGTTGCTTATATTCTACCGTTCTTACCTTAATACGTACTTCTATGAAATACGTATCCTATAAATATATGATTTATCAATTAATCAATAATAAGACGGAATTCAACGCCAAGATACGAGCAAAAACTAGAAAGTTTTAATAAATAGAGTACTTAAATAAATTTCTCGGATACAGAGTAAACTTTAGCTTCAGCAGTACTTTAATTGTACGTTATGGGCAATAATACAAAGGAGGTCTCGTATTAAATTCAGTTTACGATACCGAGAACATTTAAGACTCGAAGCTTGTCAGGACTAAAGCTCAAGAATCCGACAAAATAAATGGGTAATACTGAGACTCATCCAACACTCTCCCTTAAAGACTTAATTAAGGTGCCTTTATAAAGCTTAGTCGAACAGGTATACATGCGCTCAAATCAGAAAATGTCAATCATAAGTTCAGCGTTCAACAAGGCACTTAAATTATACCTCTCTTTATGCCTGATAACCAACTCACATATAATGTGACGGCTTCCGTCGCATTATCTTGTAAGCAAACAGCGATATAACGTCACAATGCTTTATTTGAGGATTATTCGGAAGGATTTAACATTCTCCTTACCATCGAATGTCATTTTGTGATGCAAATTTTACTATAATTCATCCAAAGTGATTTGAAAGGTTGCACTGAAGGTGATATTTTCATTCCGTTTCCAATATGCATGGTTATAATAGAAACACAAGCTACCTCTCGCATTTTAAATAATATATGCATACTTTTCATGCATATAACATATCCATTGCTACTGTAATTCAACAGATAAAATTAAACTTACATGGCTTTAGTTAATAAAAAATAAACTTACAGGAAAAGCTGGTATCTAAGAATTATTCCACAACATACACTGGCAGCTTCGTTGAATGGAGTGAGAAATCATACAATATAATTGGCAACTGTTATAACATGTCACGGCATTTTGCCAGTAGAATTTCTATTCGAGGAAATTTATAACTATGAAAAGCTAACTGTGACATCTCAGCGTGAACTTTTAGTAGAAATATTAAAGCTAATGCGTTGTAGATGCAATAATTATACAAGTATTGTGTTGACGGTAGCAACAAATTCTATATCATAAAAATATACAAACTTTTTGACAAAAATGATACGATAACTTCGTCTTTTAATAATTAATCTTCAATCAGAACATAGGCAAAATTCTGATAAGTATGTCATTGTTTTGAGGAAATTTCTCCATAAAACTCTATTGGCGGAATATCTTTTTGGAGCACTTTTACTTCCACGAATGCCCTGTATGAACTACGAATGAACTGTAAATCAATCCCTTCCGATAAATGAAAAAAAATTGTAATTGCTGTTTCCAATCTTATCTTTCTGAAGAGATAGTTCAACCATCCTTTTTGGTCCAATGCGTTTGTTTTCTGCTGGCTAACATCGCTTTACTTCAACATTTTTCTAAACTTATTAAAATTTGACACGATATTTCGATATAAATGATGAATGAAAATCGCGCTTGTTTCCAAGACGCATTGAAATTGAGTCAGAGTGCAAAATCTTACACTTTTTGTTGTTCTATCTAACAGGACTGAATGTTCAAACTTACATCCCAACGACGCCGTCATGGCATTTTCAATTACGTTTCTCTTTCACGACCAGTCATCGGACATGCTCTGAAATTTTCTAAGCAATTAGCCAACAACGGCTATTCTGCAGTCAAGCGCAATATAAGTTTCACTTCCGTATATTACTAATGTGATTTAATCCACCCTACAGATTCAGGCTTCACTTCGTAGAAGTTTATAGTATCTATACTTAAAGAATACAAATTTGTACTCTTCCATATGATTTTATTTTATTCCTAATATACCTGGAAACTGGTGCCACTGAAACGCGTCGTACCATCCCAAATAAAATTCTGTGGAAAAGTACAAAACTGTATTATTTTGGAATTGTGCTTAAAACCGTCACTTAATCACTCCTCTAATCATGAGCAATTGTATGAATCAATCTATATAATATTGCTTGTTTGAACAATTTTACTAAGCTTGAATTTTATATAATTTTTACCACGTAAAACATGGACGTACTCCTGGAATGGGGATTTTTCCAAATGCTTAGTTATTTTTCACGATATTTTTGTAAATCAGTGACGACATTGAAGCACTTTCCCACCACTGGCTACGTTTCGAGTAAATAACGGCTGATCTAGTGCCACCTTACGCAAAATACTGACTTATTTCAATAAATGTGTAGTATTCTGTCACTTTTAGGGTATTTAACATTCCAACGTTCGAGGTTCATAGCAAACGGGAAATTAAAAAAACTTATTTCAGTATAAGGAACACACCCCACTCTTACCTGAGGCATGACAACGTACTATAATTTCGAAATCAAAATCAGCACGGGAATAAATTTCATGACGATGAAAAGACTTGTTTCAGCTGTGATATCACTTTCTATATTTTTGAACCCTCTTTCAAAAATCTTCATGCGTGTTAATGACGTACGTAAATTAGCCAATTCCTAAACACTGAAATAACCCTTTGTTTCGGTCTCGTACCACTTATAGGGATATTTCCAATACTTGCTTGTCATTCAATAATTACTTTCCAATAACGGAGTAGGAAACATACTGATGCGCTATTCTTACGACAAGTTTGATACTGTTTCAACAGAAGTTCCTCACCATTTCTGTTCGTCGATCAATCAAATTAATCTCTGTTTATGTGCGTAGTGACTTATTTTTTCCATTATTTGCTCCGAATAATGGTTCTCCAAGTTAAAATGACCTGAAAACTGAACCATCACAATAATTTACAGTATTATTCTTCTCCACCTCTTGATATTAATAACATATCGAGTTTAGGTCATACGTAATGAAAAAACTTATCCTCAGCCAAAGTTTCGGAATTTATTCGAAATTAATATTACCTTTATTTAAGGTGCATCAACAGAATTTATCTGACTAACTAACAGAATTTATCTGACTACAGTCATTTCGCTACAAAATAAGTGGATGAGTGGAGAGTCATAAGTGTTAAGTTAATAATAGCGAATGCGAATATTTCTAAATGAAGCCAGCCAACGGAATACCATCGGTCAATGCTTCATGGAAATCAATCATCACCCGAAAAACCACAAGATGAATTTTATAAGCCCGCAAGTGCTAATTTGACATAAATAAGCACGTTTGATAACATAATGAATGAAAATATTACGTTAAATATACATAATTAAGGAATACTGAAGTTTGAATATGGATTAATGACAGCTATATTCAGTCATCTAATTCGAATCGTGAATTCATTGTGAAGAACTAGATTGAGTGTTCATTAATTTATGTACCATGTAAATATTCCATCAACATTCTCGCACGTGTTCAATATCAGTCGTTGGTAGTCACGAACATATACAGAGAAGCTTTGAAGAACATGCACAACGTCAATGAAATTAGATTAGATACGGTCTCCGGCGTTGAAACGACTGTACTGCGAATTGATGTAGTCACTTCGCTGTCTCTTTCGTCATTCGCGAGATGAAATGCGTGAGGAAGGTTGCGCTGGCCATTCAGCTAGGATAGAAGCTCGACAAATTTCTAACCACGATTCCGCTAGCTTCGGGTGATAGACATCCCTCATTTTAGAGAGAGGCGAGGCTCAATTCTGAGATTCGACTGGCTCACTAGCATAATGCATCTCAGGGACAGTTTCAGAATACATACACCAAGTAGAGTTCACCGGTCCAGATATTTAGCGTAGCATTGGGCAAACTTTCATCATTAAAATAGCTAATGCAGCCTTTGCTGTGAAACATACCACTTTTTACAATCATCACTTTATAGTATGACGTTTTCTTCCGATTAAGGCGGAATCATGTGCTTACCTGCACAGCAATCTACTTTACCACTGCCTTTTCTGGTGTAGAAGAGAACTACTTCTTCATGCTACCCGAATCCTCATCTCTTCATCCAATTTATTCTACACTACCCTTCCTCGTTTACACAACATCTTCCTATCAATCTACCACCTTCTCCATCCCATCATCCACAGATGCCTACTAAACCCATTTGTATGGCCTCCTCATTTACTGGCCAAATGAAATTAAAAATAGTAAGTTCAGAAATACAGAAAATCCTTTTTTGGATACTATTGATTTGGAAAAACATTGGGAAAATAATAAAATGTATTTCCTTAGTGTATTCATTAGATCATGAAAAGCCAGACGTCATGGTGCAGTGATAGACATTATGTGTATTTCATTGAAAAAAACCTTCCTCAAACTCTAATACAGAAAATATTAATTGTTGAAAAAGGAAAAGAATTTGCGTACAAATTCGTGCAGGAAACTCTGATTGGTGAAAGGCCAAATATGAAGAGTAAAAAAAGACAATAATCGTCCCAAGACAATAATATTTTCTCATTGGATTGGATGAGATAATCAAGTAAGTAAAACATTTTCAACATGAAAATTTAATCGCTTTATCAGATGATTGTGTGATATGAAAAAACTTCTGAAGCTGAAGAGAGAAGAAAAAACTCTGTCTAGTAAGCTATTACCACATGGATTGAAAATTTAAATAGTTTTAGACTACTATCAAGTGAGACTCTGGTTATTAGAAGAATAAGATCTGTATAAAGATAATAAAGAGGCGAACATTGCATCAAATATCAGTAAGTTAGAGATCTTCAAAGAATAAACGTATAGAATACAATTAGATGAAAATCCAGTTTATTATGAAATCAGCTAGTGCTGAACGAAGACAGAAGTAATGAAGAGATGTAGATCCATTGAAATAAGCTTTAGGTTATTGCTTAGCACACAAAATTATTTCATAACAGAAAAATAAAACTAATGCCTATTCTATAAGCCACCGAAATGACAAGTGACAGGGGCAGGGAAATTTAACTGATTCAGAGGAATAGTTTTATATCGAACGCTTAGCTTTAAGTAGTTGAATTAATTGTATTGATCGGTTTTTCGTTAAATGACACACTTGGATAACTGATATTTGTTTAAATTTCTTACTCTCAAAGACTTTGCCATTATATTTGCAAACATGGATATTAAACAATCATTTAGTCCTCTTATTACTATCTAGCTGAAAGATATTATTTAACGTCTTATCGCTCAATGATGTATCCGGTATAACGAAGCTCAAAACGTAACGAGTAAGTATTATCAAAATGCTTTGATTGGGAAAAATTACTCCGAAGCAGTTCTCTGCTTTTGGTGTGGAGTGTTGGTTCGAAAAATTCGCCCACGAAAAATCTGTTACGTCCGAGGGTCATACTCACGTGAGCGATTTTTATGAAATTTTCAACTCTTCGAGTTCCACTATAGATTACTAATGGAGGTTGGCTGAGTAAATATCGATACTTCGAGTAATTAATGCTTCGAAATCCAAAAACTATACCATCGGAAACTGCATTTACTAAAGATACAATACAACAATACATCACTAATGATGTTAATTGCCAGGTAAGATTCGGTTATTTCTGCTATATTTTATTAAAGTATCTTTTTTGTTAATTACATGGTATTTACAAAAAATGTACAATTAAATTGCCTAAAATATAAAAGCAAACTCATATAAAAGCAATATAATATAAATCTTGAAAAATACACGCTATTTAATCAACTTCATGGTCCTGCTTAGCCATTTGTGGCTTATCAGTAGGTGCCTTTTATAATTTTTAGTTGTTTATATTTAACACTAGCGAAAAATTAGCACTAAATACTACATATAAATAACACTTACGAATTTACGAAATAAACAAACATAATTTACGTGCATAACAACCATTCCTTTGTCCTTCTCTTAACATCCCTCATAGATTCCAAATTTTATTGATCATCACTCATATTATTGAACAGTTTTGGAACATAAGCACTTAATTGCTTGCAACCCTTGTGAGTGAATTATCTTGGAACTTCATGTTGATTCAATTTTTTAAGTTCAGCATTATGATACTACACTCATTTCTTTTTGTATTTATCACTGAAATAATTGTCGGCGATTAAAATATACTGCAATTACTTTTCAACCTGTAGGATTTTGAACTCTTCAAAATAACCATCATCTGTAATCTCTCCAGTTTCTTAGAATGGATTGGATTTTATTATTTTCATTAACATTTTCTGATTAGCTTTGATCCGTTTTAGATTTGTTACTCCATCTGTCCCCCACACAGTGAGGCCACATTTCAAAAGACTTTCAAAAAGACCGTGGTACATCATTTTCAATATATCTATTGTTACAATGTCCTTTATGAAGTAAAACTGATACATGAGGTACCTGAGTTAACTGTTTAATTTAGATAAATGATAATTAAAATTAAATTTGTCATCAATTATCAAGCCTAAGTACTCATACTATGATATCTGCTCTAAATATCACAATCACATGTTAACGCATCAGAATGTAGGCATACATGATCGCGTGACTTAATGCAAACAGTATTATTTTTAGTGGTAAAATAAGTTATACGCATTGCCTTTTACGTTTTTACATTTACAATTAGTTTATTATCACGTAATCATTTCAATACATTATTTAAATCTTTCTGCACATTCGTCACAGCTATATTAAAGTCAACATATAAGGAGCAAACAGCTAATTTATGATGACATCGACAAAGATGTGTTTATAAATGAAAGGATTTAACATTCAAACCGTGGGGGTGAAGATTATAGCGATATAGGTGAAGATAAAGAGCCTCTATTATCACTTCCTGATTGAATTATGATAAGGAATGGCTAGCACCCGCTATCTACAATTAATCTTTATTTCCATTAGTAAAGTATGCATAATTTATCATATGATAACTAATTTAATGAACCAAGATCAGCATATTTGTAAATGCAACTTCTTCATGAATAAAATTAGTTGCAATCACTAAGATAGAATAAGATATATGTATAAATTTAACAAGCATTAAACTTAAATGTAAGCAAGGGATCATCCTCAGTCACAGCTAGCAGCATGTCGAAATATTGTTTCGTAAAATTAGTACTGAGTGACCGATGATGGTTCCCTGAAAAATGGTCGTTAAGAGAGGAGATCGTTCGGCAGAAATTTTGTATGCATTGTACTCAAATCAATAATTAATAAATAGCCCCACACAGCGCATTTCACCATACAAGACAAGAACATAAGTATGAATTACAATATACTTATCCAAACAAGTATAAAACACACGCGTAAATACGATTCACACAAAAATATTAAATTCACAACTAACGTGCATTGTCAACTTATACTGAAAACTTATGTTTCAAAACAGTTAAATTGACCGAAAAGGTACTATCAGAGTTTGAGACATAAGGTGGTGAGAGCGAGATAGTCCCCTAATCATAATGGAGACCAAATTCGAATTATACGTTGTGATTTTACCAGCTGTAGGACACACGATTAAATATTGCATTACTAATGGTGCAATAATATAGTTTTACATGACAGAAATTGAAAGTATTCAAATGAAAATATCAAAATAAGTCTTTTACTTGACTCATTTTTTTCAAGCGGTACGTTTGAAACTCCATCAAAACGGAAGGTTTATTGTGATCATGAAGATTTTACTGCGGTGACAATATGATTTCTTTTCAAAAATAGTTGAGAAAACACAGAAACTACACACTGTTGATTTTTTGACGAGATATAAGTGTAGGGAATGCCTCATCTTTAATATAAGGTCTCTCTGGAGTGCTTACATGTACTATTTCCCATATAAAAGGGTTGGTATTTTCTGGCAATTATCTCGGACAGTAATGCGGTAATGGGTTGAATTTTGGGTGTCAATGTAAGGGTGATATATTTTTCTTTTAAATGAGCATCCAAATTTAAAATGAGCCAAATTCGTTGATTTATAGGTAAAATGATATTTCGCTCAAACTACCTTAAAAGGGAAAGAAGAAAAGTTCTGAATCCGTGGGCGCTGTTGACTAAAAGAAAGAATTTTGTAGATGTCCTCCCTAAAAGAGGACGCTGACTTTATATATTACTTTCAAAAATAATGTTTCTAGTGCCTCCTTATTCAAATCATGCTCACGTGACACAATAATGACTATCGTAAAGAGGTCTGCTTCTGGCCCTCGTACTTTTGCTAGGCCATTTACGTTTCTTTCTTTCCACTTTTGTGTAAATCAACGTATCCATATTTAATTTTCAAAAATCGTAGAAGTTTTCCGTATTGAACACACGCTACTTACAGGTGTTTGTAAATGATTTATTCTAAACTTCCAATGCTTTGTTGCCTACGTCACCAGATCAATTGGAGATTGCTCTTATGCTATGCCGTACATGAAATTGTTCAATGCCCATGTTCAATCGTCCATTCTAGCCTTTAAGTTTTCATCTGTTTAATTTAAAAGCAATTTACAAGGTAAAATCCTTAATATAAAAAACACCAAGAGGATTCTTTTTCAACCATGTAATTCAGTTGATTCCTTCCTACCTTTCTTGCCGCTTTCATTCCTTCACGGTTCCCGTTAATTTTGCGAAACTCCTTCAACTGCCATTAGTAGAGTTAAAAGTCCGGTTCATTTTATATTCCCACATTTGAAATTACCAACAAGCGTGAAAATATTCGAAAATAGCAGGTGAAATACGTTTAAATAGCCACGAGAAAAATTCGGCCTGGACCGGAATTGAAACCACGGACCTTTGCTTGTCCGGACCAATGCGCAGACCGCTACGCTATCAAGGCTTACTAATTCTAATAGGAATATTGGCGGATACAAGGGCACAATATCTTAGGCCCTTGCGATCCATTAAAGATGCCATCGTAATGCCCTGTATACATTACTCGCTTTCTAACCAGGTTAACTCTAACCGTAGTCAACTTTTAAACCACGCTTGAGTTACTAGGGTTGGCGCTAGTTACCATCATGTTTAACTCGTGTAAACGCAGGTGAGTCAGAATAGTAGATAAGTGATCTAGTTCACTTTTAGCTTTTACTTAAAGCGTACAATATATTACGAGAGTTTATCTTGTCATATTCCGTATCCATGCGTCAGTCCCAAGTTGCTTGATGTATTTAAATAAATGAGTGAATAATGAACCGTATTTTAAGTTCAAAATTTACCTTAAAAGCGCAAGCGTTACATATATTGAGGCAAGGACTCGAAATGTAAGTTATTTATAATTCTTGCAAGTCAAACGAAATAATAACGTAATATTCTCGGGGTATATTAATGGTAAAGTATAGCATAGTGACATATCGTTCTACTGAGGAAATTTATTCTCTCAATTTTCATCTTTCGATGTATAAAGTAATGTTTAGGCATGAAATGATAAGTGTATAATTAAATACTAATGAATGAGAAGTCTAACCGCACGAAACCTTTGCACATTCAATCCTTTTTTCGCCCATACAAGTTTCGTGAATAAAACCCACAGCCGAGGAAACAAATGAAATGTAACTCGCGATGTTTATTGGGCTGTGGGCTACATCATCTTCTTCACACTCCACCAGAGGCCACCAGCATGTTTACAAGGATTACAGAATGCCGTGTAAACGCAAGTTAGTTAAGCCGCCATGTTAACTATCATTCTAATCCTAGTAATGTAAACGAGGCATAAGGGATCCATCTTGGATGGCCCGCAAGGGCCTAAGATCTAGTTCCCTTATATTCGCCAAAATTTCCACAAGAATTAGGACGCCTGGATAGCGTAAAGGTCTTCGCATCGGGCAGGCATCAAAACGTCCTGCTTTTCATTTACAGCCTTAGTTGTGGTTTTTTTACCTAACTTCTACTCCTGAGCACATCTAAGCTATCACTAAGACATTACTACTCAGTATCATAATCGTCACACGTTTGCAATACTTTCCGAACGAATTCGCCTTGAATTAATTAATGGTAAATTTTTCATTTTCACTCTAATGTCCTTAGAAATTTCTGCCAGTCGTAACTCATGAAAAGTGAATTTACAACGGAAAACTCTAAAATTATCTAAAAAGAGACTTGATTATTATTCAATTGATTTAGAAGGTGTTTGCGACGGATGTCTACCAATGAAACTAAATTTGTACTCGAAGACCTGCAATAATTATTTTCGTTATGATTCTATTTTCGTTAATGACCTTCCACATAACTTAAAACACACGAAATACATGCTTTACGCTGACGACCTGCAGATAAATCGTCACTTTTTCCCCAGTGAAACTGCTGACGCAGTCAAAAAAATTAATGAGGATATAATAGCCATTTCTGCTTGGTCCCAGCAAAATAACTTTGTTCTTAACACAAATAAGACCAAAGCAATAATTATTGGCAGCCCCAACATCAAAAATCGCTTCCATCATGGAAATATATCTCAAGTCTGTGTTGATGGCACCTTCATTCCCTACTCTGATTCAGTTCGAAATCTTGGGATAACTATCAGCTCAAGTCTGTCTTGGAGTAATCACGTTAATAATATCTCTCGTAAAATCAACACCATTCTATATCAACTTAAAGTGCATTCTAAGTTTCTTCCTCAAGACACTAGGAAAATGCTCATTTCATCGTTGGTTTTTCCCGTTATTGATTACTGTTGTCTAGTTTACAACGACTTAAATGAAGAAGATAACACCACACTGCACCGTGCTCTAAATTCATGCATTAGGTTTATTTTTAAACTTCGCAGAGATGTCCACATGACCCCCTACTACAATGAACTTAGATGGCTCGATGTTAAAACCCGAAGGAAATATTTCCTCGGATTCTACTTGTATTGCTTATTTCAAGAAAAATCCCCTGAATATTTATTCGACATGTTTTCCGTGAAACCTTCCACTAGGGATATGTGCACTAGATGTGATCCTGAGTATCTTTACTTTCCTAGTCACCGCACAACGAAGTTCCAAAATTCTTTCTTGGTCACTGCGTGTCATCTCTGGAACACCCTGCCCAAAAACATAAAAAATTGTTCTTCTGTTGCTAGTTTTAAGATGAAATATTATAATATGTTACTTTCTGACCACTAAATGTTGTTATTATTTTGCATATTGTTATAATTTTGCATATTGTTGTAATTAATGTAAATCCACAAATGTATGCAGATGAATTTGTTATATGATATGATTTCAAAAAAACTTTGCATTCAGCATTGTAAAATGGTATTAATTTATACTTAACTTTTTAATTATGTTCCTGTCCAAATTGTTGATTTTGCTCTTTATGTTGCTCAAAAAATGTAAATTGCTTTTGTTCTTAAGGGGTATATCCCCAGGACAATTAATAAATTATTCATATTCATATTCATAATAGGATAATTAAAGTGGTGGTCACTAAGCCTTCAGAAAAATCCCACGAATCTATAATCAATAAGCTCCATAACACTTTTAAGAGTACATGAAGAGGGAGCAAAAAAGAATGAAGGGATTGGCAATGCAATATTTGGTAACGCTTGAAAAAGTTAATCGAAGCAATAAAATAACTTCAACGTAATTGAATTTCAAACAGTCACAGTTCAGACCCCACCTATTAACGGACATTGAAGATAGCTAACAATTGACTTATATCGCCAGAATTCATGGAATTCATGCTGCTAATCTATCTTAATCCATTTTATTTCATAGCTGAAGTTTGACCTTTAACTAGTTAAGAGTGTTACCTACAACTGTCGGCTCCGATAAAATGCAGAGCAATATATACACGTAACTAATAAAAAGCAATTCGAACAGCGATCATTTTCGTTCTTGCCGCGAGAAAAATACTTTCAATTTCTCTTTTCTTTGCCCGCAGGTAATAGTTCTGACCGTGGCCGCTTCGGCGTTAGCAGCTCCGCAACTTGACACGCAAAGCGGAGACGTTCAGCAACCGACCGCTGGGAATGCGGCGCTACGACCTCGACCCAACGATGGCGCCAATTCTGTTTCGGGGACACCCGTGACAATAATATCGCAGACACATGAAATCGGAGAGAACGGAACTTACAATTTCAGGTTAGAAAAGAAGAATCGGGAACGAGTTCACTGTAATAATAAAAAAATGTGGAGAATTGATTCGGGCCCGCAAAGGGAAAAACGTGTGGCGTCTGTTTACGAGGGCTTCATGTAAAAAAAACTAAACTTACGGCTTAATTGGACTGAATTCTGTGGTTTCTAAGCTTAAAAGGGTCGAGTTACGTTATTAGTATAAAATAAATTACAGACTTGCTACACTTAATGCATTGATATTCCATGATATGAAGCAGTAAAAAATTAGCAATATCCTAAAGTAACGTGCTTAATCAATAGCGAATCGAAAGTTTCAATTTAACTTTAATCTACTGTTGACTGCTTAAGAGCAAGTTCACATTAACGACGCATAGGCAGCGAGGTACAAAAGGTAAGTTTATTTATAGGAACGCTACCCAAATTAACACATTTCATAAAGAGAGTGTATGAAATATACTGCAGCCATTTTAACATACCATTACTCGTTAGGACAACGATACAGAGAGATCATGAGGGAGTTCTCAAGACGACAGCATAATAAAATTGACGATATTTATGGCGCTTTTTCATGTCATATCGAGACTATCAGGCATTCAAAAGAGAAAGAATTAATAGTGGTATTTAGTTTAATGAGCTGTCTTCCAAACTATAAATCGACAACAGCATGTCAAAACGTCGAAGTAATCAATGGTTACAGCATTTCACTTTTTTCTAATCCCAGAATCACATGGCTGTTACTGTAATATTCAGGACCAGACCCTGCCTTAGCCATTAATTTTTGCCAAATAAAATGTTCATCCTTCCATTGCAATCATATTCAACATAAGTAGGTAAATGTTCTTTACAATTTCATTACCTCGGTCGTTTAAACACACAGAATTGGGAGTAGTCAGCGGAGGGTCATAGAGTGTGAATTCATTTAAATAATTTACTCAATTAATTTACAAAAAGACCAAATGCAAAAAATATATTTTAAAAAAATGGAAATGAAAATTAACTTTTTACAAATAAAAATTCAAACGAAAACACACGGTAATATGCACTGCTAAAATTAAACATGTTCAATTAAGTTTCCAAGAATGAATACCAAAGTAAAAATTGAAACATACACCCTTAATTAAAGTAAACAAAACAACGTATGATGCTTGCCATTAGTTATAAAGTGTGTCCAGCAGTTGGTTCATATTCATGTTTAAGAGGAATAAATCAATATCTAACATATACAACCAGTTGTTTGGTAGAATATCATTTTGATAAATAAGAGGATTGAATAGAATCGATGGTACTAATTGCTGTGTGTTAGCTTTCATAAATACCGCACAGTCCATATTCAAAGAATCTTTAGTAAATTATTTCAACCACCTGAAGAAATGAGGCTCTGAAGATCATTCATATGTCTGACCATTTTATTTAATATCAATCCCCGTAAAATGCTAAACTTTTGCGATAAATTAAACAAAAAACTAAGAGATCCTTAAATTTGACTTTAACATGAGCTTTAATTTTTACGCATATCGATTCACCCCTTTCACACTTACCGCACGGTTGCCAATTTTTTTAACTAAGTAACAATTTATTATGCAATTTTCACAGTGTAAAGAAACTTATTCCTGTCTTTTCGCAATAAAATATAAAAATCTAAAGCTTTAAGGTAAAAATATCGACATCAAAGTATCAAAGTATCAAACGACAAAGTCTAATGCTAAAGACCCACTGAATGGCACCGCAGTACCTAAGTGTGCACAAGGTGAATTTCTCCAATAGATGCTCCACAATATTTGGGAACAACGTGTATAAAAGACTCCACGATGTTCATTGAGATGAAATGGAGAAGACTCTTTTGAAATCCGAGGACAACATGCAAATTTGTTCCATGCTTTCAGCTTCGAATCGTCGGACGGCACTCGGCGCGAGGAATCCGGGTACCTCAAGTACAACGTGCCACCACCACCAGAGGGTGCACCCGAGGACTACGACGGCACGGCACAAGTGGCACAGGGCTCCTATTCCTACGTGGCACCGGACGGGACGCAGTACACGCTGAAGTACATCGCGGATGAGAACGGTTTCAGGGTCGAGGTAAGGGACGAATGAGAAGCTGCACCAATCACGAAAGGATGGTAAAACACGGTGTGGGTCTCATCAGAAGGTACTGCTCACCATCATCATTGTGATTCTGTCCTTGTACAGGTTTCAACGGTACTGCCTCCACAGCATTCCGTCCTGGGCCTCTCTCTTCATCTCTTCATAGCTCCTTCCTATTTTGATGTCTGTCAGATTTTCCGTGCCGCCTCCTTCCTCTTTTCCCTTCTATTTTCCCTTCTATAATTAATTTCTGAACACTATTCCTCCTTAAAATATGCCCAATCCAATTAGTCTTCCTCTTTTTAATTTCTCTCAAGATACTCCTTTCTTCTCTAATCCTCCTCAGCACCTCATCAATCCCAACTCTATCTTCCCACCCAATTCTCTCCGTTCGTCGCCACAGCCACACCTCAAAGCTTTCCAAGTACTTCTCTTCTCTCTTCTTCAAGGTCCATGTTTCGCAACCGTACAGTACAATACTCCATATGAAGCATTTTGCAAATTTGCTCACCATACCCTTATAAAAATCGAAGTTTCAATCTCCCACAAGCCTTGCTTGTAATTCGAGGATAAATATGGAGGGTGCAATTGAATGTCTTCATCTCCCTTAGCACTCTTTCATAGGCCCACTCAAACCTACAGTTGTACTCAGAAGGACACATAACCCATAATCAAGGAGTCATATAACGTTTTTGATGATGGTAATAAGGTTAACGATACAGTTACAGCGCCATCAATGTTCCCGAAAGTGGTCTCAATACTCATGTCACACGGTTGGATGAGATCAATCTCGCGGTGAATTACTATGTTATCAATTTCTGTCATCGAAGAAATAAAACATTATCATATTTCTGGAGAAATCGAGTAATCGAGAAACGAAGCATGTATTTACAATAATCTCCATTTTCCATACTCACATAACTAGGCAACAAATGGATAAAAAGCAAAAAAAATAACCAAAGGTCAAGGATAATTTCGGTGTTTTTCTGCTAGTTATAGCTAGTTATTACCCAAAAGGGCAAATAAGAAAGCCTCTAGATAGAATTTCCTACGCCGCTATGTGCTGAAACAACTTGCCATGAATACGACGAAACAAGATCTAATTTACGAAGTTTAAGCATACTGTGAACTCACGATTTAAGTTCCATGCAATTTTTGACAACTAATCAGTTATCATGGTATGCTGGTGAACAATCATTTTTAAAATATCAGGAACATGAGAGAAAAGACAACATGTTTTCGGATGGAAGGATTTATATTCCGGAAAGGATATGATGAACAGATATATCTGATTAATCTGTAGAGCATTTGAAAGAATAACAAAGTTTTAACCATTTTTCTGAGAACACACGTGCAGCCAGTGGGCAAACATACTCAAGCAACGGCATTACAAATCTTGGATTATCCGCAAGTACATTTAGCTTTTAAAACGTTTTCAATAATCATACTTTGAATTTGATTAAGGAAATAATAGTACTATATTGCATGAAACGTTTACATTGTTTGGAGGAAAAAGCGTCACATTAAGTATTTACTATCACGGTAAATGACTGCGTCTTAATGATAAATTCTATAACGTGAATCGGAATGTAAAGGTAATTACGGCTAAAAAGTAAGATGGGAAGAAATAAAACAATTTGTTTGGCGATATTTATATTCAGTCTCTTAATAAAGTTATTTCTAATACTCCAATTCAAACGTACACCCATTTGTATATCATACAAAGAACATCCAAGACGTATATTTAAATGGTAACTTTCAAGCGAATTTTTCCGCGGAAAAATCAAAACCTATGATCGATATGATTAGCTATTTCGTTTAGGCAATACGAAGTTGTCTCATTAACTGGTAGTAACTGATTCCAAGCTCCACTAAAATTACATGCATTGATGTAGTACACATTAAGTCATTTACCACCCCAAACTAGTTCTAGAAAGGTGTTTATAATCCCCACATAATTAAGCGCAGGGAGAAACATCCTCCACTTCTAAGGCTAGAGAGCCGCACCAGATGATTCACACCTAGTCGCGATGTAATGACAGAGGAGATAAGTTCTTGAAACAGACAATTTGCACGTCTACGGTCGCCGATCGCGGATGGCGAAGTGCTCGCCGCGCTCTTCCGACGAGGCTCCACTTTCTCCCGCAGTGCGTCTCCTCCCGCGCACGCCAGACGTCTGCGGAGACAAGGGAAGCGGGTGGGGGGGGGCGGGGTTTGAATAAAAGAAGAGGAAGACCTTTCCACTGCAGCAAGGGAGGACGAGGAGGGAGGAGATGAGGGCGAGGAGGGAGAAAGGTGAATGCGAGGGGCCACACGCGAGCCGGAGAACCACTTTCCCGCGTTTTTCAGCTCGACTTTTAGCACCCACTCTCTGGCCCCCGGCGGCGTAGCCCCGCAATCCGCCTCCTCCCTAAACCCTTCCCCAATCCCTAAACAGCCCACAATCAAAGAGAGACAGGCAGAAAAGCACCATCTTCACTCCTCTGCCTCGTTTTGAGGTGAACGGACCGCTTCGGGAGATCCATCCACTGCGTCGTCCCAAACGAAATGCAAACAAGTTCTGAAGAAGTGGTTGGGCGTGAATTATGACGCCGAAAAAGTATAAGGTGACGCAACGCTTTATGGAGAAATTATTACCGAGGCCAAAGGGCCCTTAGCACGCTAAAATCATCGAGGTTATGAATTATAGACTGGAGTAGAAAAGACTCTTAAAAGAGGAATCTCCGAACCTTCTTTTTCAATTACGTGCCACACGTAATTGCGCATAGTTTTGGTTTGACTAAAGTCGGAGATGTTTGACTCCAGGTCCAAGGCAATTTAAGATTATATAAAATAAGGCCTAAGCGAGCAAAAAAGCAGGTGACGGAAGATATTCATAACATGAAAATTATTAAAAATACTCAGAGCATCATCGCTTCAAAAACGCTCGATAGATCAAGCTCAACAGTCTTCCAGGTACTTAAATTTCGCTCGAAGAAGTGTACCATAGTGCACCAAAGAGAAAGGTGTACCATAGAGTAAATAACGACTATATTTACCACGGCTGATGGAAAACATAAATAAGTCAGGGAAGGAAATTAAATACGAAGCCAATGAAAGATATATGACCAAGATGGGAGTGAATAAATTAACAAGACAGCCATTGAAATAGGTATAGTAGCTGAAACTGAAGTTAGATTAAGTTGACTTCGGTAATGGCTAGCAGTCAAAAATATTTCCAAACACGTGTATTTCAATCCTTTGCAATCAATAAAGTACCTATGCCAATACAGTTAACAATTTTTTATAAAAAATATACGATATTATAATAAAAATATTTACGATGTTACTTTTTTAATAAACACTAATCTTTGACCAGAGTTGAAATTCGCTATGAAAAAATCATTTGACATGACTGAGATTCGAACCCGGATCTCTCAATCCGAGATCCGGGATCCGGAATTGGGAGATCCGGGCTCGAATCTCGGTCAAGTCAAATGATTTTTTCATAGCGAATTTCAACTCTGGTGTATATGCACCCGTACGAGTGACTTCGTACCACATCATTTGTTAAATGCAATGTTTGAAAACTAATCTTTGAATTAAATTATGAACTATAAAAACGCATAATACGGTTGAATCTACTTACTAGGTTTCAGGTAAATGCGCTGACGAGCATAAAGTTAAAATAAAAAAATCCGTGAGAAGCCGGAATCCCTAGCACAATTAAGGTAGTTAGAGCGAAATATCATTTTACTTAGAAATCAATGAATTTGGTCTCATTTTTAAGAAAAATATCTTACTCTTCTGATGACACCAAAAATTCTACCCCTTACCACACTACTTTCGGAGATCTTTGCCAGAAAATACCAGCCCTTTTATATGGGAATTAGTACATGTATGCACTCCAGAGAGACATTATATCATAAATGAGGCATTTCCTACACTTAGTTCTCGTCAAAAAATCAACAGAGGATATTTTGTGTGTTTTTTCAACTATTTTTGAAAATAAATCATATTGTTACCGCAGTAAATCACAATGATCACAATAAACCTTCCGTTTTGAAGAAGTTTCAAATGCACCACGCAAAGAAAATGAGTCAAGTTAAAGACTTCATTAGATATTTTCATTTAACTACTAGCAATTTCTGTCATATGAAACTATATTATTGCAGCATTAATAATGCAACGTTTTATTGGTGTGTCCTACAGCTGGCGAAATTAAAACGTGTAATTCGAATTTGGTCTCTATTATGACTAGGGAACTATCTCGCTCGGACTACCTTAAGCAGTTCTCGGAAGTGAGCCAAAACCTCAGAGTGAAAATGCAAGTTTTGAATTCTAAAAAAATAGGAGTCTTAATAATGTTTCCATATTTTTCCCTCCAGGGAGACCATCTTCCAAAGGAGCTTGGTGGAGCAGGTGTGGGCAGCTCCCAGGACAGTAACAGTCTAGGCGGTGGCAGCCAACAGACCCAGAGCCACAACAGCAACGGGCAGGCCCAAGGAAACGATCAGGGTTCGGGTAATGGACAGGGTCAAAGTAACGGATTCGGTCAGGGTAACGGCCTCAGCCAAGGCAGCAGTCTCGATCAGAGCAACGGTCAGAACCAAGCTAACGGTCAGAACCAGGCTAACGGTCAGAACCAGGCAAACGGTCAGGACCAAGGAAACGGTCAGGGCTTGAGTAATGGTGCCGGACAGGGTAACGCCGTGAGCCAGGGTAATGGTCTCGGCCAGGGTAATGGTCTGAGCCAGGGAAATGGTCTGAGCCAGAGTAATGATCTGGGCCAGGGTAATGGTCCGAGACAGGGTAACGGGGTGGGTCAGAGCATCGGGAGCGTCGCCCAGGGCAGCGACTTCTCATATGACAACACGGCCGGAGTAGAACAAGGCGGGGAAGCGACGGGAGACACCACGCCGTCCGCGGGATCACCGACGCAGCAGCCCACAGCCACGCAAGCCCAGGACACGACGGGACTCACCGAAATCCTTTAGCGGACCCAATAGTAGGGGTGGAGCCTCATTATAGCACCCTGAGATCTCAACTATTCTCAAGCCACACTGAATCGACACTCCCATCCGGAGAGGGATTCAATCATCTAACTCATGCAATAAGGTATCCACTCTCCTCCGGCTAGGAGATCTTCCTGGTCTTTCCACGCATTCCTTTATCGAAAGAGTTCGTTTGAACTCGGATTACCTTCACTTTTTAAGATGGAAGTTAACTAATAATTGAGATGCTATAGATATAAGAGGAACGCTTTAATTTAATTATCGTCATAACCATATACAAAATGAATACACTGCCAATCCATTCCCGAAGGGATCTCCTAACACGTATCCAAGGGAACGACGCCGATTTGTATGATTATCAGCCAAGTTTGTTAAAATATTTCATTTTATTAAAGAGCATAAAATTCCAAATAAAAATTATTTATAATCACAACTTAATCGTGTACTTCATTTCAAAACTTAAGCAAAGTCGTAGCTCAGAAGGTTAAAATGAAATGAAAAATTATTTTTTGCAACAGTTATGGTGGAATAGTCTGATTAAGATGAGATTCAGACTGATTTATTCACTTCCCACGAGTACAAAACATGTAATATGGTCACAACTGGGACGAATACAGGTAAAGTACAAGCATGGACATCAGAACGAATATTCGAACGTAATTTCCACCCGCAACGTCGCTATGGTGCCGAATCTTATTAAAAGTACATATTCCACGTCCACAACGTCCACAATCACTATAGATGAGATGAACTTCAGAGCAACACGGACTTACAGAGAATTTGCCTCTATCAGAGGAAGAATTTGCTAAGTATCTACATTGGATAAAAGTTTCATGGATATCCTCTATGATAACTTATAAGGTAAATAAAATTTTAAAGTAATTTCAATCGAATCAAGACGCCATTAAAAGTTTAATACGTTCTACCAATATTTTCTTTAAGATACCATTATAGTCCGTAGAAATTTGGCGTTAATTTCACATGAAAACTTTGGATTTTATCGAGGGTAACTACCCAAACGAAATTTCAAATACTATTGCCATTCTCAACAGTCAATCATGATTAGTTAAATGCAGCTCTCTTCTCCACTAATCTGTTTTCATCTTCATGTTAGTCCGCTTTTACTTAATGCATTCTATTCTCGATCATTCTAGATAATTTTTCACTTAATTCTCACAACAGAAATATATTTAAGAGACCGACGTGTCACAAAATTTGTCCATAAATTTGTCAGTTTCGTCTACTCAGGGTGCTCCTTAAATATTACTTTTCCTCTCTTCGCAGGATTTCTTCACGAGCAAATTCCTCCATTCATATATATTCTTCCTCGATCTCACAGCATTTCCGATACTTCTTGTCTTCATTACTCAACAGCAGTCGTTGCCAAGATTGAATAACTTTAACGAGAGGTCTCCAAATATATCCCATAATGAAGGCACTGATTACTTCCAAGCTTGAGCAACTGGCCATTGGTAGACTTCTAGTTGAGTTCCGACAAGCTTAGTAATAAGACATTTTTCACTGTACTCAACTAAATTTTCCTCGTCGGGCAAAAAGACCCCATCCAAAACGACAAGGATTTCATTCCCACTTATATTACGCGGGGCCAGTTCATGTTTCGTAAAAGAGAAATCGTACGTCAATCACAGTAATATGAGCCTTTAGCAATAATTTTGGAAGAGGGGTTATCAACGTAACCGTATTCCTAGCAGAAGGAGAAAATGAAGGGGAAAAAGGTCTTGCCAAATAAGATGAAAGTAAGACTATATGGTGTGCAAGAGTCCACAGAAGAGGCAAACAGTTCAAGCAGAGTTCGCTGGCAGCTGTTACACAGAAATAAAACGCTCCAAATAATTGATGATAACAGCTGGTCCGCGAATTGGTGAAGGTCCGCGGAGAGCCTATTGATGAACCTATTGATGCTTGCATTTAAAAAATATATTTCTTTTTCAAGATACTCAATTGGGATTGTAGTAGTCTGGTAAGAACAAAATGGTCGGCAATAGCTAGTTTACACTGATATATTATCCAACACATGATAAGTTTTCTATTTCATTTAATACTCACATAAATAACAGTTCGCTTAAGTTATTCCAATCTTAAAACAAAGTGAGATAGTATTTTTTTCCGATTATACTTTTCGCATTAGTATGGAAAGGGGGCCGTATTTGAGTTGTTTCGTAACACATCCAGCTCGGGGATAACATCCAGACCCGTAAAAACCATCAGAAGACTTTGAGATATCACGGGTATGATATTACATCACCCTCCACACCTTAGATGAACGGCAGCAGCGATCCTCGAAGAGGAAAGACCGGCTTGAGGCGTGGAACTATGGAACACCAGGAAGTGCCTTGTGACGAAAGCGGGATAGTCCAAATGGGTGGCACGAAACTATTCCCGCGCCAATTGAGGTGACACGCCCCCAACATCCGTGGGATCCGCTGGATAGACCGCCCCTCGTCCACCCGAGGACCCTTGGATGACGTGATGACTGCCCGGTGAACATTACATTCCCTAGTAAACTGAGACGGTGTCGCCATGCCTATGTGTCACCCAGTGTCAAGCTACGAATGTTACAACGCGTAGGTGAGAGCACAATTTCGCTTTTCCTACGAAATGGAGAGGGCCAAGTGCACAATTCTTGATGAAAAAGTAAAAGAGAGATGCTACTTCGCTCTGGTTAGGCCACACCTCGAATACACCGCGAGTATTTGGGACCCTGGTCATAAATATTTAACCAAAACAATTGACAAAATACAAAGAAAAGCAGCACGCTTCGTTAAAAACTGCTAAAAACGAACATATAGTGTTACACAACTGCTAGAGGGATTAAGGTGGGAGCCCCGACAGACTCGGAGGCTACAGGCTATGCTTAGGCTGCTTGAGATATTCAGGACTGGTGTGTTTCAGAGCGACACAGAGAATATTATCATGACTCCTCACTACATCTCTAGGTCTGACAGATGCGATAAAATAAGAGAGATACTCTACCGAACAGATAGGTACAAAAACTCGTTCTTTCCGCGCACAATAAGCGACCACAATAAAAACTGAGCTCCTCTACATACACTGCCGTAGTACATGTCACAATTTCACCTCAAAAAACTTTACATCTTTGCAAGGCTGGTGACCTACCACCCCATGACGCACGCCCATGCGGCGGCTCGCGGGGTAGTATGTAGATGTAGATGTAGACAAATGGAAGCGAATACTTGTTAAACAAAACTCGTGTGTACCATTTACCGTGTACCGCCTCTGTTGCAGCAGAAATGCGCGTCGGAATCTGAACTGATTTCTAAAAACATACACACTATCCACACCCACCCTCTCACCCACATCTTTTATTATGCTGTAAACTCATCAAGAGACCAAATACTTAACGACATAAACTGCTATCCGTACGTTTTCGCAGACAAAGCTAATAAACGTCGTTAATATTCCATGCACGAGTCGCAGTTTTCGAGAGCTAACTCGCACAACTTATACACAGATATGAAAATCATTAATGCATTGAGAATCGTAAAACCTAAGAATAGGAATAAAAGCAATAAAGACCGAAAATTTGGACACGGAAAACTGCCTGAAAATATTCAAATGATAACATGGCCACATCCGTGGAGTTTTGCACTAGGATAAATACTCCTCTCCTCCTACACGCGCTGTTTACACATCCGTGGTTGCGGGCGACTCGCACGTTTGGAACTTTCATTCGAGGAGCATCCGAAAGCGAAGAGACGGGAAGAGATTTGAACGGAGGCGACGACCTGGATCTTAAGCCGTCTCCTCCTCTCGCCTGCCGCAGAAACTTCCGGAGATTTCCCATACATCACACGCCCAGAAACAATACCTTCCCCGGCCTATTTTAACGATCTAAGGCAGAACGTGCCCACGCGTCGACATTCAGGGGAGCCGAGCCCTATGACAGAGAAAGTGCTGTTTTGCCAAAGAAGTGGCGCAATGTCAAAAATGTAAAAGAAACTTTACATTTGATTATATGCGGTTCACGTGGATGCCATTATTTAATTCATAAAGTAATGACTTTGTTACATGGAACGAGATTGAAACCCGTCTTTCCTCTCATCATACAGTGAGGAAACAATTTCTCAATCTATTTCCCCATTCCCAGGGGATACGATATCAGCAGTTTAAACTTTAATAGTGACAATATTTACCATTAGGCAACTCATCTTTTGTTTTAGTATTTTGTACATTTTTTTGTATTTTAGACAATTTGTATTAGTCTTTTGCACGTCATTAAGGTAGTCCGAGCGAGATGGTTCCCTAGTCATAATAGAGACCATATTCGAATTATACGTTTTAATTTCACAAGCTGTAAGACACATCTTTTCACAAGTTATTTTGTGATAAGACTAATGATTTAGGCATCTGTGCATTAGTCCCATTCCGGCGTAACAAGGTGAAAATCCGTAAATTTCTTCGTGATGAAAAGGTAATTTCGTCTGATTCCAACAAACTTTTCTTACACCAACCCATATTTCAAGAAAATAAAGAACAGAATCGGACAAATTTACCTTTTCATTTTTAAGATTTACATTTCATCTTTTACTGAACAAAAACTACAAAATTAAGCCCAAACAAGAGTGAAATACAGGTAAGCGTAGGCGACAGAAAACAGTTCTCAAAAAATAAGCTGACATAATAAAAAACCTGAGATTATTGTGATAAAGAATTAAGAATAGCTAGATAGAGACTACTATATTATTCAAAACGATGGATGAAGCAACACTATTCAAAAAATAAGGATTCGACTATTTAACTCCGCTTTCGACGGGGGTAGTACTTCAGCTAACGGCAGGGAAGACTGGAAAATTGTAATCCCACGGAAAACCTTCCTTCAGTCCCAACACATGAACCAGTGCCAACTATATACAAATCCGACCAGTCTAACCGAGTAACCTCACTACATTATTTACTCATGAGATGGAAAAAATTTCTAGTGAAAGCCCAATGGCATTTTATAGCTGTGGTTTCATATTCAATTAATATTTCCCTGCTTTCCGTTGCATCCTGTGGCGTGTTAATGTTAAGAATGTGAATAATTTCCAGGGAAGCAAATGATGTTAACAGAATTTGATGAACAAATAATGAAGGGAAGAGCCAAGTCAGCATGGCACTGGATGAAAATGACATAACGTTAAACGCCGATGACATGAAAGGAATGGATAAAATCAAAAAGCTAATGCACGTTAAACACATTTAGAGGGAAGGCGAATAAATGGAAGTGAAGCTCATAGGATGATGTTCGGGTAACACTTCGGCCAAAATATCCAGTCGTCCTTCACCATAGCAGTTAAGCCTTTTTTTGCATTCACATTTGTCATGCCCACATTCATTCATTTAAGACTTCACAGCACTTCATTTAAGTTAGCAACTCAAAGAGATACCTTTGCCGAGGAAAACAATAGACTATACCAGCGACGACTTTATGTCTGACATAGTTTCGAAAAATACGGCCGTAGTACGTACATTTCAAAACAAACTATTCATAGTATCAGAGTAAGCAAATCGGCACTTATAAAATCACGGTCATTGAAGCAACATGACGAGTTTCAATTACTCATGTTTTTGAGTCGTGTACAATTTGACGTTGATTTCTCGGGGTTCACACCAGGTCAGATTTGAAAGCACGAGCCGGGGGTATTCATCAGCCATTCTCTTCCGGGTAGTGTTCACTGAGAGAGAGGAAATTTCTGGGCATTAGTATGAAGTGAACTTATAATGTCCACCTTGTATTTTACAAAAAATTCAAATTATGAGTCCCACTTATATGTACACGGGCTATTTGCTCTCCTTGCCACACGTCACCAAGAGGAAAATGGCTAGGATAGCAATCAGGAGGCTGGTACCAGATAATCTGACCTAGTCTACGAGCCGAAGACATCTGCGAGCGATAGTATCGCGGAAAGCCTACGATATTACGTGAGTAAATTAATTGATCGAAGGGCTGTCGAATTCACGTGCCGAGCAAGATAAAAATTCGCAGATGAGTCTTCTAAAGTTTCTAAAATTCCTAGAGTAAACCTCACAAAATATGACTTTTAACAATAATACGAAGTACATTTAAAACTCCATCAATGGAGAAATACCCTGGGGTAGCAATGAAACTATATTGGCCGTTTGGACTTTAACAAATTTTTTAAGATTTTAGTGTCTTGATTAACAATTTGTTTTCCTTCATAATAGGTTATTCAACACCTAACTGCATTTAGATGAGATAGATAATTTATACACACTATGAACGTCTTAATTAAAATATAATACTTAAACTGGCAACATTACTATCGGTCTGATTCACGCATGTCGGGAAAGAATACGTAGTAGCTACATTCACGCCCATCCTCTTGGAGTCGTTTTAAATCCACAGCAATTTCACCCACGGAATAAACAGCTTTAACGGCAGGAGAGCAAGGATTAGAATACTGAACGAAGGATGAGGGATGAAAGTCAGCTGTGCCGACATGTATTAACACTTTCGGTCGCTCGAGAGTCTTTTGTGATGCGCCGCCGACAGTGTCGCATGGGGAAGTTACAACGCGGAGAAAAATGTCGGAGAAAGTTGGGAAGTAGTCGCAGGCGGTAAGGGCAGGAAAGTGAATATGAAATATGATGCCGCAAATGAGTAACGAGTGAAGGCAAAGAGCCAGGTGCGTGATCGGAATGTGAGTGATGAGGTGTCGGGGAAATACATATTTCAATACAAAATTTACGCGAATAAATAACGATACGATGACAGTATACGTATTCAGTATTGGCAAAGCATTTGTCCCGCACCCTCCCTTAACTCCAAGTATCATAAAGAAGGTAACAATGCATCAATGAGACATTTGTTGCCATTTTATTGGTGAAAAAGCGGACAAAAACAACGTAGAGAATGTGACACTGAGACGTAGAGACGAGCAGCAATGAGCTATTACGGCAAACATTTTTGGAAGCGACTTCAACACTCGAGGATCTAACACCCGAAAATCTAACGTAAAGTAAATTTAACGTAACTTAAGAAAGCATTGCTGAAATATTTTAGATATTCTTATCCTTCACTTAAAAATGTAGATGCAGCTAAAGAAACTGATTTTTGGCTCATCGGTGCTATACCCATGATGAAAAATGGCCCTAAAAGAGAGTAATCATTACCTTAATTTACAGTCACTAGCTATATTATCAAATAATAGCTTGGAATTCATTGGAAATAGTTACTTTCAATATTATAGGACAAAAAGTAGATTAGTATTACCCATTGAATGCTCCTCTATCAACAACAACCTTGGTTAAAAAGAGAGCTAGTGGTGACTCAATTCTATATATATTTCTTCGGTAGTTAAGAGTGTGCGCCATTATATTACGGCATCCAGGACCCCAAGAATAGATAGTCTTCAGATTATTTGGATTGCAAAGATTCGTAATTTTTATTATTTCGATGCATCGATGAAACTTAATTGACTGTGTCAAAATTTTATACAGTAAAAGTAGTTTTATTACGCTAAAAGATAGCAAGTCATATATGATTTTTTTATTAAAAATATAAAAACAGCCAAATAAACCCTGAAATATGAGTACACACGAATGTGGTAATTTAGAAGCCGTTTCTCCCACAGCTAATGCTGGCCTTTTCTTCGGACACGAAAATGACTGATGTTAAAGTAAACTCAAGGTGACTCCGCAACGTTGCGTTTCCAGAACGATGGTGTTTGAAGTTAAACAGTGAATATCACTCTATTTCACGTCTCCAAAACACGGAGACAATATCTAATCGGTTGTTTCAAATTTAGACATGAGATGAAAAGCAAGTAAGGCATGAGATCGAGGAAAGAAAACGCTAAACTGCACATGACAATAGCTTAAATTAAGCTATTTATTTAGTGATAACAGGAATATCACCTGACCCCAGGCGATGGGCCGTAGATTCATTCAAGTCGAACGAGGCTACAGCTGACTGGAAGGACAAAATTCCGGAACCGTTATTTTATTTCCGGAAATATACAACACTTTAAGTTTTTAATATACCGATACACAGACAGTTGCCTGTAAGAACTAGTATTTGCAAGTTATCACGAACATGACAATCACGAAAGAAACGAGCGAAACATCTTTTTTAAAAAAATACTTCATTTCATTCCAGCCTAGTCTTTTCCTATTGCTTTTTCCTCTCCTTAGCCTTCGGAAGAAATTAACGTTCTGGAAACCACAATAAGTACACCATGATCCGGCTCATAGCATGTAATGCAATGATATAAGTAGTTTAAGGAAGAACTTACGATAACAGGGTAAGTTGTGAGAAAAATGGCTGACTCGTTGTGACCCTTGTGCTCGTATCATATGAATATAACCACAATTTTAGAAGGATCAAAACATGGTGGCAACATCGCGCAAAATCTTCTTCTGAGGAAGAGTCAATTTCTAGCATAGTTACACCGAATGGTCAGGGAATAAGGTTGACTACCAGATTTCCAGGGTCGCAAACTTTCATGCCAACTTCAAATGCTCTGATTGCTATTCACATCGGCTTTCTACCTCTGAACGGCACTAAGTCCACTTGTTTAGATGAGCGTCTCTGATGGGACATTTACTCCATCAGCGTATTTGAATACTGTTTCATTCGGAGAGCAAACTTCGTTGTAAAACCCACTATGAATATTTTCCTACCCTCTAAAATCACATAAATTTACGTTGGTTGAGTTTCCTACCGTGTTCTGACCTCTCCCCCCTCATTCCAACACTTCGATGTCGTAAACAAACTAACAGCGTATAGTTTGTATGTTTTCTCAACTATGTTTGAAAATAAATCATATTGTCACCACAGTAGGTTCTTGTGTCTCACAAAAAACCTTCCGTTTTAATGGAGTTTCAAACGCACCACGCGAAAAAAAAATGAGTTAAGTTAAAGACTTATTTAGATATTTTCATTTAATTACTTACAATTTCTGTCGTATAAAGCTATATTATTGCACCATTAATAATTCAATATTTGATTGATGAGTCCTACAGCTGGTGAAATTAAAACGTGTAATTCGAATATGGTCTCTATGATGACGAGGGAACTATCTCGCTCGGACTACCTTAAGTGAAGGAGGGATAGCGGAGAGTGAATTGAGGCGAGTTGTGGCAGGTGGATGCGGCGAGAGGGGAAGAGACTGAACCCCAGACATTCCCGGAACAACCACTCTTCCCACTCAGCTGCTGTCGGAACCAAAATAAAAGTCCACGGGAACAATCGAGGGCGTCGACTTTCGTAGACGTCGAAAACACGAGGATGTGGGAGTGGTCTAATCTTGCAGGTATAGGGTCTCATTAAGCATATGCAATGCACGGCACAATGCAAACATCAGAACACAGGTTCGTAAAAAAACAAAAGTGGGATCGTATAGCATGGTATGATTACGTTTTCATGTGATTGCTGTGTATATGGCTTGTAGGACGGCCATAAAAATATTTTGGAGTGTACTCGCTCGAAAAATCACGTAAATGCAACGTCCTGCGTAATTTTACCAAAATTATCCTGAATTTCCACGATGGCACTGTGCACACATGCCACGCCGACTGATGTCGGCAGCTTTAGAGCAAATATCTTCTTCGTCGAAAGAAGTTGTGGCACTGAAACAGTAGGTTCTGTAAAAACAAAACTGAAATTTTAGAACTTCAGTTCAACATATATTTAGGTCGACAGTCAAAGCGAGTTCACACCTTAAACATTCACTCTACACATCTAGCAGACATGGATACAAGAACGTCCACATAAATTACAACAGAGGATAAAAAGAGTAAACTTCAGCTATCGTAAGACCGTATACAAGGCTTCGCCGCTTACATCGGGGAATGCCCAAAATTACGCTGGAAAAATGGTGTAGAGAGCAACGCTTTCGAATATCGCGCTGTAGCTATTGTCAGACCAAAACTGTAGACCTAACCCGGGAAGATGTGTATCATAAAGTAATTAAAAATTCATCTCAACTTTCCTGTGTCATAAGCAATGAGGCAAAAGGATGGACATCGACTGATGGGTCACAGCAGAAAGTTGATCAATAAATGGAGGTATTGTTTGTGACGGTACAGAAGAACTTTCAAAAGGAGGACAATTTTATTAAAGTAAAACATGCTCAGCTTGGCAGAAGTTAAATCGATTACTGAATTGGTTACGGATAAAGTCACGGTGTTCCATAATCAAACTATACAGAACTATATTCAGAGATTCTGGCAATATTTCTCAACCTAGACAAACACTGAAAGGCAGCAAAAGCGGAATTCCACAAAGGAATTTAAAAAAGAATTGTTTTTATTTATGCTTCAAACCTGGATCCCCTCGATCCCACGCCGTGTGCTTGACCCAGTCACTACCCACTTACCTTATTTAGGGTCAGTTTAACAATCTCTCAGTCAACTTCCAGTAAGCCGATCGCCGGATGTTGCCACCCGGCGGGTAGCTCCCATACACCGTTTATCCAAAGCATTTCAACCGATAGGTAGTTACTCGATAGAGAGATGTGGCAACGTTGCCAGTTGTCTCAGCGCGCATATGAATTTTGAAGCAAACGCAGTAATTGGCCACTGCATGCTATGAACAAAAGAATGTTAATATTCGCACGGTTCGACACGAGCCCGTTTTGGCTTCCACGTTTGTGCGTTTTGGATTCCAGAGTGTTATTTGGTGCCGTTTACTTTGGAAATTAGGCACAAATTCATCGAGCGCGAGCTCACTTTTATTCATAGTCGTCAAATTAGGCGTCTCAAGATTTATTGAATAAGGTGATCTTCTTCGCGTATCATAAGTACCGTTAAGCCGCCACCGAGGGTCCCAAACGGTTGATGTAAACACTAGTTGCCGGTGATTTTTGGAAAAACACTTTGGACAATTTAAATTGTTTCGGGGTTATTATGTTTTGTTTGATAGCGAGTCTTACATGCGAAATTCGTTCACACGTAATGAACTTAATGAGTGTAGTTCAACGTTAGTGTACGAAGGATACGATATCATTTCAATACGTAATGGCTTTTATGGCTGTTATTTTCCGTTAAATGTTGGTGTATAAACTTTCACTCGTTTTAAATCCTCTTTTCAGTGTATAAATAATTCGTGTGAATAGTCATCCGGAAAAGTCATCCGCCTTGACCAGGACTCGAACCCGGATCCCTCGACATCCGGAAGAGTGCGTTAGCCAGTTAAGCTGCAAGAGGCGTCGAAAAACCTTTCTGGCTTTACCTCTCAGACTGTGGAGCCTAGCGCACGACTTGCCTCTGCTTGTTACAGTGTATGTCCAGAAGTCTGGATAATCTTGTCCGATAAAGCCTAGCAAAAGCAACGGGAAGAAGTCTCGGCAGCTTAACCGGCTAAAGCACTGGGATGGATTTCAATGAAAACCATTGATACAATTACCCCAGAAATGTTTCCCCTTAACTAGAGCGTTTACTGATGCCTAAAAAAGTCATTCACGGTGGGATTTATTTCAAGTAAAAGCTATGATGCGCATACAAAACCATTTCTTTGTATTAATTATTGTATGTTATTTGATTAAGGTAGTTTGAGCGAAATACATTTCACCTAGACATCAATGCATTTGATCTCATTCTAAGGAAAAATATCTCACCCTTCCGAAGGAACCAAATTATTAGTCCCATATCAAATTATATTTCGAGATATTTGCCAAAAAAATACAAGCTATTATGCATGGGAAATGGTACGTGTATGAACTCCAGAGACACTTTATTGAAAAAATGAGGAATTTCGACGTCTATATCACGTCAAAAAATTAACAGAGTGTATTTCTTTGTTATCTCAACTATTTTAAAAAATAAACCGTTATGTCACCACAGTAGTTTCCAGAATCCCCAAAAATCTTCCGTCTTAAAGGAGTTTTAAATGTAACACGTGAAGAAAATGAGTCAAGTTAAAGACTTGAGAAGATATTTTTATTTTATTACTTTGAATTTCAGTCATATAAAAGTATATTATTGCACTATGTATGATGCAATATTTAAGTCACTCTTCCTACAGCTATTCATATTATTACGAATAATTTCAATATGGTCTCCATAATGACTAGGGAACTATCTCGGTCAAACTACCTTAACGTGTTATGGAGGTGAAAATCTTATTAAAGCCGAAATATTTTGCTTCCCATACTGAATGGATATATTTACAATGAAAATTGGTTGAATAATGTGACTATTGGTAATAAAACTTCATAAAAAGTATATTGCAAGGCCAGGGCACTATTAAAGGAATAAGGATAGGGCACCTTGAAGGAAACTATTAATATGGAGCTAGTTTAAAAGGGCTATCAGCAATAAATAAGTCCTTTCACTAAGCCAACTCCAAAAGTAAACGGCGTTGTGAGTATTTAACAATGCATGAATAAACAATTCGTGGAAGCGAAATAGATCGGAACAATATTAAAGTGTAATCATTAATATCAAGTTCGCATAATATCTAGCAGTTCAAAGAGAGAACTCATTCGTGTGGTTCTTCAGATGAACAACTTTTCCAAGATAACTGAGATATTTCAACATAATTTACCATTGTTTTATATATTAGCATAATTCGATCAAATCGTCGTTGTCAATGATGAAATCCCATGTGTGACATTCCACTGCAACAGCAATGTGGTAGGCAAAATAGCAGTACATTCAAACAATGTCATCACTTGGTGGAAAAGCCGTTCATTAATTACAGCAATATAAAGTTTTCTCTTGCTTAACCTGATACATGAGTGATCAATTAAAATATGTAACGCATTACATCAACAAATGAAAATGAGATAGGTACCTAAAATAGCCAGAGTGAAATATTAGAATTGAGAACGCAACGCATATTCTCATGACATGACAAAAATTTTTCATCCCACTCATTCCACAAAGTTACGCCTTCAACCATTAAGCATATTCTCATGTCAGCAAACATGTTAAGAAATTTTGATTCCTTATTTTAAAGCAGAGCGAGCGTTGCTGACATTTCTAAGTTGTCCGGCTTGCCGCGTGGATGCACTGATGGCCGAACCCTCGGGTGAGAGGTTTCCGGCTGGATGAAGCAGTGGGCATTACTATCCCACGGAAAAATCATGACCGAAAGTGGATAATCGCGTTTCTTCGAATGACCCAGTGGGTAAGCAATCTGCCGGATAAAATCATTAAAAAGATACCCGTACGTGGATACCAGCTCTTAGTCGAAGTACTACTTGCGATGTCGACGGAATTTGGGTCGAGTTCTGGTCAAGACTAATTATTGTTCCTATGTGTGCTTTTGGTATTTCTACGCACTCGCTGATGACACCGTACAGGCAATAGATAGGATAGTCCTCGGTTTGTTAAACTTGATATCCATGAGTTATATGACATCTCTTTGTACTAGTTTTTGGTACTTTTACGCACTTGCTGATGACAGCGTAAAGGTACTAGGTAGGATAGTCCTCGGTTTGTAAAACTTGAGATCCATGAGTTATATGACAGCTCTTTGTACTAGCAGCAAGCACGAGGTTGCGTACGTGCGACCATCGAGAAATTAAGATATCTTAGATTGGAAGATATTAAAATAACAACCGGGTTCGAACTACGGTCAAGACGAATCCCTATCTGGAATGGCGCAATTGTGTACACTTGCGGTTGACTCCGTAAAGGCAATACCGCGGTTAGTTACATTATCCTCAAAAATATCAAGATATCAATAGAATCTAATTTTTTACCCGACTCATATATTGCTTTCAATCGACACAACAGGCATTATCCCACTGTCCACTCGATCGTTTTCAACGTTATCTTGACTACAAAACACACAATGTTTTCGACTGATTGGTGATAATACCAAAGTAATTTTATTTGTAATTTTAATTCTACGTTGTAAAAAATAATTTTAATTGTAAAGTACGATGTTTATGCACAAAGATGTTGAAAATGGTAAAAAGTCTGGAGAGTAACAGGGAGGATACAGAAAAGACGCCTGATATTCAGAGACGATCGACACGGCATAAATTCTAACCCTGTAGATATAACTCAACCGTTATTAGAACTGAAATGCGTGAATCCGCGATGATAAAAATTAAATAACTTAGCAGTGATTTCCGCTATTTTTTTTAATGCAAACCGACCATGGTGTCGACGCTTTTTGTGATTTTCAGGGAAACAATGAAACATTATGATAACTAATAATTCAACCATGACAATGGTATAGTGTGTCAAAACCATGGTCGATTTCCATTAAAGACTACGTGGAAATTTCTACTGAGTTAATTTTTTCTTTCCATCATGGGTATATAATATTTACAACAAGTAACGCCTGGAACTCTTTCATACGTCTGACATGGGAGCCGGATTTAACTAGACCAACCACTTCCTCATCGATGCTCTGCAGTTGAAGTAGAGAGGTCTCCAACAGAAGAGATAAAAAAAGAAGTAATCACCTACAAAACGATGTACAAAATGCATGATTAATCAAATTGGAAGGGAGTTAGAAAAAGTTTTTTCTAAGGTTTTGCTGACCATACCAAATCATGCATGACCCCATTATTTGGTATGGTAATACAACGAAAGGAAAATATTCCATAAGTTGGTCACCAAATAGGAACAGAGTGATTTAAAGGCAAAACAAAACATGGAAATGAGAGCCGCATACAGAGGGGGAGCAAGAAAACTTCAGCCAGGATAGAGGAAGCATAGGAGCAAATGAAACGCAAATCAAACAAGGCGAATTACAAAAAGTAGGGGAAATCAGGGATGCACAATCATATTGATTAATGTTGACTGGAAAATGAAAGTATTCACTGCTCGGAAGAAATAGTCTTCCGGAAGCCCCAAGGCCACTAAAAGGAAGATGCGAGGTGCAAAAAACGTTGCCTATTTGGGTCATTTGAACCAGCTTCCGAACATGAAGGCGCGTGTCGGCGGATGTTTCCTCTTATTCAGTCCACGGAGGCAAAGGCGCAACGAGTGCAAGGAGCCTTTCCCCGAAATGCAGCACGGGAATGAAGTTTCTCCAAAACGAATTACCTAAGGAACCAGTAACCAGCGAAGTTCTACAATTGCGAAAATGACAATTTAACTAGGTCATAATTAATTTTTTCAACAAATACAAACAAAGGCCATTTACACACAAATAACATTTAATCAGTAGTTCTTGAAACTTTAGCGATCTTATAATGACCACCTTTGCTTTATTTTTCAGAAAGTGCTAAGGCCAGTTAAGCAGCCGAGGCGTCCTCCTTCCCCGTGTATTTAAGTGGGCTTTATAATAACAAGATGTTCGCCACTGCCGACATACAACGCCTCGCTAGGTACCAGGCCCCTTCACTGGCTTAAGCACCCAGTACAATATCGAGGGATCCGTGTTTGAATCCCGGTCAAGGCGAATGATTTTTCTTTCTGCCAAATTTCGCTATAATTTGCACTAGCCGGTTACTTCGTTTAGGTATGACTAATCCCGGTCATCTCAAAAGTTGTCATCAGAATACCTTCAGCAAGCTATTGTAAGTGAAACATGAATCATCTTACAGCCTTAAAAAATTCCCAGTAAGTACAAGGGATGAAGTTGAAGATGAAGAAGAAGTAATGAATAAAAACATTGGACTTAACCGCGACTCGATCCCGGATCTCCCAAATACCGGTCAGGTGCGTCAGCCGGATACACCACCAAGCCGGTGTGCTTTGGTCAAAACGATACGCAACTCGTTACGAACAAAGAATGGCAAAAATATTTCGACAAACTAATAGAGACGCTAAGGAAAAAACGAAGAACTAAAATAAATATATGACTAGAAAAATAGTAAAAAGGCTCCACCAGGCAGATAATTTGTCCGGATATGGATTTGTGAGCAACAATCAATGAGAAACCATTTTCAAAATTATGTTTTCACAATAAATTTGCGCGATATATTACATGGTATAATCTTTAAAAAATGCTAACCTCTTCCCTAAAGTTCTACTTATTTGAACCTTTCAAATTCGCATATGAATGCCGATACTACATTGACATGTCTATCATTATAATAAATGTGTTTTCTATAATGCATTCTCAAAAGAGAAAAAAATACCAGTACACTTCCACACCTTTTATATAACCGACCATAGTTTACCTGTGGCAGAGAACAAGTTTTTTCTACTCATTTGAAGATAAAAGTTAAGATTTTCCACAAAGTTAGAGTAAGTAAATGAAAAAACAGTCTCAATATCAATAATCTGAACAATATGTTAAAACGAAAATTTACAATCTGTAATACATATTAATTAAAGAAAAAATGCCAGTATGTCAAGGGAGTGACTGTTATTGCGGCTCACTATTTCATTCCCTTTATAAACTCAAGCAAGGTATAGACTTACCTACTTTATGTACCGAGTTATTCAAGGCAGCATGGTATCGAGAGCCACATGATGATGTATCACGACGGTAAATCGACAATTTTAATTTAAGATGCGTACGATTGTGTTTCCGATTGCCAAGCTGTCTCTGAAACAACCACAGGTAATTTCGTCTGCCTAAGGATCCAATACTTCTGAGTATATTCTGTGGCCACATAAATTCACGCCCTTGACATACTGGCATTTTTTCTTTAATTAATAGGTATTACAGATTGTAAATTTTTGTTTTAACATATTGTTCAGATTAGTGATATTGAGACTGTTTTTCATTTACTTCGCTCATTTGATGTTTTTCTTCGCTGACTTTAAAGTCGTTTGTTTGGTTTTTTTTTGTAAGACTTAGTTTCCAAATAGCCACAGATTATAATATTTTTGTTTTGTATTCTATTCCTCATGAAGGCATGTAAATTGATTTAATGTTCTAAGGGACTTTGTCCCAGGACAATAATTTTTTTCTATTCTTCTCTGTTTTCTATACTGGCCCGTTGCACCTATAAGAAGCTGTTGCTTACTGAAGAATGATTAAGCAGTGTGAGTTCGTTTGTTGCATGTGGTGCTGCACCAGAATGAGCGAGAGACTTTCATTGGTGGAGGGCGAGGAGTCGACGCGGCTCACTTGATCGCAGGGAACTGCCGAAGCGAATCCGGAAGAACGGCGAGCAGGCGATCGGTAATGGAGGAGGAAGGGGAAGGAGGAAAGGGGAGGAGAATGAGGGGGGAGGGAGGTTTTGTCCCTTGGGGAGATCTTGAGGGAGCGGCGCTCGCTCAAGGGAGAATGGAGGCAATCAGACGCGTGCACACTCATGAGAAAAGGTGGCAAGAACAGAGGTTCGTCTCACTAAGTCGGTTCATCCACTTCGAATGCGTGGCGTCAAACTGGACCTCCGCAGTCCACTTTTGTTATGATGCATGAGTCACAGAGTGAATTTTTAATTACTTTTCAAGATAGTAAATGCAAATTGGACAACGATAACCTGGACTCCAGTAATCCGGTTTTTTGTGGAAACCACCCGCTACATAGTAATAAAATTGATGAAAAGGTAAGATTTTAACATTTTCGCATAATTAACACCATAGTAATGCACCAGTTGATTGGGTTCATGTTTGCCAAACATGAAGCCAATCAACTGGTGCAGAGCCCGAGAAGAGTTTCTAAATGTAATTCACCAGGAGAAACTTAAATCTTTTACCATAGTAATGACTTGGGATTACGGCGCTGTTTTCGATATTCAAAATCATGGGTAAATACGTGTTTTTTTACTCGGCGTGGTACCTTGATATATGTTAATAATCATTATAATTAAATGCAACGAATTTTTTCTCGTTTAGAAGAACATCAGTATATGTGTCACAGCATTCCTTCGAAATGTAAGTCAATGCTCGTAAGGCTACGTGTAAAAATAGAAAATAAGTTTCACGAAGATTTGCACATAAACAAATTGAGCTCCAGCCGCTTTAAGGTTGTTTGAGGAAGATTTTTCCAAAGTCATTATAGAGATCACATTCAAATATTACGTTAATTTTCGGCAGCTGTAAAAGCGTAAATTCGTAATATATAGGTATGGCTGTAACTTAAGAATTTAAGTAAATATACTATCACGTCTTCCACTTGACTCATTTTTTCACGGCGTACGTATATAAATTTCTTTGGTGGCTAATTGAGTTATTTTTTAAGAATACGACTATTATAAGTGTAACAATTGATAAGGTAGGTTGAAATTCAAGTAAATATGTAAAAATCCACTAAAGTTTTACATGTTTATTTGCAGTCCCATTTTCAATCCTTGAGTTTCTGTTGGAGGTCACCCCTCATTCTTTATTCGTTCTTGGGTTTTTTAAATTTTTTTTGTTAGGGGTTAGAATTGCTACGGTGAACGGACGCCTAATCAAAGTTAACTACCCCTAAATTCCGTATGTGAGGAGCTAGGCAGTGCAGACTCCACTTTCTAGAGGAAATGGAGTTTGGAGAATGGAGAGCAAGTTTTATTTACTCCAATTTATTTATTCTTTGAAAATCACCGTCTTTCAACTCATGCAGTAGCCTATCTCAACAGCATCAATGTCTCATTAAAATATATAAAATATGGGATACGACGAGTCAAGCACTCATTTTATGGGAGGCACAGCAGAGATGATGACTAGGATGACGCTGGATTACTACATCAAGACGCGATCCCAAGACGAGAAGATGCAAGAATTTCCGAAGAGGGGATATCTGAATCGAAATCAACTGGGTTAGAACTTTCCCTTAAAATGAATAAAACCTCTGCGGTGAGCATTCCCGTCGGAGGAGAGGGCGAAGATCTTGTGCACGCATGCCCCGAGACGGGTTTCGTGAGCATCTCGAAAGCTCGAAACCGACTCATTGAGGGCTTTTCATTGTGGCGCCGAGACGATCGGCGAGTTTGCTCCTGCACCGGTTAGCAAGGCAGATGACTTTTGCTTTGATAGGCATACACTCCTTGAAGTTTTCGAAGCTCAAAAAACTACACATTTTTATGAACTTACCTTTTTGAACATGTTTGCCAAGCATAACGAAAGCCACACTCCTATAGCCGTCCTTTCATATTTAAATGGGCTATCCATATTGACCCCATAAATATGATGCACACAACTTCCTCACTTTTGAACTCACGTTTCTTTGAAAGTTCTCTTTCACTTGTGCTTTTTAGATAAACCTTCCAATATGTTGCCCGTAATGGTTCTCCGGCTCATACTTCTACAGCAGACTAGGATCACACCATCTTTTGAAATATTAGATACACGGATACCTGGAAGCGATTTCACTCCAATTGACAGTTATTTAAAACCACTGTACAAAGAGAAGTTATAGTTCTTTTCTAGTAGGACGGGTATGGACGGGTAGCTGATATTTCCGTTAATGGTAAATAACTATCGGTTATGAGTAATGTTGCCACTAATAATTATTCTTTGGGCACTCCATCCGGGTAAATAATTGTGAATTTGCGTACGGGTGTTTTGAGTTCATTAAAATCAGAAGAATGAGCAGAGATTCCAACTAAAAGAAGACACCCTGACAGAAGAAGTTTACCAGCAACCAGAAAAACAATTTTGAAGTATGGTCACATTACATTATAACATATAGATGAAAAATTTTCCAACATGGCATGGAAGATTGTAGCCGCAGAACAAAGAAGGTTGGACTGAAAATGTGGATTTATGGAAATTTAATGGGGATTGGACGGAAATAAAAAACCTTGCAAAATTTCCACGAGTAATAGAGAGAAGAGATGTTTAAAAGAGATTTTCAAAGGAAGATCCCCGAAGTAAAATAAAGTCGTCGTGCACAATTTACAACACAATTGCCCCGTGACAGGTCTGCAAACTCATGGCTCGCTGAGAGTAATTTTTTAGTGAAAAAAGATAATTTATGAAGATAGCACGTAAAACACAAAGCTGAAAATAAATACAACGACTAAAGCGAAGAGAATAATTCGATATATAAAAACATTTTCAAGTAAATTATACAATATGAAACAAAATCAAATGGAGAATGGCGCCGGCCACGTTGGCCACCAAATCCGTACTCCACCACCCTTCCCCCATACACCATGCATTGCTGAGTTTCATAGGTTGTACATCCGGCCCTGTAACATTCTCATGAAAGCATTAATTAAATTAAAAATAATTGGGAATAATAGAATGGCAGACCAAGTGAGAAATTCTAGGAGGAAATCACGACTAGCGTTAAAATATACGACTTGGGAAGGTTTTTAATTGGTAGTCGATGGGATAGAGGAATTAAGGGGTTAAATAAACTGACCACCGATGATGATCGCATATCGTCGACATTCCACATCAAATTGCATCGCAAAATATTGCATGGTCACGACCAAATGAGATCGCACATCACATTCGTTGCAGATTAATGACACCCAGCCCTAAGGGTTTTCCACGCGTGCCTCTTCCACAGGCCACCGAAACACGAGGGGACGCTGACAATAGAAGCGAGGAGCAAATAACTCGTGACCTTTCCGCCACCGCCGGCGACATTAAAACAAGAATGTCGACGATGGCTCGGAGGGGAGGTGGGGTGGGCAATAGAAGGGCAAGGAGAGAACGGTTAAGAAGGAATTCCATTGAACTCAAAAGAGTTGCACATATTCCCCAAAAAATTCCGTCGTTCACTGGCACTCGGCCACTTAGGAAATCGATTCAACACGAAATGAATCGAATTTTTCACTGAACTCCAACTTTAGGCTCAGGATGACCCTTGCGACAACTAACAATAAGGGAGTATTTACCGCTTAAAGAATGTTTAAAAGAAAATATGTAATATTTCCTCTTCCAAACTTTCAATACAAGTGTCACCTTCTTTAAGAAGGATACGTACTACGTTTCGTACAAACACAAGAAGAATTCTCAAAATTAAAAACATTTTCGGGAGATTCCTTTCTAATTTCCTTCCGTCTTTCTTTTCGCATTGATCCTCAAACAACAAATTCCAATTTCCTTCAACTTTCATGAATTTATCCAGCATTTCTTGCGTTTTATACTCATTATTCAAGTCCTCTTTTTTTACATCTTTTTGAATGCCTGGTATGTATACAATTAGCATATTTACACGCTAGAGCCTCGAAAAGTATGTGAACTTTTACAACATTCTTTCATCTAAATATGAGCAAGTGTATTAGAGGAAATACCAAGCAAGCCATTAAATCTCTCGAGAAGTTTGGGAAAAGTATATTTTCCAAAGTTAAGTTTTATAACCGAAGCATTAAAGCTGAAGAGCATTAAATTCCTCATTGGATTGGATTTTGGGGCGGCGACCGACAGCTGAGGTCATTTGCGCCATAGAGGATAGGTAAGGTAGGAAGGGTGGATGGAAACCCGGCGTCGGCATTAGCTTGCTCTTAACGAAAGGCTCCAAGAGGACAACGGTTTAACGTCTCATCCGACACACATAGTACAGGGATTTGAACCCTGGCCGCCCGTATGATTAGACAGTACACTAGCCACCACATCAACCCGATCCCCTTAAATTCTTCATCTACTGACAATGAGTAAGGATACGAAAGGTTTAAGCAGGAGCGGTAAACTTTTCGTTGTTTTCCGGCTGATATCACACGACACCTGTACAAAAATGAGACTTCAACCTGCGACATCCGAGCTGTTACAAACTACTTCAACATTCGCAGAAAATCTATAAATAGATTGCCTTTACGATGGGACAGCTACTCTTTTACATTGAGAGGTGCAACCACAGTCGAAGTATTTACGAAGGCTTCCACGGTTGTGCTGTAATTTAGAATTGTTTGGGGCCTTCCCTCGTCTCAGAATATTAGTGGAAATGATCAGATGATGATGCCGACTGGAATGCCGGCGAAACGGTTGTCCTCTATTATGCTGGAAGGTTGGAAAAACCCGGGATATCCTAAATCCCTGTTGAATTCACTGGTGTAGCACGTAAGAATTGTACAATAGACAAACATTGGCAGGACTATCACGAGAAATCACATCAATATAAGTTCTCTGGGGAGTCAAAATGGTGATAATTAAGAAAAGACTAATACTGCATATGATAACTCTAGTAAGAGAAGAACAATTACAGATGGAGAGTTAAGCATTCTGATTTTTCACGCAAGCATATTCTGTGCACGCACACTATTTCACATCTTGGTGTCCTGGTTGTTTCTTACTGCCACAGAATCATTATCATTAATAGGAAAATTAGCAAAAGACGCGTGCATTACGTAAGACAGATAGAGAGAAGGAATATTATTTAAGCATATGATAGGGAAAATTGCTAACAAGAAATGGCCGGTGCTGAATGAAGATACTGAAACTATTGTGTGACAACGGATCAAATGGAAGGTTTGTTTAAGCCAATGATAATACAAAAGATGTAGTGTACGCTTTAAATTTTGTTGCTGATAGGTATAAAATGCACAGCATTGTAGTATCCAAAAGTAAAATGCATGCAAGAGTGTAGTTTCGTATATATGATTCAACTGCAAATAGAATAAGAATAATTACATGATTATTAGCTCACTTCAGTTATTTCAGTCAACAATCTTGAAAAACAAACCATTACCTGAGCATCAGTTTCCAAAAGTTAATCACGAAAATCTCATTCTTGAGTAAATATATTCGAATGAGAACTTTTATGCACCAGTTATTTACTCGCAAATCTAATTCTGCCATCAAAACAAGGCCACAACGGAATACAAGCATTGATTTCATCTTTAGATCTACACCTGTAGGTAATCTAAACTTGTACATCTATTTTCCTATCTTGTGTCCCCTGGTTTGAGTAAATAAAAAAGTCACTTAAGTATAAGAGCTATAGGTTTGTCAAACATTTATACCACTTGAAGTTTAATAACGTTCAATACTATAAAGTTCACTACTGTCAATTAAATCATACGTGTTCTTTATGAGTAGAGAAATTCTCAAAGACATTCCAAAACTTAGTAAAAACACGATCAACAATTTCTCAATAAACTTTCCTCATCATGTACAACACATAATTGGTATCATTTCACCCGATATCGAGCACAACTTGATGCTTTGGTTCTAAAGTCATGTAGGGCACAAGAGTAGATTACTCCGACCAGGAATCAAAGTGCGAGGTAAAAACAATACGTAACACACACACTAAATCGCGTACGATGCGCTACTCCCGCGCAAGATGAGGTGTTACTTTTATTTCAGAAAGATTATCAATAGATAACCCTTTGCAGAACAGCAAAAATGTGAAGTACTCCGAAATAAGCAATCTCAAAGACAGATTTGGAATTTTAGATGCACGAAAATGAAGATTCCTCTTAAATGGTCCTTTTAAATTCAGACTTGCACTCAGCATTTGGCAAATGGCAAGACTTAAGGCTTAAGTTAAGGCTGAGGGAGAAAGAAGGAATAAATCCGGAAAGATTTTTCTTTGGGAGAAGAGTAAGAATGGAATGAGAGATTGAGAGTTAAAAGAGAGGTATAGAGTTAAGAAGGCGACTAAAAAACACATTCAAATAGAATAGAGTTTGTAAATAATTCAGAGGTAAATATTTAGAGAGGTTTTCAGTGAAAGCCTTTTTTATTGAATAAGGCAACATATCAAAGACATAGAGCCCATGAAAATAGCAATCAATAAATTAGAGCAAAATACAAAAGCTCAGGTGATATTTTTTCAAAAAGGTCAAGCAAATGGAACTAGCACATTGAGCCAAACTGACACTACGTTGAATGTAAAAATTAATAGAATATAAAGGGGATTGAAAGAGGATTCATTGCAGGTGAGAAGAAAGAGGATAAATGTCCTTTAATAGCCACCGCTGGCATGATGTGGGGCAAACATTCACAAGTATTCATACTTCATTTCGATTTACTCAAAGAACGATCGCAAAAAGAGGCATGTTGTGCTAAGAGGCAGATGAACTAGAACCCAACTGAAAGGTATCGTAAACAAGGCAAATTCACAACGCCAAGGCAAAGTAAAAACAGGTACCTTCTGAACCTCTAACGGTATGCCCACAAATAGTCGCATTGACCTCTGAAATAATCTGCGACCCGTCTTGACCGCTATGAAAACTAAAAATGAATATCACTCCCGGTGATTTCAAATCACGGATGAATAAAGCTGAGCAAACTCAGAAAGGAGATAAATTTTATAAAAGGCCCACTTTTTCGCAGCAGGCCAAACGAGTTAACCACTTTTTAAAAACCAAAAAACGAAGAGCAAGTTTCATTCCCAAATGCTCTCAAAAACTGAAAATATCACGGTCAACGAAGAAGCAACGGAAAGCCCCAGTTTCACCTCTTTAAGCAGGGATTATGCAATCAGAGATGCCCATAAAAAGAACCGGATGATTCTCGGTCGTCCTTGAGAATGAAAAAATATAACGGATTCCTCTTGACGAGGCATATAATGAGCATTCCTTTCAGCCCACTGCTCCGGCCATCCCCTGCTTTGAAGAAAGGAATTATGCCCAGTTGGTACGACGACCACTAAAATAATTGGGCCATTGAGAACTCGGTGAAAACCTGGAGATGGTAATTTAACCTAATCCTTCAACAACTTTCTCCAAAGATTAGAAAATTAATGGCAAGGTATTTCCTAATTTTAAAGAAGGCAATTTTCTCCGAAAACAACTCAAACCCATTTGTAGTTCCATACATATTATGACAAATACAAACACATTTTAGTTCAAACTTTGACGTCGCTAATAATCTCTAATAATACAATTTGAATAACCAAATTTAGCATTGTTAATACGTTGTTACATCAAGAATGAAATGCAATTTTTCAAGTTTTAATAGAAAAATAAATAAATCAATAATTAATCTTACTAAATTACGATAAATATAGTGTAAGTAATAACTCATAAGAACATCTTTAATTTGCGTTCTATATAAGAATGAGAAGAAAAATATCTAATAACTTGAATAATATGTACTTACTTCAGTAAAAAACTTAACCCCAAACCAGCCCATTTTTATCAAACTTGTACGAGTGCAATCCTATTTAATACCTAATTTAACTTCCAATTTCAATAATATTTAATTTAATAATTTGATTTGATATGACTTATCTCAATTTTAATAGACCTACAAAAATAAATCAAAATATCCCTTTAATAAACCAGGATAAAATTGGTGTCAACATCAATTTATATATATGCTCTGTGTAAGAAAAAAAGGCGAAATAATTTTATCAGCATTCCCTGCAATCAAAAGTTTAAAAAACATCAATTTAAAAAATATTTTCGTCAGAAATCAATCAAAGAGAAAGAACTATTCCATTTGTCTGAATTCATCCCTTCAGAATCCGACAAGAAAATAAAATTCAATGGCACAATTGGCTAAATAACAATAACATAGTCACAGAAGTGTATAAAAGATCGATGAACAATTTTCATAATCAATTACTTTTGCATAAAATTAAGGTGAGCTACAAAAAAGAGGAGAAGAAAAATTGAAAATTGAAGAAAAGAATAAGTTTGACTCCTATACATGAATATAAGAGGAAATGACGACAAAATATAAAAGTAAACCCTAAACTTTTCGCTCAGAAGCATCGACTACTACTCCCATTCCTCAAGAAAATATGAAAATTTTCAAATATCAATAGAATCAATACTCCAAAATCCTAAATCGTAGGTTGATGTGGTACGAGCAAGGTTGAGCTGATTAAGCAGAGCAGGGTTATGGCATTGGCGCACCGTTCACACCAACGTTGCCTTTAACAACTTAAGCAAAGTTCACATACATTTTTGCTAAGCATGTTTTAAGGCAAGGTATTAAACAACTACATATAATCGCAGTTACCATCAATTTCTTTCAACTTCACATTATATAAAAAGGATTGTGGAATATGACCGTCTTCACTATGTTTTACTGCTCCTCTTCCTTATAAACACTCTTGGGAACAGTTCTCCATCAAAAATGTACCAAATCAAACAACCGAGCATCTCCCAATAGGGTTCACCCCATAAAGACATACAAATTCCAGAAAAACCGGGAGAAATCATCCAATCCATTTGAGCCAAGATTTTAAGCTTCTTCATTCAACTAAGAAATGATACGATTTCAACGATAAATTACATCATATTGGACGCGTCAATTTACCTTTTTGTACCAATGAAGCTCTAAAATAATTTCTATTTTTGAGACTGTTGTCTGACTTAAAAACTGGTGACTGCCTTCAGTCATTTTTGGCAAGACTAATGACTGATTAACACAGATTTCATTTCCCTAATTCCAAAAATTTACATGCCGTCAATATGAAAAAGTTTGCCTCCTGCGCTTTATTCTTTGGGAAATATTGTTGATTCCGTCTTTTTTTCGGGAGATAATTGTCCCAGTGCAATAGTGCTTCTTTGTGAGAGCTAACGAAAAAAAATATTACTAAAAGAATCGTGATATAATCGCCTTTGATCGTGATATAATTCATGGCAGAGAACTTAGCTACAACTTCTTTTAAGCCATATTTCCCTACAACCTCTTAATTAATACTTTTCCAACAGACATAGCGGAACAACGGACAATGCATAATAGTTTGCAGCATAGTGGAAAATTATTCAAAATTTGACATCATTTTTAATAGGAAGTTTTATTGGTAAGTGGAGCCTCCGTCTTCTATGGATTTTTGTACCAACCAAGCTCTCATCAATGCTCAATTTTATGCGTGGAATGAAATGAAATTGGAATACCGTATCTGACAACACGACAAAACTTGAACGAAGGACACCAAGTGGACCGATGGCGTCAGGATTTCACGAGGAGAAATTATTTAAGATTTGGAATTGATTTCGAGGGACGGATTTCAAGTACCATGGGTCTGATCTGAAATTAGCTGTCAACCAGGGCCAAAATAACGCTAAAATGTACATAATTGTATATTATGCACGCAAGTGGGAAAGAAGTAAAATGAGGTTAAAAATACTGTTCTGAGAATTTTTCGCTTGAGTCAAAACTCTTTTCACCAATGTTTAGTTGGAAAAAATCGAAAGTAAGCAAGTGTTACAATGAAACTAGGATAATTCAAATAATTTTTCGAGGATGTATGTATTAATACGTCCCCCATCAGACCCTCTTCTTTACCAGCAACTTCTACTGCTGCTACTACCGGAAAAATAACAGACGCAGATTCTCTAGCGTCATACTCATATCAATAACTTTTCGTATCACACAAGATTTCGGTAGGATAACGAGGCCTTTCTCACTTACTGAACAGGAGCCCAGCATATAATAAATATTATTTTAAATTTACAGTGGTAGGAACAAACTCTATAAATTTACGTGTATAATGCCCACTGAAAAATAAAATATTTAAATAGACGAAGAGGTGATTCTCAGAGCACTCACTTTAATTCTTTATAATTGACATTGACAAGTTTAACAATTATGTGAAATGTACATAACATAGGCAGTAACAAAATGAAAATCCGAATTAATTGTGGCGATACTGTGCAGCCTTTGTTCCTCATTATTTTCTGTACTTACCAAAGCTAAGAGAGAAAAGTCAAATCCAAGTATTTTCATCATCAGAGCAATATAGCCTACGGACATGGACTCAACTTTAGAGTCAAAGAATCCACTGTTGATTTGATTACCCATGAAGGGCAGAGTTATATGTTAAAGTTCGAGGTCTTTTCATCTCACTTAACGATACAAGGTTCTTCCTCAATAAGTTTTTGTTATTCCGACACAATGTGATTCCTCAAAGCTCAGGCTTGAATGTATACGAAGTTCAAATTCTTAAAAGTCAAGTATAAGAATGGGCAGCAATTTAAAAAGGATTCTTATTTGTTTCAGAGGCTGCAGTAGCTGAAAAAGACAAGAAATTAATCCTACACACAACCTTCAGAGACGTTGCTGGCAAAGATAAATTCGCCTTGGGGTAAGGTAATACTCTAACCAGGCCCCACGCATTTTATGAACACCAATATTTTCCCACTATTGCAGTGTGACTTTTCATTGAACTCTTCATTAATTACACCAAACTTTAAAAATGTTCCAAGCCGAACTATTCAATCTTAAGCCTTAAATTGAATAAAAAATGAAATTAAAAGGAGTAATTTTAAAATAAAATGCACCTCGGTAATCAAGAAAAATAAAGCCTTTTCCATTCGCTTATACTGGGTTATACTATAAAAAAGCACTTACCAAACAGGTGCAGCAGAAATATTGAAAAGCGACTATACAGTCGAAAACCAATACATTTGATAAACATTGATGGCCAAAATTAATAATCCATACATAAAGTGGCACCATTTCACTAAAGGCTAATACTCTTCATTTAAGCCAATGGAGTTATATACTCCGATTACTAACGACGCATATTTACATGTTCACAAGGACTTAAATCAAGTTGTTGCATTTTAGCGTAGCTTTTTATCACTCCGATGACACTATTTTCAGTATTTTGCTCATGTGAATTTCACCAATCTTCCTAGTATACTACTAGGATTTGTTGCAACCGTTACTCCGAATAAATGCGCGTTACCAGATTTTTTTTATTTTAGCGCATTGCATTGAAATTTACTGAGTGAATTGAATGCACCAGACTAGTATAAAAACTGCGCTTCATGACGAATGTAAAGCACATTAAACTTTTCAACGATCTGTGGATGAGTCTTTGAACCGATTCCACCACAAATCAAGATTTTTATCCTTCATTAGGCCTTTACCATACCTTTTCCAAATCGAATTAAAATGTTTTCCATTCAAAACACTTCAGTAGTGAGCGACCAAGATGCGTGAATAAATTAACTGAGAACAGTAAGTAATGCTTTAAATGGTTTTATTCATAAAAAAGACATTAACTCCTAGCTAAAAAACTAATTTTAAATATAGGAAGCATCGAAAACTGGACTATTTCGTTCACTTGAATTACTTAGCAGCATAAAACTCATTTCCCAGGACTCGTCACTCGACCCCAGCCTTCCACTTGCAAGTGCATCATAACCTTTCGTATGCACTATGGAAATTTACGTGAAGCGGAGACCCAGTCCACAAATACAGAAATGCTGAATATACTCGCACACACCTGAATAAACCAAACAATGAGTCGAAAATACACTATGAACTACGAGCCATATAATCCATACACACGGGCAAGATAAAAAGTGGCTATTCAGTTTTCTCGACAACATTTTTTCATTAGAGGGTGGAGTAGCATTGAAAGGTATTATTCAGGAATTTTTTGATCATCTATTAAGAGAAGGTTTTCACTAAAGGGAAAAGCCGACTGCAGAAACTTTGGCAAAAATCATGCTAAAGGGGTGAGGAGACTACTGTGGAGCGACAAATAGCAGCCGTTAATGGAATACAATTCTTGAAAATATTAGAAAATGCGAATTACAACTTAAGACGCAGGAGGAGAGTAAATTAATACTCCGTTAAATTCAATATTTGAAAATTCACGTAATAATTAGATACATTACGACGATTTTAACTTCTACGATAAAGGTATCGCACTTCCTTGCATTATAATGAAGAGCTAGCCATAAAACACAAATATATGAATTGACATCCTTACTCACCATTGATAAATTTACTGCATTTTTTAGATGGCAAGACAAGCTTTCATTAATACACTGGATCTTTAATGAATTCGATAAATGATTCCCAAATAGTTGAAGACTTTTAAAATACCATTACTTAAAAAAAAAATCAATGCTCTTGGCGCCGACCATTCTAGCTCGTTCACTTAATCAGTGGTCTATTGATTCAATTAGAGCCAATTCCAAATTGCACCTCAATAAAGGATTTTAAATTCGCCGAATTGTGTAAAGTGATTGCCAAAACGACATAATGACGTTGAGTCAACTGAACCAACTACCATGAACGACTTACGCGCCTCGTAGCGTTCGGACTCGAACCACATAGAATAACTTTAAGTCTAACTCCCATTAGAGATCGCCGAGCGTGTTTGAGACTATTACGACAACGGGCTATTATTTAAACAACTCGCATAATATTATCAACGTTTTCCTCAAAAATATTTTACTAACGTGGAGGTTTTTCTCGACAGTTTTTCATAAAGTAAAACTATATTTTTATGGAAATAATACTTTTAAAAGGTATAACCTCTAGCTCATATGTAAATAGTAACAATTTTTTAATTCCATTGAGTCACCGAAAATCTAGCTATTATGCATACAACTGTGTAGGATATAGAGGGATATGAAACGAAATTAATTGAAGCCAAAAGAAGCGACTTTCTGTGGCTTTGGTTACAATGACACTTTCCACGTATTATGAACAAAATGAAACTAAAGTTCAGGAATTTATCAGACAGGAGCAAAGCATGGAATCACTTGCTACCGACTGTAGTCGAAAAAAGCAGCCTCCCAGACTTATGTGCACTGAGTCAGGGTGTTCGACCGGGCTGATATTTCCATATCTCAGACTGTGTCGTCTACATAAGGCCGACGTTCAGATGCCGAATTCGTACCAACGAATCATCGAACAGCATAAACAGGGTGGCTTCTGATATCCGATTTTTAAATTCCCTGATTTTTCCCTGATGGATATACCAATTTCCTCGAACAATCGCCAAAAGGTCATCTATTATTGGAAACTTTTTTCTAAATCTTCTACAGCAGCTTTAAATTTTCCAAATTTTCTAATCATCGTCTCGTATTTTTAGAACTGCGAGCACGTATTTACTGTAAGCTTGTGTTCTCCAGGTACATCTCGACCTAAGTTTCGGAAGTTAAAATAAAACTCGAGGTATTAATTTCCTAATAACATAGACCCGGATTCCTAGTGTTGAGCGTAATGATCATGAATTTTACTACTACTAGGCAAATATCGCAATAAGGATATACAAAAGGGATACATTGTACGTCTCATTCATAACTTATAAGATTCACAACTGAATATTCCACGAATTGATGGTGCTTATTCCATGCACGTCAGCGACGGACTTTAATTTCAGTTGGTGAAATCAAGGGCGGGAAAGATGGGCCGATAAACGTAATGGAAGAACAATAACGAGGATTCCTATCCCAGTTTCCCCCTGACTGTTACAAGAATTCCCTCACTTTTCTCTGGCATATCCAGAAATTCAAAATTCCCTGATAATTCCAGGTTTTCCCAGTTTTCCCTGACGATCGTCACCCTGATAAAGACCCTGACCTTGTGGAAAACTCGGGAGGAATTTCAGTTCCTAAAGCGGAAGAATATGGCACCAAAATTATCTCGCCGGATAAAACTAAAAAAAAGATTGATGATCAAGAGTGCAAATCCTCTCCAATCGGAACGGAGCCTTCATTATGTGCGCCGACTCTTTCACACTCCGCCTTTCTTCTCGCGGTAACACATTCGTTTCCTCCCCCGACTCGATACACACCTCCGTCCCCATGCAAACTCCCATATGCCGATACCCCCCCGCCATGGTAGTTAGGAACGAGCCAGCCAGACAACCCATAGCTTTGAATCCCACCTCATACTAATGGACTTTGAGGTAGGTTGTCTTAGGATTAGATTAGCCGAGATGGTGTGATGTAATTGTGATCTCCTTCCCGCTCTAAGTTATGCCCTTCTACTTGAATGGTTAGCTTAGCCATTTTTGGTGAGATTCTAAATATTACTTTAGTTTTCCTATAATTAGTCTTCATAAATACCTCTCACACTGACTCTGTAATGCATTTATAAATGATTGTAGCTGCTTTGCTGACTGGGTTACCAGAGCTTGGTCATCCACAAACATGTCTTAATCAGTTCCCCTCCTGCCATCAAACCACCTGAAAGTTCTTCTCAAGCCTCTCTTAACATGTCTTTAACAAATATATTGAATTGCACAGGCAACATTGAGCAACCCTGTCTCACTCCTCTTCCTAATACTGCCCATCCTGATTCTCTATCGTCTACCTTAACCTGAGCAATATCAGACATGTAAAGGTTTTGAACGAGTTTCACTCTCTCTGACTGGCTCCGACATCCTAAATATCACAGTGTATAAAAAAGAAAATAAAAACCTATAAATGCCTATTGCATTTCATTTTTGTTTTGAATGTGGTAACAAATGGGAATAATCTGCAAGTTAAGAAATATCCAGAAAACAATTTAATGGTTATGGTATGGATATCTAATCATAGGATGATTTTAGATAATCTATAGGTGTCTAAAGCCGAGAAATTTGCATATTCTATGGATGTCCATGAAATGTTATACGGATAAATCTCGATATTATATGAATATGGGTTTAGATATTGTATGGCTATCCAGTGGATATTGATTGCTAATTGGGTAAAGACCCTAACCTTGTGGAAGCCTCGGGAGGAATTTCATCTCCTGCAGGAGCACAATATGGCACCGAAAATATCTCGCCGGATAAAACGTCTACATGCCATTGATGATCGAGAGTGCAAATCCTCTCCAATCGGAACGGAGCCTTCATTCATGTGCGCCGACTCTTTCACTCTCCGCCTTTCTTCTCGCGCTCACACATTCGTTTCCTCCCCCGACTCGATACACACCTCCGTCCCCACGCTAACCAACCCCCCCGCTACTCCAGTCCTCCCCGCACCTCGACACTTTCTCCTTTCGGAGTCGCCTCCCCAGCGCTTGGACGGGGAAAGGGACGCTCTCCTCCCAAAACTGGTCCACTTACCTTCCTTGTACCCTTGCCCCTCTGTCCGTCTTCACCCCCCCCTCCCCCTCCTCTCCATCCCGCCGAGACTGACTTCCACGCCCTACTACGCTCCCTCCTCCCCCCTCTCCACCCCTTTCACAGTCTCCGGGCGCCTCCGAGAGAAACAACCCGCCCTCTTCCCCGCGGGCCGCTCTCGTGTATAAAAGGTTTCCCTCCGACGATACACATCCCAGACAGAGGATCCCAAAACGACGGCAGCAGCTCCCAAGTGTGTGGCGCGGACGACTTTTTTTCCCTGACTAGACTTAAGTATCTTTTTTTTCAAGTCGAAAGGGGAGGACAACGTCGCCAAACATCACCCGAAAGTGACAACTTGCGCCTTCGGCTCTTCATTTGTCTTGCCGGTAGATTTCGCTCGAGGCGGTTTGGATCACAGCCGCGAGATGGCGCGAAGATCACTGATCGTGAGTAGGAAAGGAAGAGGTGCCGGGGTGGCGCTTAAATTCATTTGAATGGATTCTTGCGACGTCGTTTCCCCCATCGGCGTGATAAGACTGATTGAAAGTCATGCATAACAGACCATTTTTTTCAATCTAAATATAGAGTAATAGCGCAAGATCAGCAATTATGTCGAAGATGTGGAAACATTCACATCAATCGAACGTCAATTAAGCTATCTTTCATTTATTTATGTAAAACGTTAGGGATTTGTCTTTAGTGTCAGCTGTTCATTCGAAATAATATTTAAAGAAAAGCTTTCAATTCTGTAAAATTCGATATAATCAACATTAATCTCTCAGAACTATGAATTCATAATCAAGTATTTCACATTGTTTATTGGCAAACATAAAATAAGCCCCACCCAATCTGCCATGGTAATTAAATTCGACTAGGAAAATACTAGAGAGCAAATTATTGTTTCTAGACACTAGAGAGGATATCTTTATTCCAAAAATAATTATTGATTTGCATTTACATTAGCCAACATGTTGAACCACCTTTTCTTTCTAGTTTTTTATTCGTTCGACTCAAAATCAGTGAATAATATTTTTTCCCCAAAATATCTGCTATTAATGAAAGTCACTTCAACTACTTAGGTGACGGCGATGGTGTTGCTCTTTGTGGGAGCTTCGCTAGCAAGGCCACAGACCCCACCGGGGCGCTACCATTTCACGGCGCCGCCACTCAGCGAAGAGGACAGGCAGCCAAAGCTCAACAAAGATGGGAAGGAGATAGTGACGCCCATCCCCATCCTGAGACTGGAGCGTGAGCAGGGAGAGGACGGGAGCTACAGGACGAGGTAATGCAGCAATCCTCATGTGCGAGACTCATCACCTGAAGGAGTCTAAAACCTATAGAAATATTTTTGGAAACCCAATCACACAGATTTTTAGCAATCCGAGACTAGCCACGGAGTTCCAATTTTACGGAGTCACCCGCAATGCACAATTGTGCGAAATTCCACATATAAAAAATCATCCGCCTTGACCGGGATCCACAGGGGAAGACAACGCCTCGGTAGTTTAACTGGCTAAAGCACTCTGCCGGAAATCGAGGGATCCCAGCCCCGGCCAAGGCGGATGATTTTTTCTGGGCAATTTCGCTCATTCGGACAGCATGAATAACAACGGTCAAAGAAAAAATTAAATACCATTTTAAAATATTTTAATTCCTGAGCACAAGATTTCATGAAACCACTTCGTGCACCAAATGATAAAGAAAAGCAATTATTTTTCAATCTTAAATGCAGGAATCAATCACTCATTAATAAAAGTAAAATTGTACTAGATATTTCTAATATCGAGGTAAGCACATTTTACTTGAACTTACAGATTTGTACCACTCAATAGGTTTAATTTTACGGTCTGACGAATGTTTGCTCCTTCTAGAATGGCTCATCCGAAGATTAGCGGTAATGATCGTAGCATAAGTCATTAACTCTCGAATAGCAATAAAATCAAAATAGAAATTCCTGAGCATGATTGTGGTAATTTTCCTCAATACTATAAAAGAATTTTAATATCTTGATTTAAGTGCCGATTCGGATATTGAAGGTTCATTTTCTGACACTATTCAGTCTTTTCAGAAATATATTCTCTTCCATCATACTTAAATACACACAAAAACAAGTTCTTTATCAAGATTTGGTTAACTACGTCTACATACTACGCCGCGTGGGAGCTAGGCGTTATGTTACCGAGATACGCAACATGCTGACTGACCACCGGGTAGCGGCAAATACGGTAAATGCCATCAGTAAGCATGGCGCAGGCAAACGAAGGAAATTTATGTTAAAAATTAGAAGTTCAGGCGTAGAGAATGATTTAGTAAATTACCAAAAAAGTACAGAGCATAAAAATAATCAAAGGAGTATATAATAATTATAATGATGAATATAAGTTATATCTTTATGTATTTTGTGTTAAATACCGTACACATCAGCAGATAACAAGGATGAGGCATATATCCCTACCTATGGGCGTCAGCATTAATGAACAACTATTTCCCATCGCCATTACTTAAACTACGACAGGAGAAAAACTTCTTATTTCGTGGCTTTAACATATGGCTACTTTTAATTGAGGTCAGTATTAAACATTCGAGAAGAAAATTGGATATCTACTACACCTGGTAGGATTCTCATCCGATTTCATTATATTCTGTAAAAGGTAGCCATGTACGATAAGCCAATAAAAACTTCTATTTAGATGATTCTTGGGAGTAAAACTTGATTATGCAATACCTTTCGGCTGAGGCACAAGACGGATATCACACATCTTTGACACTTTCCTTACGAAACATGTTACGAAACTCTATTTGGCCGAACTGTTATGGGGCGATATATTAAAGTGAGTGGGAAGAGATGAGCATGCTTAAAGGTCAGAAAAAAGAACGTCAAAAGAAAGGAGAAAGCGTTTGGAGGTGTGGAGATTCCTCACAGCGGAGGAAGGGTAAGATTCAACCGAATACGCTCGGATTGGTGATGGGCCACGGAAGACAGAGGGAGGTATTATTAGGCGGAGACAAGAGAGACGCGAGAAAATATTCTTCGGGGATTATAATTACGGCAGGCACGCAGGAGAAATGATTGGGAGCCGACCATCTCCTCTACGACTTTTAACATGAGGTTTCCAGAACAATTTCTTTACGACAAACTGTTGGCTTATATTTTTGATAGCACATCAAATGAACATCAGAGAAATAAGATTTTTAAAATTTTCCCGATAATATTTTTACAAACGACATTATTCAAAGATCAAAATCAGAAACACTTTCATACATTTCACAAAAAACAAAACATTTTGAAACAAGGTATACCAAATTAGTTTTCCGAATTCAAATTAAGGTTTAACTACCCGGCACATTTTTATGTATGTCTTACACACTCAAAGCAAAAACGCGAAGTTGACCTATTGTGTACGTGATTCTGCAATAAATAGTAAAACCTCTTCTCTGCGTATGGCATGAACGATATTCAGCCTGATGTACAATGCTAATTATAATTCCAATCGTCAGAAAAGACATTTTTAGAAAACTAAATACAACCACACACAGTAGGAATAAGCGTAGAAAATTAGCCAATCGCACTCCAATGTTGCGACACCAGAATCATAGTCATATGCAATCCCAGACCACAGATCATTTAGCTTTAAGAAAATAAGTAGGCATTTCTTCCGCATCAATCCGGTGAACTGAGTCACTCGTCAATTTCACGGAGCCTCTCGTACTATAATGAAATTATAAATTCTCTCGGATCCCCAGTGTGCGCCACGGCCCTTCCACGGAACCATCCAGCTTCACGGCCGACTTTCTCTCTCACTCGACGGATAAGTGCTCCCTGGTTAAACCCGTCTTCCAAAATTACCCCAAGAGTGTTCCCTGAGCCCGCATTTACACGCACTCACATACACACTCCACTTTCATAAACACTTTTACAAAGACGAACTCTTCATCGTGTCATTATTCAAATCTTTTTAGGGTTTTTTTTTACGTTCAGCTTCCTGGGACTCATTTTCAGCGGCGGAGAAAGCGTCGACGGCACGTGAGCACGAACACGCATCTTCTTCTTTTTTGAGTGACATCACTCATTCTCTCCACGGGAGCTTTCCGGATATAAATGAAGCGTTTCTCAATCGCTGATGGAATTGCCTCATGCTCGTCACACCCAATGTCGTAGGAAAATTTTCTTCTACATTACTAGTTTAATACTTTGACGTTTACCAACACATAGTATAGGAATTAGGGCCCAATTTCAAGAGAATATTATTTCCTGAGTTATGCCGATGGAAATAGAATACTAAGCCCATTTACATGCTTGAACTATGAAGACAGAGTTTTGATTTGGTTCTATAGCAATATTTGTATGAAATATCATGGCTGGTACTGTGAATATCAGGAATTTATAGTACCGATCATTTGATTGCTCACAAATGTAACGAAATACCCGAAATGGAGCAATTACCTCATAAAATGTCTTATTTAAATGGGATTTAGTCTGTCTTATGACTTTTGTTGTTCACATTAACATAACCTTAAGAAAATATATGGTTAGCTCAAACTATATATTTTTTAAATCAGAGCCTACAGCTCTGTTTTTGGGTTTTTCTTCAATTACGCCCTAAAATTACCTTGAACTTAATTAGTGATACATACTTGAAATAAGTTAATCAGATAAAGTAGATCATGCCTCCCTCCTAATGGAGGAATATAAGGGGAATTCCATACCGAAACGCTTTCTATCGAATAATTTCCTTAGTTTAAATATATTTATCAAAATTGATAGGTATAAAGAATTATGAATAAGAATGTCGATTTAAAAAAACGCTACAGTAATTAATCGATCTGACAGCAGCACGTTCTAATGGAATCTGACCAGGAATTGAGGCAAAATTACAGGACACGAAATTGTAAGAACATGGATTCATTCATTCAACACTTAACGAACAATAACGACAAAATAGAAACAACATAATAAAGACAATTATGAGAAAAGAACTATCATAGAATGTTGGAAAATTAGGCGGCACTAATACACTAATGTTTTTATCGATCATAACAAATCTCTCAATGCGGGACCAATGAAGTCAAATCTTACCCAAAGAAAGATGTGGTAATTAATTTAAAGTCCAGTCATAAATAAAAACTTGACTGACTTGAAGCTCAGGTTTAATAATTCTGCGGGTAGGCCATAGGATCGCTTTGACAACTCGCATATCATTTTTGCAGTAAACGACAGAATTTTATAACGATCATAACTTAACAGAGGAACTTGGCACCGAGCAGAGATAGGAAAAAAATAGCAAACCCTAAAATTACGACCGAGCCACCCCTTCACAGTAGTAACTAACTGCACTTCCCTTGCAGCACTATAATTTATGCAGATACAAAGGTCGTACATCAATTTTATTGCGGCTGCAGCACTTGTTGAAATTACGCAAGCGCAGTCGCGTTGAACTCACTCTCCCCCATCGGCTGCCGCTTTGAGGCTGCGGGCGAGGCGCGACAGCGGGAGGTGGGGGGGTTGGTGAGTGGTATGGGGTATCTGCGGCACCGTGACCTCCTCCCAGTCGACTCTCACCATCTTCATTTCTTTCCTCTTTCCCGCCGCCCCCCTCCTCTCCCCTACCCCCTATCCAACCCGACACGCAGCCCGCCTCCCAACCCACCCACTCCCGTGAAAGAAGGACCCAGAGAGTGAGGTGCAGCGGAGGAGGAGGAGGCATGATGGCATTTCCACCACCGCTCCTTAAGGGATGGGTCGCCGGCGGATGATGCAACCGAGCGAAGATGACTTTCTTGCCTTTCTACCGGACCGCCTCCTTCCCTCCCCTCACAGCCTCTTCCTCAAGACCCTCCTCACAGCACACCATTCGCCGACGTCGACTTTTAAAGATTCCCATCGGCGCCTTAAGAGGGAGCTGCTCTCGCCGTTTTAAAACGCCCTATCTCACTAAATGCTATCTTTTCGTGACAGTTCCATCTAAGATCATCCCAGGTTTTAATAAAATGTCATCATTTTTCAGGCAACATGATTCTCTCCTGCATTTCTCCGCGAATGCGATGGAGCAAGACACATTGAAACGATTAATAGTGAAATATTTCCAAACATTATGGACAACATATAAGTCATGTTTCCACGATGCACGTAACTGCGTTAGAAGAAGCGTGAAAACAATCAACATTAACATTTCATAGTGTAAAGCGTAAAAAATTGCATAAATGCGTGAGCGCGCGGCCGTAAAATAGCCCCTTTTCTTATTTGGCGCATTTTTTCACGCATCTTTCCAGCCACGCAATAACGCATGAAAATGCATCTTCTAAACACGCCGTTAGGGAAGCCTCCATAGATCCTGGGTCACTGACAACACCTCTCCCATTCCAAGCAGCCACTACACGTAAATTCCCATTGGAGTCTTAGTGGGATCTGCTTTTGCTGTTTTAAAACACCTTTTTTTCCTGTTATCGTTTCGAGAGAGTGCAATTCCTGATCTCACCCGCCTTCGAGATATTATTTTTTTTAGAAACGTGAGTATCGCTTGAATTTTTCCCGAATTAGTTGGAGTTGGACACGCTGAAACGACGTAGAGCAAAATGTTTCCCAATCATTTTTTACCATTTTTCGGGAAGTCTTCGTAGGATCGCAATTCACGGATAATAGCTTCTCCTCCATTCTAAACAGCGTCTTCAGATTAATTCCTATCGTCACCCGAGGGAATTCACTCGCTAATCAAAATATCTTACCAAAATACCTAATTGCTACCTTTTCCTTACTTTAAAATTGTTGGTATTCGGTGGTTTTTAAAGATATTTCATCAATTTTGGTAACGTGTTTATCTCTAGCATTTTTATCGATCAATTATTCTTATTGTGTGAGTTTATTCATACTAGAATGGAATGGATAACTTTGATGGAGTTAGAAGAGTTGAAGAGATTTCAGAAGAAGACACACAAATTTTGTTCAAGTTTTAGGGAAGTCTGCAGAGGACCGCGATTCATGGGTAAGAGTTTCTATACTATTAAAAGTAGAGTCTTCAGGTCACAAAAAAGTAGCCTTCTGTGACGGGATACTTACTGTCCTTGAAGCGCAGAGTACGTAACAGATTTCACAAAAAACAGAATCTAGGGTAAATCCATAAGGAATAATATTTGTGCTTTTCTGCATATTTTTATTTAGCTGGCACAAAGCGTTTAACGGACTTGCGGCATCATCAATTACCGTACCTGATGATGACACACAACGGTGAAACGCATTGTACCAGCTAAATAAATATATGCGGAAGAGTACAAGTATTATTCCTTATGGATACTATAAACTCCACGAAAAGAAGCCTGAATAGGTAGAGTGCAATCTAGGGTAGTGATAAAAGGACCTCATTTCTGTCAAATAGCAAAATTCTGTATGCAATCAACTCTAGGTTTTTACAAATTAAGAAAAACTATTACTATCTGAATTAGAAAAAGAATCAAAATAGCATTGAAAGAGGCACGTGAAAATCGATTATGTTCGATGAATAGAACAAAAAGAAACATTCATTATTATCCTAAGAATTTAATGCCAAATACCATTTCAGAACAGAGTAAGAGTAAATTGTCTAGAAATATGGCTCAAGTAATGCTTTTGTAAAAAAATCATAAGATTGATCGAATCTTAAACTGAAGTATCCCAAAGAAAACGAAATAACTGGATACTGGCCGAATTAATCAGAAAATTCCGGACACCAGACTACCACGTAGAATGGCAGGATGGATGTCAATGTGCAAAGGTGCGAGGTTAGACAAAAAATTAGAGGCACCCAATACTTCCCGATTAGAAATGCATGTATAAATTATTTTCTGAGAAAATTATACCTCTCCAGCTAAATGTCTTAATCAAAGTTTTCCGGAAAGGTACTCAGATCCATTGACCTAAATTTCAAAGTTTTCAAAGTGATATTGCAGAGTAGACCTTAATAACTTCGTACCATCTTTTAAACATTCCGTTATGTAGAGAGTGCGTATTCAGTTGTTTCGTACCCCTACATGAAAGCTATGTCTACGCATTTGCGTCATTTTATGACTGTCCTAATCAACTCGTCAACCATTTGACGAAAGTGACCAGAGACCCGTTATATCACCTTTCACACGGTACTCATCACGTTGCTGCATCTTTAATGCTCGTGACCTGTTGACGGTTGTTATTTCACCCTTCTCAACTCGAGAATCGCACTCATGCAAATGACAGGACCTTCATTATCACCTCAAAGACAAGCAAACGTACAAACTCACATCTATACCAAACAAGGAAATTGCGGGGAACATTGTGAGATTATATTAACATGTGTAAGAAGCAATTACAAGTTACTTAAGGAAAACATTTTGGAATTCGCTCCTCATCAATCGCTCAAGTACGGGAATAAATTATCGGCACATATAGTTAACATTTTCCCGTCGATTTTGTTCTAGTTTATGATGTATTAAAATCTACTCAAAAACTTTCGTCTGCACGACATAGAAATCAAGTAGTAAAAATAAAGTAACGGAAACAGGATTAATAAATTATTAGTAAGAGGAAATGAACTTATACGACATGAACTTCATAAGGCCATCTTCAAGGGCTAATTTTACCTTCATGAGACCAGGCTGTTATGAGATCCGAAATATAACTACCGATTGATATTGGATACGTCGGATTTTAGAACAAATGAGTGTCCTCTGCCTGACGGCAGTTCGTCTTTCTCCGTAATGTTTTCTCATGGTATCCACCATAATAGGCCTTAACGATATTTTAATTTTAAATAGTTCATATTTCCTTTATACCAGCGATATCCTCCTAAAAAATATGAAAAAGTTTCGCTAATCGTCGAATCATCCCTTTAGAGGCTTTCTGTGGACACAACATCCACTGAAACGAATCAGAAAGGCTCGCTGAGATATCATTTACCCCTTGAAGATCGTCTTTCACACAGACTTACTCATCTCGACTCCAAATCCATTATATCAGATACATAAAGTTATTTCGACGTCTTTTTCCTTCTATAACCAGGCGCATACTTCCATATAAAATTTCTCCGGCAAAATGTTTGTGAGTTACGCTCACGGGTTTCCGCTTTCGAACGGCTGACGTTACATCTACATATGCTTATGAAATCGGGCCCACGCATCATTTCCACTTTCACTTTCTATAGACCTTCTTCACAGTTTTGGGGGCGTCCGGTACTTAAAAGAGATATTTTAAATTATGACTCATTTCTCCTCGTAAACCATGCCTCTGAGATCAGGCGTAATTTTTGCCGAACTGCAGATTATTTGCTGCCATGATTTATAACGGATATATTATTGAAACAATAAGATATTAATCCACCGAATTAATTCCAAAACTCCACCATCAGTATTAAAGTCAGTTGAAATAGTAACCATTTACAGGTACTAGTCACCCATATACATATAACGAAATGAGATTTCATAAATTTTAAGAGCGTTTTAAATCCAAAGCTTAGATTTACTGATTAATAATTTAAAGCAGGATGGCAGTTGAATGTGGCTGTGAATCTAAGGACATCATAATGAATTCATGGTGACAACACAGTTGATGTCTTGGGAAGTGCGAGCATGCAGCTCTTGAATTATCCTGAAATAGCTTGAGGATGGGCTAAATAATTCAATACACATTAATATATCTAACATAAAATACATTAAAAGCCACTTGAGTAGTACGAAGAACGGTACATAATCTTATTAATTAGGCCAGCCGAAACAGATGAACATTTTTTCGCCACTTTAAGCCACGAAATCACCTTCTTCTCATCTTCTATGTGTTAATTTTTTTTAAATTAGGTGTATAAGAAGGCAAATAAAAATGAATTAATATTCACTATATGTTAAACATAAATACATTCTCAAGTTCAGCAAAGAAACGAATGATTAAGATTATTTTAACCATATCCAAGAAAGCTATCACAAACGAAGTGATGATAGCAATCTGAAAGTCGCCCTGAAAATCTACGATCACCTGTCCATGAGTCAACTTTTATAGACGAATTCATTACTAGAAATAGTGGTAGTCGAATTCTTTCTCATAAAAATTCATATTGACCGTTCGCGAGGACTTCCATATTTTAATTTCTCTTCCTACAGCATTAATGAAAACTTTTCTCTATTTCAACTCTTTTACATAATTCTAGACCATCTATGTCTAGGACACGATATAACGCAATACCTGGACAAATAAACCTAAATGTATGACGGCACATAATAAGGGCAACACGATTTTCTGAGAGAAATTCATGTATCCTACGTTATGAAAGGATATCAAGGGTAATTTGGCAAAAATAAATGCATTCATTTCAAATGTATACAATTAAAAATTTACAGGCAGAAGTTACAGAATAAAACACTTCATTCACTCGAAATACCTCATCAGCTTGAAAAAAGTCAAATATCCCTCCTGACTCCGAATTAATGCATTTAATCTGCAAGGGAACATTATCATATGTAATTCGAAAGTATACAGTGGCATTTCTCATTTGTATTTTTCCAAAAAAAAAAATTTTACTCGGTACAAATAAATAGTACAAACATATATTACAAAAGTCACAACTGGTGATTAGGATGGAAAACATTTTACAACTAAAAACGAATTCTATCGATAATATTTATCCATGAAATTCTGCAATTCGGTGCCAATACTAAACTCTAACAAAGATTTTGCACGATTTTTCATTTGAAATATCCCGCGAGTTAGAGTCGTCCCAATAGTTTCTTAAAAATTCTATTGAAGATGAAAAATCAATCAGATATAAGGAAAGAGACATGGAGATACCACAGAGATGGAGAAGAATTTCCATTGCATTAGGCCTTTTTCATCTACTGTACAAACATTCGTTGAAACTCAGTTCTTTCGAGGCCACTTTAATATCACTTATATTACTCTAAGAGCAAGCGTTAATTTGTAGTAATTTTCGATCCCCTAAGTCATGAGTACCATGATGTTGATCGCAAAACATTTTCCCCCAAAAGCACCTCGTCTGATGGAAACTTAAAACAAAATTTATTGAGCGAAAATTAGCATGGGGGGCTCTATAGCGCTGAAAATCGATGTGAAACTTGAACAGTTGAAAGCATACTATAAAACATAAAATTTTTATTGAAGTTATCTTCCCGTTAGAGTGTATGTTTTATTAAATGCTAGAGAAAATCCAGCAGCTTTTCCACACTTGTAGGGACTTTTTTCTCTCCAGTATTTCTTTCTTCATCTCAGCATACGATCAACACCTCTTCATACCGTCAATATAACTACTCTCTTTCTTCCCCTTCTCCGCCGGCCCAACATCCTTCCCTCCCATCATAGTCTTGAGCTACCATTCGCCCCTTAATACTTCTCCCAACCGCTTAACTTTCCTCCTGCTGACGTCAGAAAGTTTCAATTCCTAACCCACAATACCATGTACTTACTCGTTTGTCTTCCTTTCCATCGACAGCACCAACTCCAACCTTGTCACACTCAAATCTCCAACGCCTTCAGCCTATTCCAACCTATTCAAGTCTTGTCAATGTCGAAGTTTTGGCAAAATATCACCCTACACACAGTTTAAAGCTCTTCACCAGCCTCTTTTCTGTTTACTTACCTACGGTTCCTGTGCCCATTTTCTTCTCGTGTACTACGCAAGTAATTTAAATGCTCCACTTGCACCACTTTGTGCCCTCAAACTTTCATGACCAGTCTTGCTTTCTTTGCACGGAAGAAGACAGGATATAATTTCACGGCAAAATTTCCGAGTTAAGGGAAGATTCCTCTCTTGCACCCTCGGGGGATATTACACGCGGGGGTTTCCGATGCCGTCCCAGTCAGCCGCTCCCTACCCTGCTAAAAAATTCTGTATAGTTTCCTTATAAATACTATTTTTTTAAAAGTTCTGTAGATATTCCTGAAAGTATTGAAACGCCATTTTACAGAATTCCCTACGACGCTCTGCAGAATACCTAAGAACGCTCTGCAGAATACCTTAGGACGTTCTTCAGAATTCCTTAGGACGTTCTGTGGAATTCCCCACGACTCTCCATATAGGTTCTTAGAAAAGGAACTGGGTCAACGGAGACCTCACATATTTCCGTAGAGTTGCTGAAGTTCTACAAAACAGCTTGTAAGGAGTTATTTTGCTCTGCAGAAAATAACTCTACAGAACGTATGTTCTGTAGTTATTCTGTAGAGAGTTCTGTAGAGTGAGTTTCTCATGTTCCGAGCTGATCCTTAGAAAAGGAACTAGTTTTCTGTAGAATTCCTTGCGTTCCATAAAACAGCTTCTCAGGAATTTTTTGCAGGGAACAGCACTCTTCCCGAGGAAGATGCAGTTAGGTGCCCGCTCCCCCACCCTCTCGCAATCACCCCACTCCTAGTCCACCTCACCACGGAAGGCACCGTTATGCAGCGGCGTCGGCTCGTATCATCGCAAGTCCCGCTCCCCCCTTCTATCCATAACCACCCCCTCCAAACTACTCCCATTGCGTCCTTGCCCGCTCCCCCAACCTCCAAGCCGCTTCTTGCCAATCCACTCTCACCTTCTTCTCCAGGCATCTTCCTAACCCCCTCACAGTCCCCACCACTCCAAAAGCATTCTAGCTGCACCGTCCCATAGTGTTAGGTATTTATGCACTTCTCCTCCGCCTCCAGACTCCCTAAACAGCTGACAATCGGCTCTCATAAACGCCATTGTCATGTCTTCGTCTTACACTGAGCGCACAGTTAAAATTGTTCGCAAGCCGGGAGAGAACGTTTGACTTCTATTTTTACAACACGCTGCTCAAGGAGACGAGAGGGAGTGGCCGTCTATCCCACTGCTTTGTAGTCGGAATCAACACATCATTGTAATCTGCATTACCGTCTTCATTTCCAATTCACTGCCAACGTGGTGTAATGATTTATTTTTTTCACCGCAGATTTCCACTAGAGTAACTTTACTATGGTTCAGCTATCAAAGTTCGTCATTAAACCTCTGGTAAAAATGTATAGTAAAAAAACAAATGTTATGGCACAATTTTTGAACGAACAAAGGTTATAATATTGGCACACAAATCGAAAATGTAACAATTAATTAGGGAGATATGGTCTGATATCTTAATATATTGCTCATCAATATGCCAGATAATTTTATAATAACATTAGGGATGAGTCGATTCCACTTTTTTTCGATTCCGATTCCGCTTTCGATTCTTTCACATCGATTCCCGATTACATCGATTCTTATTCCTAATAACAGGTGGGATATTGATATACCAGTAGCGTACGACTATTATTTAAATTTAAGTATTGGCTGAAATAAAATAACAAAGACAACTAAGTCGCTCAAAAAGTATATTTATTAACCAATAGCACATATATCCTCAGCTTATTGAGGTAAATTAAAAAGTGCAAATTGATAGCCTACACCCAAAATTACTGAGACAAATGTGATGAGATATATGAAATTTGATTTCAATCCTTATCTATCTGGAATCGAAGGACTCGGAATCGACTTTAGGCGATCGATTCTCGATACCAATTCTAATCCTGAGTATCGGTGGAATCGAGGATCGACATTTGGATTCAACTCATCCTTAATTAATATGTATATTAAATATGTAACATATGTCGTTGAACACGTACAGCGTAGCAATACTGTTTCTTCCAAGTATATCAGAATTATATTTTCTATGTATATGTAAATACATTACGTTGGACCTTTCAACAAGATTTCTACTCCTAACATTTGCCAATGTCAGCCCAAATAATAATTTGCACGCCAAAATGGTTACATACAGAATTGGATATTTCAGCCGGCATGAGAGATCATCGTCAAATTCATTTGCAAGTTGCAACGAAATAAAAGTCTTTTCTTCAATTCTGGAGTATCAAGGACTCCATAGCGCTGCTATTTATTGCATTTCTATAATTATATTACACCAACAACATAGAATAAGATTGTTACGATGGCTTCCGCGGTTTTGTTGTAATTTAGAATGGTTCAGTTTCTTCCTACATTCCAGAAATAAGAGGAAACCCGTTTCTCCGGCATGCCAGTCGACATCATCATGTAACCGGTTGTCCACAAATATGCAGGAAAGCGGGAAAAATCCGAACAATAAAAAGTAACATAGAAAAAGGGCAGTAAAGAGTGTAATCACAAGATAAAACTAATATCAGCGGAGTTGAAATACATACTGAGCGAAGCAATTCATTCGTGAAATACCAACATTAGAAGCGAAGTGATTATTTTATCTAGGTAACGAGCAGTAAAAATTCCATACTGACCGAAGCAATTCATTCGTGAAATACCAACATTAGTAGCGAAGTGATTATTTTATCTAGATAACGAGCAGAAAAAATTCCAACCCACGGGAACGGCATCATTAGACAACCTCTGACGTTGTTCAATGAAGTTAAGGCGACTGTGTTTTAACGCAAGATGTTTTAGCTAATGCATTTTTACTAATGCATTATTATGTCACGAGGCGACGAATATTTTCTTTTTTATTTTTATGATACCAAAAGTCCCGAGGACGATAACATTTAGTTCGGAATTGGAGGTAGCTTCCTCCACTTCTTTGATTCTAATTAAGAGTAATACCAACTTAAAATTACATTATTATCTCCTAAACTACAAAATTAACTGTCTGATTCTAAATTAAACCCAATGATAAATCTCTTAATCGTTGTTAAAGAGAGCCATGACAAGAATTTCGTTCGCAAACCATACAAAGAGTACAGATATAGGCAATGAAGTGCCTAGATAACATTCACCATGAATAGAACACCAACCATTATCCAACATATATACTGCCGTCAGAGTCAACGAAAATAAAATTCCTCCCGCCCCAGGGCATGACTCCTACGAGTGATTTCGAGAATATTCACTAGATGGCGACTCTCTCCAACGGCCGCGCGAGCTTAGCGTGATGGGGTGGAAGGCGGTTGATGACAGAACCTCTCTCCGGTAGAGTGGGTGGGAGGAATGTGCGCCTGGTTTGGGGGGTAGGGGAAGGTTGGATGAACGATGCCAGGAGGCGCCACATTCAACCGTCAAAGGATACACAGCCTCAACTTCGGGTGCTTCTACCTTATTCTTATTTATTTGCTAATTTTCGCTTCTATCTGGCTCCCGTCTCTCATTCGCATTGTGATGACTTGCTTCCTGTATAGTTGTTAGATAATTCTTCTGTCGCCTTAATCCATTCCGAGCAGTCTAAGCATCTCGTTCCATTCAACGTAGTCGAAGGCTTTCTCCAGGTCCACGAATGCGACATACAATGGCTTGTCACACGAAGTGTTTTCTCCACGATTACTCTCAGGCAGAGTATGGCCTCTCTGGTACCCCTGCTCTTCCCAAACCCAAACTGGTTTTCCGAGAGGTTGTCTTCAATTTTCTTTTCCATTCTTCAGCTTATTATGTGTGTGAGTATTTTTCATGCATGTGACACTAGACTTAAGGTTCGGCGTTCCTCACATCTCACAGTCCTTGTCTTCTTCGGTATCGCAAACATAAAGCGCCTCTGAAAGTCCTTTGGAAGTGTTTCGCTTTGGTAGCTATTTCTGATTAACTCGTACAGGTCATCCTTGGCTTGACTATCAGCCTTGCCATCAACATCGAAATGAAGTAATAATACTTGTAAAAGATGCTTTCATTATTATTTTTCAGGAGTATTTTCGCAAACAGATACGTCGTATAATTTCTTAACGAGATGCATTAACACACTTGCAAATACCTGCGTGTGTACGTCAAATACCTTCATGAAAAAAGGTCTTCCAAGTGCATTTAGTAGGCTCGTACTGCCTGTGAACTGTCTCACTATGTCAAGCTATAACTCTGGGAACGTATTATAACGCATGTACTCACAAGAATGCATTCATCGTTAAACATATCTTCTAGCAAGCAGTAGAAGAAAAACAATTTTTCTTATAATTCGCAGGGAATTAATCATTGATGAGTAAAATATTCAATTTAAAAATAATGAAATTTTTGTTATTATAGTTGACCTTCAGAACAGGTGCTTTCATCTCTCCAAATATGATAGTCGGTCACCGGGCTCATGAGAATCCTTATGAGAAACATGGGCTTGAAATTCGCCGCCAGGTAAAGCTTCTCTTTAACACGCCTCCTTTTAAATCTTTCCATAAAAATCCCATAAGAGCCGTTTGCCTTTCCACGTCGCTCACATCTCCGTTGCGCAACACGGACGAACACCAAATGGAGACCCTTGCATCACTCGTCAGGATTGAAAAAAGGCATAGTTCGCACGCCCGTGGCCGAGGGGAAGGAGTGAGCGGGTAAAACACTGACTGGGTGCCTCTCCGGGAAAACACGAAAGTTAATATCCGCAGTAAATGCTTGCCCTCTCCCTTATACGACTTAAATCGCCAAAAACATCGATCGTTTGGGAACATTTATCGAGAGAATCGATAATTGTGGAACCAAAACTGCGGTCGGATTCCAACCAAAAACCCTCAAGTGCCCACAAATTGCCATAAACTGATCAACCAAGCACATACCATACATACCAAGAGCTTCATGAACTGCACATTTTCAATAAATAAATAACTAAATAAATGAACCACCATTGATGTTACGTTCGCTTACTCATATACATAAATTTATTTCACTGATTTCATTATATGAACGCGTTAGAGTAGAAAAGCACCAAACCCTTACGGTAATGCAATGGCCTTAGGAGAGAACTATTGGTAACAATATATCCGGAAAATGTAACCTATTCAGGCACCTTCTTGCAAAGAAAGTATCCAAGAATTGCAAGTATGTCTAGTAGCATTTATTAAGCCTAAAATCCACTAAATCAAACAGGAACTTTTATTAGTGTTTATTGCCTACTAGTATCGATGAAAATATTTCCTAAGCAGCTCATTCTTCTTTCCAAGTCGAATTTTATAAAGGTGTCACAGGTATAGTATTCATAGATTCCCACCAAATTCAATCATGAGTAAATATGACATTATAATCAAGATCTAGAAGAATATCTCATGTACTGAAACGTGCAAGCTTTTAACATTGCCGTTTGAATACTTACAAAGATATAAAAAACAGAGTTTTCTCTTAACTAATATCACTAACAACAACAAAGTAATGTTTAGTATGGTTCCTTAGAGCAACATCTTTAATGGCGACTAACAAAATTGACTAGACTATGTGATATAACATATACTGCATGATAAAAACTGAGCTCCACTAAAAACTCACCCATAATATACAAGTTCATCTCCCAAAACCGTATCATTTACACCTTTACACGGCTGGTGTCCCAACTTCCCCTGACACACACACCCATTGAAAGGATCACAACAAGGTAGTATGTAGATTTGTTTGATGAAAACACACAACTCCAAATTTAGACAGGACACTTACGCTTTCATCTCCTAACTTATGTCACCATTTTTATTGGCATCTTTGTATTAATATAATTTGGAAATGGCATTATGTTACTCAGATAACAGATATTTTAAACCAAATATCCTCAGATTATTAGGACAAATGGATAAAAGATTTAAGCATTCGTTTTTTATGCTCAAGGTAACGGATTTCTTTTTTTAGTTAAGGTCATAAACTACGAAGATTTATGAACGAACTTTGCACCCATAGTTTCGGAATGACGACTCCTTGTGGCAAACGTATGTACATGAGTTTATAACACATTATACATAATGAACACCCTTCGAGCTATTTATTTTGAGGGTGAGAAGAGCACACGAAAGCAGACTTTTATTTATGGACTATAAAAGCAGCTTCGTTGCACTAATTTCTTAAGACCCAACCCGTTCTTAAGTCCCTTTTTCTCTTAAACGAATTCACTGTTTACACACATATTCCCCCTTCCACTTCCCGAAATAATTCCCAGCACTGTTCCTTCGGGAGATATTTTTGAGCTTTTATTGTCGTGTCCCTAGGGCACGTTCGACGGCACCACACACGACTAAGTAAGGGGTCACCCATTCTTTTTCAATTTTTGAGGCGACATCACGCCCCTCGCCATCTTCATGGCTCGGTACCTTACAACAACTGCCTCAATCATTAAATAGATTTCCCAAGTAGTTACATATTCGCTTTAATCTGTAGACATTTCGATCACCGTAGCATACAACTAACATCATTAAACTCATCATCATCATATTCTCTCATTACCATTCCGCCCATATCGCAACCAATAACAAAACAATCATTTGACTAACGAAGTCTTAAGGCATTTATGTTTTACTTGTCACATTCAAAGTTAAATATAAAATAATTTACAACTTAATAGCCAAAAATCGCCTGTGCAGTTCAAGAAGTGTTGCTTCTTAATGTAGCAAACTAATTGCAATGCTACTGCCAAAATTAGGAATCTAAACTGCAGGTATTATAATAATTATTCATGACAATTTTTCACGGTTCAAATCCTTTTTTTCATGAGATAAACAGGCATTAATTGTCACGTTTCTTATTGTGAGCTTGTGCGACACAATATACTTTCTCTAATACATGGGGACCTATGCATGGTTGAATGACCCATTTCAATTGCTTTCCAGAACAAATATTTTTTTAGGATCCCAGTCGATTTTTTGAACACCATTAAAATTGACAATGAATCACTTTTACACACCTTTTCCGCAAATTTCCGAGAGTAAATGTTCAATTTTCAAGATAATTAGAACTTCAGCATCAAAAATATTTTTTTCTAGTTTTGTCCCTAGGAAAAATGTATGCACAAAAGTACAAAAATTTATTTATAGAGTATAACGGTCCTAAAATTCAATTCAAACGAATAAAATAATTCCTACATAGCTTGAAATTTTGGCTATTTACAAAAGTACAAAAATTTATTTATAGAGTATAACGGTCCTAAAATTCAATTCAAACGAATAAAATAATTCCTACATAGCTTGAAATTTTAGCTATTTAGTATTAATGATAGTTGAACATAGAATCTTAGCTGAAATCACAACAAAATAATAACAATCTATACGACAAAAAGAACAACGATGTCCAAAGGTAGAACTTACAACATAAAAACATATTTCCCTCTTTTCCATGTTTCCAGAGTTTAGTACGACAGGTATTAACTTTCTCCTATCGTATTGCGCACAATACTATAAAAATATTAGCGTCAAATTTGATAGAAAGCCATATCTTAATACGTCTGTTTTATGAAAATTGTCAATATGTCAGTTTATTTACTAGTTTCATCCTTTATTCCATGCTTTTACTCTAAGCTGGGAGACTGGCAACAACATCCACTCAGAGGAATCGGGCATCCTCAAGACGGTGAACGTGAAGCGACCCGTGGAGCGAGTCAAGGGTGGCCCCATCGAGGAGGTTGAGGAGCAGGTGACCCTGTTGGTGCAGAGGGGATCATACTCGTACCCCGCCCCAGATGGCACTATCATCACGGTCACATACGTGGCCGACGAGAACGGCTTCCGTGCCGAGGGCGACCACTTGCCCAAGGCGCCGCCCATCCCCCTGGGCGTCCCCGCCGGACCAGCGCCCCCAGCGCAGAGACCGGCTTCCAGGAGACCGCAGCCAGCGCCTCAACCCGCCCCTGAGGAATTTAACAATTACGACGACTTCGACCAGCCAACTGCGGCGCAGGAGCCAGTGCCCCAGCAATACCAGCAGCAGCAGTTCCAGCAGAGGAGGACCTTCCAACGATTCTAACCACCGTTAACAAAACTTCTCGGAGTGCCCCCCCTCCGACTAAATGGGACTGAACGACACACATGCATGATTCAACGAATTCCCGCATAAACTGATTATAAATAGTGGACCAAGCCTCTAGTAATCATGAGGCTAAAGCAGCGGGCACGTTGGTACCAATGCATTACTTGCCGGATTTGCGTGACGAAAGTGAAAGAAAACTTTTCCTGGTAAGGCAATGATCATTTACTAGGTCTTTGAAACAAATAATAACACTTCTTCGTCAGACTTCAAGAGAGCAAATATTAAGCCTCATTCAGGCAATCGACTGAAGTATCACAACAATTATTCAATGCCTCCGTAAGTAGCATTCCCTTGATAGAATGAGGTATGGGAGACAAATAAGATCTCTACCAATCTTGGTGACGAAGTCACCTAACTTTCAGAGATTGAATACATATTGTTTGAATAATTACGATGAGCATAAGTTAAAAATGCATGGTGTTTTCAATATTTTATTCAGTGATTGGTTTAGAATAAACTGTGCAAATGAACCAGAGACTCTAATTGCTCAGTATGAAATATAAACCGTTACCTCGAGATGAGGACATGGAAACGTTTCACATACGTTTAGTGGCTGTGGCAAGTTTGAATGCCTCCATGTGACAAGCTATATTATACTTTCGTGTATAAGTCATTTCGTAAATAAAAACTGGTCATATAAACAATAGTGGTATTCATTCCTAGTCTTACTTATTACCCTTTTTACCTTATGAAATGTTCAACGCCACCAATAACACGAATTCGGGACGAATTTAAAGCAATTAATTTGTCATGCCAAGTGCCATTAAAATCGTATTGCAGCGCAAGACTAGACTGTAAAGAAGACGATTATGCGAAAAATTATTCAAAAGGATGTGATAATTTTTGCAGATGTAATATTTATGAGGGATGTGATATTTATTACGATGAAGTCATTTCAGATTGAATACAGATTTTGGCGAAGAGGTGTATACTGGAAACCTATTTCTGATAACCTTATGACATTCTAATACGAGCCCCAGGTAAGAGAATTAAATCCTTACCTCACAAAAATGTTTAAAATTTCAAAAAAAAGGTGCTCTAAAACATAAGCACGATAAGCAAAAAAATTTACTTATGAACTGAAGTGAGAAATATCTTTCTCTCGTCTTCCAGGTCTCTTCCGTAACGTCCCAAGTACAGTTCAAGAAGCTATTTCGCCAGAGTGAACGCAAGCTTTTATCAATTCGCCCTACCAAAAGAAGCCAACTTGAATGCCCAATAAATGCCGTCCGCTGGACAAGTTAAGTTGTGAAAGAGTGCGAGACAACAAATTCTTCACCAAACTTAATAATATTTTTTTTAATTGTCAGTAATAACCTATTTCAAACCAATACAGTCAACCAAAAGCAAGAGGCGTTTTTAGCTGAACTCTACCGTAAAATAAGTGTGCACACACCCAAAGTGGAAAGAACAATCAATACATTTACCAATCGGATTCATCGATTTGGCCGGGTTCAGCTCAGTATGGTAAACGCAACGGGCTAGTGGGATCGATATGAGAAGTGGGCTAACTCGGCCCGCTCTCTCTGCCAGTCTGAGATTTCATATCGATTGAATCGATTCAAATCGGTATTTCAATATAATTCGCTTTAGTAAACCAGACGATCCGAGTCCGCTGGCTTAGAATGTTCAGATCGGTTCGAGTTCATATCGACCCGAGTTCGATTGGTTAACGTAGTGCATGATGCTAAAGAGATCCTTGACCAATTTGATTTTAGTGCCAAAATAATCGAGGTAAGTACGCAATCATGGCCATGAGAGAATATGGAAACTAATAATTTTAATCAATCGAAAACATTAATCAATGGAAGAGGGAAGAAATGAGATAATATAATTCGTAATCTTGAACAACTAAGGGCAAATATAGATTATTTGGAAGACAATTAACATAAAATGACCAAATATTAAGAATTAAGGGTACACAAAATTAAGTGTTTAATCATTACATAATAGGGATCCGTTTGACACTGAAGGAAAATACAATTAAGATAGTCCGAACGAGATAGTTCCCTAGTCATAATTGAGACCATATTCGAATTATACGTTTAATTTCACCAGCTATAGGACACATCAATTAAATATTGCATTATTAATGGACAATAATAGAGTTTTATAAGACAGAAATTGTAAGCAATTAGATGAAAATATCTAAATAAGTCTTTAACTTAACTCATTAACTTCGAGCGGAGCGTTTGAAGGTTTTTGTGATACCCAAGAACCTACTGCAGTGACAACAATATGAATAATTTTCAACTATAGTTCAGAAAACATACAGACAATACGCTGTTAGGTTTTTTAAGAAATTAGTGTTAGAAATACCTCGTTTTGTAAATGATGTCTCTCTGGAGTGCATACACGTACCATTTCCCATGTAAAAGGGTTGGAATTTTTTGGAAAATATCTCGGAAAGTGGTAATGTGGTAAGGGGTTGAACTTTTGGAGTCATTAGAAGGGTGAGATACTTTTATTTTCAATGAGACCAAATTCATTGATTTCTAAGTAAAATGATATTTCGCTCGAACTACCTTAAGGCACAGGAAACTTCATTCTCCGTTTCAAAGAAAAAATGAAAAGCGGAAGCAGAATGGTGTTGGGAGAGGAAAGGATATAGCTTAGGCAATCGTGAGGAGACGTTATTGCGATGGAGAAAATAATAAGGGGAATGGTATACTCCACATTGGAAGGAAAAAATGCACGGAATGGGGTGGAGAAGGACTCTTGATGTAGTGAAGAGAGGTGGTGTGAATATTGAATTGAAGCGAAAGGTGAAGAAGTGAGGTCTGATCCCAAGAGAGAACGAAATGGAAGGAGTAATGATCGATAGAAAGCTACACATAGCGTTGCAAGACCTATTTATATTAATTGATATTCATTACGGCCACGTTCTTACACTACTCACGGAATATTTCTGCACTGAAAAGGTCATGCTTTGCAGAAAATTAATCCATTACAAATCGACCTTTTTCCACCTAAAAAGCTTCTAGAAAGTCATCAATAGAATCAGTTCATTTGACAGGAAAGTTTTATTTCCGAGAGTAAAGAAAAGCAATGCCTCAGGCATGGGGCGTGCAAAAATAAGAGGAATTGAGGATTCTTAGGCCTTTGTGTCTCTTTTTTAATAAATATTATGGAAGGAATACGAGGTTATTTTATTGATAGGTCCCGATGTAGGACTAATCTAAGAAAAATATAGACTGAGGAAATCAGCACCGCGGACTCGGAACAAAATCAACATTTAACATTACGTAAACAGGACTAGGAACCATGAAATAAAGAAATATTTAAGTATTTTAAAACTCATTTTATAATCAATAACTCATTACCCTCAGGCAAATTACAAGAGAGCCAATTTTTAAATTTAGCCAGTAAGTGACACTTTTATACAAAAATTGTTGTTTTTATTGGTGATAAGACATAGTGTAAATATGTCTAGATTGTTTTATAAAAATAACGAATATAATCCATAATTGAGGAAGAAAACAAACGACTTTCAAATAATAGGAACTGTATTCAGGCTTCTTCGGAGAATATTTTATTAGTAAAATGTACGTAATTACAAGACGATAATTTTCATTTATAGTCCGGTTAGTACCATTTTAAATGTCTGCTGTTCTAGCTTACAATCGCCGTCGCACCAAACAGGGGCCCATCGCACCAAGTAACCATTTGTATCATACTTCCTTTAGTTTACCAGAAAAATGTGGATAAATAATCCCACTTAGCCACAGAGAGCTGTTCCCTTCAACCCGTGTTCCGTCACGTATACTTCCATACCAACAAGTGTCACACTAACAATTAGTATTATTTTAATTGCATTGGATTTGACAATGAAGCTAAGGAAACAGCATTTAATAACACGCATATTCTAGCCACCACCACTTGGTGAAGCATTTCCCTATACTCACCAGTCCGAAGGAGGAGAAAGGCTCCGCTCGAGGGAATAAAGGAGAAGATTGATGAAAAAAATTCTTACAATTAGTGTTTTTTTCTAACTGAAAGTGAATTTTCACGAAGATACGCTTGAATTCACCGAATTTATGACGGAGACAAAAGTTGAAATATTGAATACAAAAGAATTGTTACGGGTCAGAGCCCCTCCGAGAGTACATAGAGAAATGCTATTGATTGCAAATCTCTTCTAGTAGCAGGACATGGCAGTTCTGAATCATCTCTCAAACTGATCGGCAAACTAAACCATGGAAACTGATCACGGTCAAGGGCGGTGTATCGCAGAAGATGGAGTTGCAAGCACGAAGTCGTGCTTCATGCTTCGTTGATTCACCCTTGACTCGCACAAAATTGATTAACCCGAAAAAAGAATTCCACGTGGCCACGCAAAATAGAAATGTCAACAAAAATCCCAAGCTATCATGAAAAGTGAAGCCTTGAAACTGGTAAACGAGGTTGATCGAAATTTTTTAGCACTGTATACTTTAAGTTCGGCAATAAGCAGAGAACGGAATCAAGGGAAGGGAAGTTTGTTAAGTTGCGGAAAAAGGTATTTGTGACACCTATAATTCAGCAACTTTTGACGGTGCAATAGATATGCGCAGATCGTAAAGACAATACAAGTAAGGATTACGGGTAGCAGGGGAATGGATGGATATCTCTATGGATAAGCTTAAATGCATGACACCAAGAGATATGACTTATGCCGACCTGAAACGAAATAAATCAAGCCTCAAATTATAAATGAGAAGTAGACCTAATTGTATCCCCACCAATACCAAAACTTGCACGGCAGATCACCAATAAAAATGATTGGGGAACTGATTGTTATAAATTATTTATAACTCGAAAGGTTATTCATTGCTGCTAAAAAAATATGGGACTCTTATATCAGTTAAGGACACAAATATGGTATATCAGAATTTCCTCTGGTTTTGACAGATTTCTTCACATATATTTACCAGCAAGGAAAGAGTAAAGTAAAACAGCTGAGGCTTTACTCTTTTTGCTTCTCCTTTTAATGGCTTCAGAAAAAATCGACGACAAGATTCAAGGAAATTTCTTCAACTCTGCAAGGAAATGGAAAGGACATCAACTGACGACCCCTCACGTCCACAAGTGCACAGCTCACAAGTCTTCCTCTTTGGGCGAGATCCTCATCTGCTGTTGAGCGGACACGCATGCCGTATCTCCTTCTCCCTATGCTCGGCCTCCGCTTTGCCCCAGACCTTAATATCTCGTTGCCTTGTCCTCAACTGTCGGCTTTCCAACGACAGATGGATTGTTGGCAAGGATATGCAGGAATGCTGCCTTCCCTCATCTTCAAAATAAGGGGACAAGAGGGCAAAAGAGAGTCACGGGAAATAATTATTGATACCCACAGTACCTCAGCATTAAAATTCAGGGCCAAACTTATGATTTCCCAGTGCATAGCCATGAAGAAGGCAACATAAATCGGATTCCAAATACTGATAAATTTCAACTAATACAGACAAAAGGGATTCGGTGCAATTGCAGACGCACAGCATATCCACATTAGGAATCTCTATGGCTAAGTTAATAAACAACCAGTTTCAAAACAAAATCCCGTAACAGCGGCGAGTTTTCCGTCATATTTTTTATTAATATTAGGGGCTTGACAAATTACAAATATAACGGAGCATAAAGTTGATCCGAAGATTTCCGAAGCATAATTACTAATATGGCATATAAACACAATGTTGCTAACACGACAGAGTGGGCATAATTTCGCGGACATAATGCAGTCAGCCCCGGCCCTGATATCCGAGTCAGTAGAATAGAATGGAAAAGTGGTTTCAATACAGTATGATTACTCCGTTCTCATAGTGGTCATTACGGGGATGCTTTATGGTTTAAATACAAGGTTTTTGTATGACATAGTGAATCAATCTCCGCCACACTCGCTCGGATAGAAAATGAGGGCCTCGTTATGAAGGAATGAGATCCGCAGGTAGAAGAAAAAAAATGGTACAAAAAGCTAACGTTTGGGACTACTACGAGAGATATTAACATTAATGCTTTAGGGTGATTCTCTGTAATAGAAATTTTCACCTAACTAGAAGTTTAAAATAACTACACTGCGAAAATTAAATAAATACACCTCCCAATGACAACTTAAAAATTGGGATGCCCAATTAGGTGTCGTCTTACGACTTCATAATTCGTGGCAGCACCTTCAACACGTTTTAATTATCAAGTCTTCAAGGGGCCAGCCCTGCTATGTGTTATAGTATTAATTCATATGATATTGCGGTGGTAAGCAAAGATTACGAGGTCAATTAAAAACATCGAGGACAATATTGACGATCGTACATCGCATCGGGCGGCAGTCAGGCAGTCAACGTGGGCAATATACTCTCTTTGAGGAATAAAAGGCACGCGGCTGACGAAAACCATTAAAGGAATTAACCACTAGCTAATATTTCTTACCTTTAACCAACATTTACAAACTAAATAATAACTCAAAGACTGCTTATTACGCTAGCCATTACTTTTCACTTACAGTACCGCCAATGCATTTCAATACATCTGGGCTCACATAATCACACAAGCATATTCAATGTTGTTCTTTATGAAACAGCCGATTGATTATGATTGGTTAAGGATTATTTAGAACACACCTACAGTTTGTAGATCATTTTTTATATTGAAGTTCGTAAAATTTGAGAGCAGCCGTGAGGTCATCTCCGTCAACTTGGTGCCTTTGGATACAATTAGGTGGCTTTGTGACGGAGTGGAGAAATGCGGTGAATCAAGGGACATTAAAACGGAGGAAGAACTTGCGAAGGGAATGATCCTAAGAGGCTCCCTCATGGACTTTGCTCTGCCTCTCGAAGCTTTTCTCTTGCTTCTCCGTATTGCATTTCTCGCCATCCAAAACATTTTATGCCCTGAACCCTTATGCCATAGGCAGGGTACCCGGGTACTCATTTGGCCGAAAATTGAAAACATTACAACAATCCAACAAAATATTTTTAATATCCTCCCGGCCCAACTTCTAATTATCGATTTCATACAAAAATATTGATGGAACATGAAAAAATTCAGTTTTTTAATCATATAAATAGAACTTCAACATATACTTCCCAGCCATGGCTGGAGTACCAACATCGTTATCACGATAATTTCCCATGAGCATATCACGATATTTTGTTATGAGCATGAATTGTAATTGTTTATTCTAATTAAAAGCATTTTATTAGTGGATCACGGTCAAATGTTAAATGAAATTTTTCATCAACATAGAATTTAGTTGTAATCAAAATACTTGATAAAATTTACCGAACGTTTTTCATTAACTCGATAACTACGATTCATAATTTGTTCTCATTTTGTTCATAATTTCTTCTTTTTGTTGTTCACTACATGAATAATGGTATCCAAGAGGGACTTAAACCTCCTTAGAATCTCTTAACTATATCACTGGCGGTGTTGTACATCGGGTTTCACTTTGCCTTATTACATTCTCAGCTTTATAGGATACTTTGACCCCTGAATAGTTAAAATAGGTTTCTTACTTGTACTCAATATCTTAATGTAATTATTAGCTACTGACCTCGCATGCGATTTCCGGTATGATATAGCTCTTACACGATCTTGAGCCTTGTAGTACAATTATCTGTCGCAGTAATTAAAACTAGTAATCGTATCTTAAGTAGTGTACTGCACGGTAGTATGTTCGTCCAAGTATAACTCTCTTAGTTTCTGGCCTGACCGCGCACTGTTGGCCTGACTGCGTTTGGCCTACGCCTGGCATCCAGGGGAGCCTGCGCGGTTCGGATCTCAGTTTCGGCTGGGATGAGGGCTTCATGCCTGGTGTGGAATCACCCCATGCCATACATCCTAGTAATGGCTTGCAGGGAATTTCGTAGATTTTGTAGATGTATTGCTTCGCTGAATATACTCTCGTTACTCGGTCATTTGCAGAACGCTCTTCGATCATCGGCCTCGCCAATTCATCACTTAGCAACCGAAGAAATAGTCGCCTTCCATGAGTTTTTTCAGCGCTGTGTTATTTTCGTAATAAGTGGTGAAAGCTGCTATGGCTGAGACATTTAGCAGACTGTAGAGAATCGCTCACCGTCATGTGTTTGCACGTCGTAAGGTAGAATAGTGGGTTATCATTTGGTCCACACTGTGTACACCTCTGTTATTCTAATTACACAAATTGATTTCTGTATTGCATTGTTTGCCGCCACTGCATCTAAAGGCATGCTTTATTAATAAATTACAGATTTGATTCAGTTAAAACCATACGGACAAGTGCTTTCACATCAAGAAATCCAAAAGTAGTATAAAATGCCCCTCTTGTTTTTTGAGGCACCCAAGACTTTGGAATGTTGAGCTTATTTTTTCTCACTGTTTCTACAATTATAAATTTCCAACAACAAATCACACATTATGCAAGTCGTAGCGTCATCAAAAAATTAACCACATTAATATTTCTTCCACTATTCTTGTAAGGAGCGGCAAGCTGCGTTATAATTCTCTCCCCTTGGACTATTCATATGCAGCACCGCTTTTTCTGATACATATGGCACATTGAATTGGGTATTTAGTCACTGAATTACGTAGCAACCAAACCTTGATGCCGCACTTAACTGGTTTACTTGGTATGTACTGTGTGAAAGATGGGCGCCCACAATAAGGACATAGCGGTCCGTGTATTGCCAAATTTGCTGTGGGCCTGCATAATCTCGGCCGACACTTGGCTTTTACCTGTTCCAAGAATCGCTTACTGGAGCAGCATTATCTATTTGTTCACGTTTTGATGAGTAATTGAATAGTATCTGGATTACATACCATCTAATAGCACTCAAAAAAGTGTAGTCTCAATTTGCCTATAAAATGGATAAGACGATGATTTCCACATGTCAGTAGTATTTTTTTTATATTTATCTTAACTACCCAGAATATAGCACTTACGGCCAATTTATACCAGGGGAATAACTGTAACATCAGACAAACACAAACACCCATGTCCTGGGTTGATAATATTCTACCCAGGCGGGACCCTTGGGTTCGTAGGCGAGGACTTTACCCCGCCGCCACTGGGGCCACCAAATGATCGCCTCTGCCGCCGCTGCCAATGGGGCCGACTAGTATGATCAGTATTGGAATTGTTAGCACCAGCAACAATTAAATTCCATTATAGGCGTATGTTTCTGTCACAGTGACTTCTATCCAAACGCGTGGCTCACGATCGGGAGGTTAATCGTCTTATCTCATATTCTCTAATTCAGTCTTTTGGCTCTTATAACTAACTATTAACCTCAGAGTTTCCATTATGGGGCAATTGCCACCTGCTCACACAGAAGAGACACATTCATTTATGATCACAAACTACTCCATCGGCAGCTGTAGGCGCACTGCATTATTTATTTAAGTTCAAGAAAGCATTCCAGCGCATTTTTGCCCTAAACTTCAAATTTGAGCGGCTGCCGTGCCAGAAAAGCCAGAAGCGCAAGCGCGAAACTACATAGTTTCTTTGTCTTTCTTTTGAAGGCCACATACTGAGCGACGTAACTCACTATTGTCCTTGAATGATGTTATAAAAGTATGTCCCAAAAGTATGAATGGTGGGGAGAAAGGCTTTAACAACCCAAAGGTCCTGTATTGTAATGCCAGGTTAATTCTAATCGTAAGATGACATAGCCTTTCTGTGAACTTGATTTAAACGAAGGTCGAAACGTGTACATAAAATCTGATGGTCAACTAACGGATGCGTAATAAATCGCAATTATTTTCGTTTTTATGTAAATAATACAACTATTCAGGATGATAAAACCGGGTCACATTCGAATGATTTTCCCGATCGCTTTCTCGTGTGTAACTGTACCTCCGTCTAGCACAGCGGCTATGCCTTGAGCCTTGATGCCTTGCAGAGATGAGCTCTTCTACGCCTGATGCCTGCTTCACCTTTCAGCTAACTTCCATAAATACAAATTTAGTATTTAGTCATCTACCAAATTTCTCCGCCAAAATCAGAACAAAAATTAAGAGAATCTGTAATAAACAACTGACGCTTCCTCTAATTCTTTAATTAATTGTTCATTTCCCGTCAAAAGTGGACATCCCTAACGACTCGAAAATTTAACCTCTGAATACTCTTCGCAATCTGAAAATCCTTCAGGTCTGGGAAATTATAAAACTATTAACAGCCCCAGCCCTGACGAGTGGGTGACTGAGCAAGACAGGATACGAGAAAAGATTCATTGCTGTAGATGTGTTATGATGTTTTCCCGCATTATTAAAGTTATAAAATTTTATAATCTTCTGAGTGCTTCAATTTACACTTTTACGAAGAGAAATGCCATAGCCATAATACACTAAGCCCATGGCACTTGCAAAGTAAACAGTGCTTTCAAATTGCTTTCCGTTAAGGAGTGCTCCTGTGCATTCATCCGCCGCAAGCTACGGAGGCCTCATAGAACGAGCACATTAGTACCTACTCGTGAAACGTAACTCAGATTATTTAAGTGCCTAAGAAACATAATCCGAGGTTTCAGTGAAAGATGAAAAAGATTCATAACGCACTCCACTGATTTATCGAACAGTTTTACGACTACCCATTTCCTAATTGCTGTCACGATTTCTTTCATCCTCGACGGGGTATGCTCTCCGATCCACTTAATATTTTAGCCTTTACGATTTAATTAACAGCAGAGTGAATTTATGGACCACATAAAGATGCATAGTGGAGTAAGATGGGACACGAAGGAAAAGAATCATGAAACCTACAGACAGAACGGATATTACGTTTGAAGGAGAGACAGGGACAAGAGTAAAGGGCAGAGATAATATCGTCCACAATGAGTAAGTTTAATAAATGGAAGAAGTGCTCTGGCATTGAGATTTATTCAACTTTTCGCTTACGGTTAAATTGACTAGTATATCAACCATTTGTTTTATAATAATATAATTAACTCAACACAATTAAACATACATTAATCTTTAAAACATGAGTAATATTAGGTAGCCTAAAAGAAGGGCCTGTACTAAGACTACCATCATTTGGTCAATAGTTATGCGTTAGTCTTTTTCATAATTGAACATGGTAATAGATACACAACATTAGATGAGGTTATCAGTACTTTAAGCGGAATTATCAAGTTTATCACATACAATTATAGCAAGGTATCCTCCATTCTTTCTTGAGTAACCAAGATTGTATATTTTTCAACACCGTATTAACATGTTTGGATTTAACAGATGAAGTAGGTAATAGATTGTACACTTTAAGTCCAATATACAAAAAACATCGTTAAAATGACGTTAGGTTTGTTTTGGGCAAGGTTACACGAGGTTTTCGAAGGTTGAAGGGAAAAGGCAAATACTGTAGTAACCCAGCATTTCCACTTCTAATATAAAAACGTCGTAGGACCTTATAAATGTATAAATGTCTCTAACCTACTAAACCTGCGACAAAAAGTTGATTCATTATGAAACATTCCTCTTCCATTCACACTTATACCAAAATATGAAATATTCAATATACACATGTATACTACAAATATATAACGTCATGAAAGTTGCGCTTAAGTTTTGTGGACTTCGAATTTGTTAAGCTAATGAAAGATACGTGTAGGTCAATTTTCTGTGCAGGGCATTAGTTTTCATTTGTGCGGTTTACATTTTATGTCCGACTCGGTGAGTTGTCTTATTTCCGAAAATATTCCATCGAAAGAATCGACGGATTTAAACTGATTCTCAGAAACGGTTCAGCGATAAATACTAATAGCAAAGCGTAGTATTTAAACGATGGGTCTAGTTCATGATTGGCATGATCAAAATGGCGTAGGCAAAGCACTTGATAAACTAATGATTCAAGAAAGTAGGAAACTCTCAGCTCTTTCTTCTTTAAAAAAGACTTTTTTCTACGCCGATGGGATAGAACAGTTACCCTTCCCATGCATAGCGAAAAGTTATTCCTATAAAATAAGGTAAATTTCATTTCACGGGAAATGACATCTAGCTCGTGTCGTCTCTCCTATGTCGTCGGCCGGATGACATCTAATCCGGGATTTACTCCAAGACTCAACTGCAAGTGCACTTTACTGCTCAATAAAGCTAAATTCTAAAACCTTCTCCTGAAGTTGTAAGATTTCCGGAATAACAAAATGGCTAAGAAGGCAATGAAGAATCCACTTCCACGACAAAAAATATTAAATGCGAAGAGAATCAATTTCAGGAAATACGAGACAGAGTAAGGTAGACATTAACACCGAAACTTAAAGCCTAAAAACCTGCCAAATTAAATTGAAGTTACATGAAAAATGAATCCAATAATTGGCGTCTTCATCGACCCAACATGTTATATCCCTCAGTTGTTTCCTTACAACTCGCGAAGAAACGCATGAGTTGTCTCCGTCGTTGAATACCCTAAGACATCTCCACCACCTTCGTTTACGGCGAGCGCCGTTTCCCGAATGTCGATAGTGACTCAGCTCCTAAGCCTTAAAGAGGCCACGTTAAACCAACAAATCTAAATGCCAAGCTCCATGTCCCGACCCAAACGGTTCTAGTACCAAACGCTTCTTCGACCTTTGATTCATTCTATTCCGAGCTGCACACACCTCTGCACTCACGGGAATGCCTCGCGCTAAATCATCCTTCGCCGCCGACTCGGCCGCAAAATTAAGGGTGACGGCTAAGAGACACGAACACCCCCGCAGTAGTATTATCATTACGCAAACGGTCGCACGCATGACTCTCTCGCTGCGCCTCTTCTCACAGGAACACGAGGGCCACGTCCACTGCTCGAGGAAAGTGCGACTGCGGTCCCCGTGAATCATCATGCGATTCAATAAAAGGCGTACGACCGGGAGTGTCAAAGCACTTGCGCTCTAGGTGATGTCACTGTGATGACGCAAATTAAGGCGGCTGGTTCGAAAATTGCAAGGGTATATATTTTCTTCATAATCGCAGTATTTGTTCCTTTACATATGGTCTAAAATTCTACGGAAAAACATTTGGGGCTTTTCGATTTAGTTTTTGAGATATTTTATGTTTTTTTAACATGGGGCCTTTTGGCGCACCCCGCTTCTTAAGGGTGAATAATGCATTATTTTTGTTTCCACGAGACAGATTTTCATCAAAACTGATATGATGTGGGTATAGGTCAACAAAGTTTATTCTGAGAAAATCAACCGGTGTTATCGACTTTTTTTTCCCATAAATACGAAACAAATTAAATATTCGTTAGATTTTCAAATATTGCGCGCGAAGTTTTGAGGTGTATTTGGCAACGCTGAATTAGACGATGAGAACCATGGGAATTCAGGAGTCAGCAGCATACAACCCATTATAAGCAAGTTATGCACAAATATTATGGATATTATTTTAAAGTTAAGAAAATTTATCACTTTCATCGGAAAATTTCATTTTGATTGGAATTCAAACAGGTCACGTATTTTTGCCAATATAAAATCTAGAATATTTGTTCACGAGTACATTCTCATGAAATACTACTTTACGACTGACGATTTGGGATCAGTTGGAGTAGTTACCGAACAGACAGTAAAAATATCTAGAAACGACTTCAATTGCTACGAAATCGTAAGAGTAAGAAAGTAATGAGAGTAGAATTTACTTTTTTATATTTACAATAAGTGGCTCCTCTTCGACTTCCGATTAAAAAATCATACCCAAGCCTTCGATACCTTAGAGCTGATTAAAAAGCAATACCGTCCATTAGGGACGGAAGAAATACAACAGACATCAAGCGGAGAATAACCCAAGCTAAGAGGGGGTTCATGGGAAACAGACAACTGCTGTGCTCAAAGAAAATACAAATCAGGAAACAGTACGTGAAAACATTCGTGTGGAGCGTAGCACTACGGATCGGAAGCATGGACTATTGGAAAAGCTGACCAGAATAGACTAGAAGCCTTAGCAACCTGTTGCTGGAGGAGAATGCTGAAGATGAAATGTACGGACAAAATAAGAAGTGATGAAGGGTACAGAAGAGTAGAAGAGGAAAGCACCATATAGGACACCATGCAGAAAAGAAGAACGAGATGGATTGCGCACACCCTGAGACATAATGGATTTGTGAAGAACGTAATTGAAGATAAAATAGAGGGAAAATTTCCCAGAGGAAGACCAAGGAATAAGTTAATGGACCAAATAAAGAGGAAAATACATAGGAGACACCAGGAGATAAGGCAAAAAGCATTAGATAGGGAAGGGAGGAGGGCTACAGTCAACCAATCTTAGGATTGAATGACCAATGAATCAACCGTTCATTAAGAAACTGTGGAAAGAGAGTTAACCCCAGATGACTGGAGAAAGGAAAAACTGTGCCTATCTTCAAGATAGGGAATAGGACAGAATTTAATAACTACAAGAACATCATACTGATGTGTCACTGTGCCAAAATATATGAAAATTCCCGGGGAGAATAGTGCGAGACAAAGTTGAGAATGGACTTAGAGAAAGCAACATGGCTTTCGGCCATGGAGTTCGAGAGTAGATCTCGTATTTGCAGTCCAGCAATTACAAAAGAAGCACTGTTAACATGGAATGGATCTAAAGTTGGTTTTCTTGAATTTGAGAAAGGCTACGACGGAGTGAGCAGGAGCGAAGTATGGAGGGTTACGGCTAGTAAGGAAATCAAGAAATGCTCAGTGTATAGGGGAAAGTGTATGCACGGAGGAAGTGCGGGCTTTGTTAAGACTGAAGCAGGAAGAATGGACGGGATACGGCAGAATAGCCGTATAAAACAAGGAAGTGAAATTTAACCCTTCCTTTTTCTTCCTTTTAAAGGATGAGATGGAGAGAATGGTGGATGAAAGAATAGGGGAAGAAAGGATGAAGGTGATGGCCTATGCAGATGACCTGATGATTGGGGGAAATACGGAGGCGAAAGAACAGACACAATTGGCTACGTGGTTGGAGTAGGCCAAAATGTGTAGAATTATGTTTCACAGAAAGAGGAGTCAGTCCAACAATAAACCAAGAAAGAAAGGGAGGAAAACCACTCACAATTGCGGGAGAACAACTAGAGAAGGTAGAGGACCCTCATCAACCTCATCCATTTAAGTTACCCCACTAATTTCCTCTACAAGGAGAAATTAAGGTAGTCCGAGCGAGATAGTTCCCTAGTCATAACAGAGACCGCATTCGAAAAATACGTTTTAATTTCACCAGATGTAGAACACATCAATTAAATATTGCATTATTAATGGTACAATAATATAGTTTTGTATGACTGAAATGGTAAGTAATTACATAAATATATCAGCATAAGTCTTCAATTTGATTCACTTTTTTCGCGCGGTGCGTTTGAAACTCCTTCAAAACGGAAGGTTTTTAATGATACCCAAGAACTTATTACGGTGACAATATGATTAATGTTCAAATATAGTAGAGAAAACATACAAACTACACGCTGTTAGTTTTTTTACGACATCTAAGTGTTATAAATTCCTCATTTTGTAAATAATGTATCTCTGGAGTGCATACTCGTACCATTTTCCATGTAAAAGGGCTGGTATTTTAGACAAATATCTCGGAAAGTAATGTGGTAAGGGGTTGAATTTTTGCTGTCATTAGAAGAGTGACATATTTTTCTTTAAAATGAGACCAAATTAATTGATTTCTTGGTAAAATGATATTTCGTTCAAACTACCACAATTGTCTTGATCAGAGTTATTATTCTATTTCAGGCAATGGCCACCAAAATAACGCCAAAGGCACTAAAATACACATTCGCCAGATGAGCATGATTATCACGGCTGATGCGTTTGAAAGAGCACAGTATCAATCTGTCGTAATTTTTTTCAAAATGAATTTGGAAATTGAATATCCGGAGCTTCCCTTCTCTCCTTTCTCATGCACCCGAAGCACATTCACTGCACCCAATCCTATCTCTCACCCCACAGACACCCCAGGCAAGGCTGAGCGACATTCAAGTTTCCCCTGGAGGGTCGTGATCGCGAAGCATTTACCGAAATGGCAACACGGAAATGCGAGCGAATCCGAGACAGAGAGAGAGAGAGAGACTTCGACGGCAGTTCGCAGCGCGTGTGCGAAATTCGAGAAAATGAGGCGCCCTAGCCACGGGGAGATGAATGATCGGAACGGGTAGCGATATTGCAGACGCTCCTCTCGCAAAGCGAAGAACTGGCTCACACGGGAGTTTCATTGCGAGGAGACGCATTCCTATCCCAATTGACGTGAGTGAGAGAGAGAGAGAGAGAGAGAGAGAGAGCCGGAACGAGGAGTAAGACATCGATTAGACGGGAGAAAGTGCTGATGAATGGCCCTTCCCAGTTTTTTCTCCTGGGGAATCGAGAGCGGGACTGACAGGACTGCACTGGGAAACCCGTATTGGATCAACGTACGGGAAATATACCCCACGGGTGCGATAGTAGCCGGAGCTCACGGTGGATGCAAAGGCACGACTGACGACGATGAAGACGAAGAAAAAAGCAGTGACTGACGCAACGTGGAGCAAGACAAGACATGCTCCAAACCAAGCAAAAAGGTCGCAGGTTCGACCCTCACGCGCGTAATCGAAGAATAGTCGTGAATGGTGTTTTGGGTTAAACTTAAGTTCTCGCATCAAATTTACCCCAGGAAGCGAGGGAAATCGAAGGCATCATGCCTTCATCAGCGCAGGGTTGTGACACGAAAAATTACACAAGGGGCAAACAGAGTTACATCTCTCATCACTTTGCGTTCCGATGCTGAAGGGCCCAACATAATATAAAAGGAAAAATCGATCCCCGTGGAATTAATTTAACTCTATCGCTATTTTGTTCAATAGGATTTGAATTCAACTTTAAAATAGTATATTTAAAAGCGCACAACAAACATCCGGAATAAATAAATATACATACCAATCAAGCGGTTCCCTTCCGGGGTAGTAGTCACTAAGTTTCACTCATAAATACATATTTGTTAACCTAACTCTGCTTTAATAATTTCCTCCATACTGACCTATCCTTGCAAACCTCTTTTGCTTCATTTACCCCCATACACTGCTTCATTCACGCTCTCCTGTTTTTAAGACCCCTAGTATACCTCCTCCTAGGAATCTCCTCGACCACATTCACCCACAACTTTCTCGGCCTACCTCTACCTCTCGCACCATTCATTTCACTCTCATATATCTGTTTCGTTATTCGGTTCTCATCCATTCTCTCAACATGGCCAAACCAACGAAGCACACTCCTTTCATATATGTCCATTACTGGAGTTTTCCGGAATAATGTAGCTTATTTTTCAAAATCACGAACGGAGCAGGTTGAGTACAGTATATTTCAGCAAAAATGAAAGACTTTTATGGGCGTAGAGAGTACAAACAAAAAAACAGCGTTTTTTACAAATACTTTGATGACTTATGCTTTGTCATTAAAGTTTGAGAAGCATAGGGCTGTATAGCACCGCCGGTAGAATGATTCTCTTTACAAAGCAAGACACCCAATGCAGCAAAAATCAAGTATTTAATATCCAATCTTAGCACATCCAAAGTGCAGCTGGAAAGCGAAGTGAAGTGAATCCTAGAACTTAACGGTATCATCACTCGAGTTCAAGCGTATATATTCCCTGGTTAGGCCACACCTCGAATATGCCTCGAACATTTGGGACTCTGGTCAAAAAGATTTAACCAAAAAAATTTATAAAATACAAAGGAAAGCAGCGCGTTTCGTTAAAAACTGCTACAAGCGTACATGTAGTATCTCACAACTTCTAGAGGGATTAAGGAGGGAGCCCCTAGAGGCTCGGAGGCTACACGCTAGGCTTAGTTTGCTTGAGAAATTTAGAACTTGTTTGTTAAAGAGCGACACAGAGAATATTATTATGACTCCTCACTACATCTCTATGTCTGACAGATGCGATAAAATAAGAGATACACTGCCGAACAGATAGGTACAGAAACTCGTTCTTTCCGCGAACAATAAGCGACCACAATAAATACTGAGCTTCACTTAATACACTCCTATAATACATGTCACCATTTCATAACCAAAAAACGTGCACTTTTACACGACTAGTGACCTAACACCCCCTGCCACACGTCCAAGCGGCTGCTCGTGGGGTAATTTATAGCTGTAGATGTATATTTCTTACAGAGAGCCGGAAGGAGTCATCGGAATGCAGGACTAATACATTAGGGAGCATTTCATTTCAATGGCTGTTCCTACCAAGCTTTATTTCTAGGAGAAAACTAATGCATCAGCTACCAATAAAAGATTGATTTTTTCAAATTACACCCAGCACACATGGACGGAAGACAAAGCAATGATAGAAAAACATAAATGAAAATTTTAAAGTTCGCAAATCAGATTTAATTAGCCAAAAGCATCTTTAAAGCTGCAAAAATCGTAAAAAAACAGGCGTTGATGTATGACCTTGGATAGAAACTACTGAAAAAGGTACTGGGGGAACAACGGTCGGAGATTTATGCCTATTCTTGCGGTAATGCATCGGTATTTGAAAAGATTATTCACAGAATTTGCCATGCGACTTTTTCCCAGATAATGTTTTTTTTTTAATTTTGAGGTCGCACAAGAGGGAAGGGAAGTCGAGGGGATGAAGAACGGCCGCCGAGAGAAGGGCAGAGGGCCTTGACCTATTCAGCACCCTTTCTCTCCCCCACCCCACACTCATGCAGCTCGGATCCGAGCACCAATCCTCCCCGCACCAGCCATCGACTAACTCCCCCACCGCCGCGCTCGCAAAACACTCGAGCATCACCGCAGCAGTAGCAACGAAGCCCAAGACGGATCAACAAGCTCGGGGCATTCGGAACACACAGTGATTACGATCTGTCAAAGGTTATGGGGAAAGAACAGGATGTAAGTAGTGGGCGGGGATGGCTGCCAATGATCGAGACCTCACGCACGATCTGTTTGTAAACATGAATTGGAAGAAAAAAACAAGGAAAAACAGACAGACGTGTATGAAAGTACAGAAAGCATAGAAGAACCGTGTTCTTTGGTGTTATTTATAACTGAAAGTCATTCCAGACTATCGATTAGTAAAAAGAAATTTCCACCGTTAAGTCTATGAAAATATGAAAAAGAAGGGGCGGGCTTAGGTAGCAATCTACATCTACATATTACCCCGCAAGCCACTTCAAGGGTGCGTGGCAGGGGTGAGTTACCACCAACGTGCACATAATGTCTCGTGATGAAGTTATATGTATGCTAATAATTCTTCGGAAACTATTTTAATTAATGTACATTGCTTCTATGTAAACGAGATACAATAGTCATGCCAGAATCATGAAAAGTATGGTATTAGGACTATGTTGCGGATAAATAAAAGAGAATCAGGGAGCAAATGAACTAATCAGTAGCACTATCTGTAGACTTACCTACTTCAAAGTCTCATTGACAACCAACAAATCACAACCAATGAGAATGATCAAGATGGATAGCACATCGCTATGAAAAATATGACAACTTGATTACAACAGATATAGGTACCGCAAAAATACATGAATTTTCGACAACGATATAAAATACACATTTGATTAGATTAATTACACTAACCATCGAAGAAGGCCTCGCAATGACATCCGTATAAATGAGTACGCTGCAAAATTTCCGTAGAAATTCCAGACCCAATGACCTCTTTCGCATTAAGTAAGCCGATTCGTTGAGCAAAGAGGGGGGTGATTTCTAATCTGACATACGAACCGATAATTCACCGTAAAATAGCGTATGAATCTTATCCGGGACGTTTATTAATGTAACTACGGAATAAAAACTGCAATTGGTAAAGAAAAACGATTTCACAGTAATATTTTAATTCTTCTAGCGATCATCTAAAACATACTGCGTTTTGACAATAATATATCATTCATCTTTTTTTTTCTCTTCGTAAAAGCCTAACGCTTCAATTTTTACCGCATTCTTTGGTCATAACTCTCAAATTTAATTATTAACTAATAATCGTTGGAATTCTTTCTGTTTTACACTGTCCCAGCTCAATTTTTGACCGAGGGTAAATAATATTTTACTTATAATCTCATTCGTCTACAACAAGAAGGTTCCGTTAAAGCAAGACGACACGAATGTGTGAGAAGGGCCATAATAATTTTCTAGTTTAGTGGAAACAATGGGAAAACAATATCGCGTGCTGCATATGATGGAGTATACTATTGTTCAGCATCTTTAAGCTCGATATGTTAGTGAGGACTGTTCGGGTTTTCCACTGGGTAAAACTTGGCCTTTATGCCGACGTTTCTATGTACGAGTACATCCATCGTCATCTAGCTCTGATGGATAACGCGAAAAGTTGGCAGATATGCCGAGTTTGACCAGATGGAGACCAATTGAGTCTTCACCATCAGCATACAGCGATAAAGCAACGGATCGTTCTTCAAGTTCGAAATCCGTTACACTTAAAGACGACTAGCTTGAAGCAAAAACAATAAAATGAAATATATGTCTAAAATAACGCATTGAGGTAAGGTGGGGCTCTTTTTTCGATGATGCTTTAATAATCTGGGAGAAAAAATTCATAAGTGCATTAATTCTACCTTGTTCAGTGAAAGTTAAGTTCGCTTATCTCGAATACATTACAGTGATTTTAGGTTGGCCTATCGGAAGCCATTTTGACGGGTAAATATTCATTACAAACGACGATAAAGGATAATTCATAAGTTTGCACAAGCTATTTAGGATAGATTACTACTCATTTAAATGATGAAGAGTGAAGAACGCGCTCTAAGAAACGGATCGCAACGGATCGAAAAAAACCAGACCATAGTGCTACATAAATGTGTCGTCGAGGGTCTTCCTTTAGGTTCTCATCGACTGAAGACTGAGCTACGTTACCTACTGAAGTATAATTACAATAATTACTGAAGTAAATTACATTCGTTACTAAGAGAAAGCATAGAGGTAAATTGGAACAGAACGTTGACAACCGTGAAGAGCCTTCGGGAGTAAATTAATAAAAATTACTCCTACGAACTCAGCGTAAAGAACAGTACGCTGAGATGAATTCGAACGCACTCCAAAGCAGTGAAATTGAAGAGAGAAGTAAATCAAGAATGTGCTACGTCCCAAAAGACTTTCAACATTTACCCTGAAAAACCAAAAAGTGACATAAAAGAAAAATTAAAAACAGGCATCGTGAGCGTTCGTGGAGTAAGCATAAGAAGGACACGCTTTACACCTAACACAGCCATTATGGCAAAGAGGAAACAAGATCTCATAAGAATGATAGACCATGAAGAAAAACAAATAAGGTGGACAAACCATAAAGCAATGTAAAATATCAAACTTTCTGCTGTTTAGTGGTAGAATTTCAGACGAAAAATTCGTAATGGGACAAGACAAAAAACTGCTATAAGTTAAAGAATTCCTCTACCTGGGTGGTGGTAGGTCAGTGATGGAGAAACCCAGAAAGGTTGAGTGAGCTCTGAAGCGCAATCAAAGAAATATTTCTACCAGAGGCAAAGTCTTCTAGCAACTGGCAACACAATGGCGGAAGCAAAAATGGTACTACATAAACACATATTTGATGGATGCTTTAATGTGGCGGTGAACGCTGTACAACAACCCCAGAAAAACAATGAAAGCGGGAGGCAACATATAGCAGGTTATCGCTAAACGAATAAGATGAAATGCAGGAAGAGAATTACCAGTACTGATAAGGAAGTCCAATGAAAAAGTTGAAAAGAAAAGGTATATAATAAAAACCGTTAAGCAAAGAAGCGACTAACTAATTGGACACAATTTTGCGTCTTGAAAACAATGGCAGAAGCAGTTATAAACGGGAAGAATAAAGGAGAAAGACCTCGGATGGAACACATGAAGCAAATTGTGAGGGTCGTAAACATAACGCCTTACGTGGAAATATAAGTGGAGACCTGCTTTCCAAGCAATACAGTACGGTTGTATGCTTAAGAGAGTTACTAGAGAAATGAGGATTTTCAAACGCGAAGGCCGAGTTGGAAATTGAACGATGCATAACTTGTTTTCTTCCTTAACATATTTTTAGAAGAAGTCACGACTGTCCGTAACAATGCTACAAAATAGCAAAATATATCCTCGGTAATAAAGGTGTATCGGCAGATGGCTCAAATTATAGAGGTAAAATTAAATCCTCTAGTATTCATGTTAATCTAGCAAACGAGACATACCGTCATAAAAGAATTTTCACATTGTTACCACATTTACCTCGCAAATGTTACCGTATGTTCTGTGTGCTTCTTAAAACTGTTTAATTCCTAAATGTAACAAAAGATCTTACATTCGCAGTATAATATATATTCAAACAGAAAGGAAGAAAGAAGTTGGATAGGAACACAAAATTGACGAACACAATGGTGGTATGAAGTTGTAATGTTGTAATGGTGGTATGAATGATGGCCGATTCCAAGCAGAAAAAATTCTACTGGACCGGGAATCAAACCACAGACCTTGGGATTTCGCGTCCAATCCTCAGACCACCAAGCTACCCAGTCTACTAAGAATCCACTGGAATCGGCGGGGAATTTATAAGGACAAACACTCCCCAAGGAATGACCCCGTGGGTTAATGAAAACAATCCGGACTAACACCCGAAACGTTTCCAGTAAGACTTTCTTTTTACTCTCGTCTTTTAACCCCCCTGTAAGTTTCCTCTATTATTGTATTTGTGGCCATTTGGCGAAGATTTCTATTGCGAGTGTTTGTTCATATAAACCCCGCCGATTCCAGTGGATTCTCAGTAGACTGGGTAGCATGGTGACCGGGGCATTGGACACGAAATCCAAAGGTCCGTGGTTCGATTTCCGGGCCAGTCGAATGTTTTCTGCTTGGAATCGGCCATCATTACATCTTCACACCACCATTGTGTTCGTCAATTTTATGTGTTCCTATCCACTTTCTTTCTACCCTTCTGTTTGAACCTTTGTTTGTGTGTACGTGTGTGCGTGTATATGTATATATATATATATATATATATATATATATATATATATATATATATATATATATATATATATATATATATATATATATATGCTAGCAACAGACGGACTAACACCCGAAACGTTTCCAGTAAGACTTTCTTTTTACTCTCGTCTTTTAACCCCCCTGTAAGTTTCCTCTATTATTGTACTTGTGGCCATTTGGCGAAGATTTCTATTGCGAATATATATACACACATATAAAAGTTTATACAGAAAGGTAGAAATAAAGTGGATGGAAAGTGAAGTGGACTAAAATTGGCCACACAAAAAGTCCCGCGGTATCATAAAACGTGTTTAGTGAACACACTAACTAGATGAACGGTGGGGGGAGGTGGGGGGGCGTAGTAACGGTTGTACAACGAGCTTTTGGCCGATGCCTTCAGAAAAAAGTGTGCTTGTTCAATGGGTTCTGTGTGTTGCTCAAAGAAACTTAATTAATCTTCTACAGGATTAAAATGTTGACGTGAAATGCCAAGTTTAGCTCCTCGAATGTACATGACGAGACAACTAGGGCTATGGGACCATGTGAAAGAGAATGGATTCTGTTTTCAAACTTCTATTATAGCACCTTTGGCCGTCCTTTACACTACGCAAGGTTGCAAATCAGCATAAGTAGCTCATTGCTGCAGAGCGTGTGATGATGATCGCCGCGTCACTGTATTCTAGAGATTGACGACCTCGTTCATTATTGGGAACTCGTTCACTCTGGACCGGTCCTTACTGGGAACCGTTCCTTTTTACTAGTTCACCGCTCCTTTTTATTAATGATCACTTATTTTTATTTTCAATATGTACTTAGCATTTATAAAAAAAATAAGACACTAGAATTGATTGAACTAAATGAGCTCCCTGAACTTTTAATTGGATTTTAAGACAAGAAAGAAATTTAAAAACATGATATAAAATAAGAAAAATAACACAAGTCCAAAAAAATTTGCTCACAAGCGCATTATAAATATTTCTCAATTGATGTGGAAGATTTTCAATATGGAATCAAACAAATTACAATAATACTTGGTATAAAAGCCATGATTTGACTCCATAAAATTTTCCAGTAGATTAAATTGGCCTCAGCTGCGAGCGCGGCCGAAGGAACTGAGATTTTACTTCATTTATGTCCATAATTGCTGATAAATGCATGGAAAATGCTAATAATAATCACTTCATTTTGTCCATTTCACTTTCTCATTCTAAGGGACAAAGTTATTGCCTGATATGCTTCAGTGAAGTTTGAAAATTTAAAATAAGACTTTTAGCTTGGACATAGGTGAATGTTAAGTTTCACAGTAGGCATAATAAGTTCCAAATATTCAGGCATATAGGCCTATCACCATAGTAAAATTACAAAATAATTTCAATGCTAAGAAATTTTCACCATTCTTCAAAGGTATTAAGGATTAAAACTTAAAATATCATTAATTATGACAAGATACAGCAGGTGGATACATTTTCATCAAAATATTGCCGTCAAGCATCCATTAATTGGCTTAGACCTTGTCAACTTACCACTCAAGAAATCTTAGACCAGTCTCTGATTCTTATTGGGGTTGAGTGACCCGAGACATAGTTAGTGTCAGCGAAATATTTCAATATAAGTTTGTATTAATCCTTATAGCTCTCACATAAAGTAAATATCCCTCCATTTCTTTCGATTCCTTCCATCAATGTCAGTATACTCTCTCTCATCTTTAGTTTGCATTGAGTGGAAGGTTTGTCGACCACTTGGCATTTAAAGTTCCCATTTCCTACTAATGTATGTATTCTCTCTTCACCCACTCTACCCTCCACACATGCATTCTTACATACAAGAAGACGTGCCTAAAAATATCCGTTCATACTTCTAATTTTATTATTCTCTCTTTCCTCCTCCAAATTGTTACAAAATTCATCTAAATTTACTTTGAATACCTAAGATATTGGTAAACAATACTAAAAGAGAGATAATACTTGGGTTTATTTTAGATTTTATGTCAACCTGTAATAAAAGAGGATAATGAATTCTTCTTTTACTGCATTACAAACATGGCTGCAATGCTGCTGGAGCATACTTGATGAGCATATAGGTCACCTTTACGACCTCTACGCCACCGCTTGAATATGAATAAATTCTTATAAAATGTGGCTATTTAGGGTCATATCCACAGAAAATAATGAATTTGAGGTTTTGAAACATGGGTTTTAGTAATAAATTATCAAAAATGGCCTAAATTAAAGATTAGTCTTGACGTTTTCTAATTACCATTCCTCCTATGAACCTCACCATATTAAAAAAATATTGAGAAACCTTATTTTACGACTAAGAAATAAGAGCTGAGATCAATGTCGCGCTTGAGGCAATATTCGTCAAGCTAATGCTTAAGAGACGATCGTGTATTCGTCCCTTAGTAGACGGCAGCAAATTAACCACATTGAAATGCATATTTGCATCCATAGCGCTCATGCCAAGCCTTGTGAATAGAGAAATTCTTTTGGTCAGATCTTACAGAGGCCAATCACAACTTTCGTGTCAAAATTCATGTTCACTGTGAGTTTACTATACCAACGTTGCCACATCTTTCTCTTGGGTAACAATCCAGCGGATAAAATATGTATGATAAACGGTACATCAGATCTATCCGGCGGGTAGCAATTTCCGGCGGATAGTTATCGAGAAGTTAACCCAGAGATTGATCAATCGGCCCTTAAACGACAATGTAATCTCCTAGATTAGAGAAATCCTAAGCTATGGGGTTCATAGGGCTGTGTCAGGACTGTGTTGCAGAGGGTTGCGCCATCTCTAGCGAGGTTATTGTCACTTAGAGTGTCCCGCAGGGAAGTGTCATAGGGCGACTTATTTTGCTTTTGTATATTAACTATATTGATGAAGTAGTACACAGGATACTTCGACTATTCCCAGACGATGCTGTAGTGTGCAGAGTACTCCGCAGAAATAATGATAAGGAAGTGCTAACGAAGGTCCTCCTCGAGGCCATTCAAACTTGCGATGCGATGCGTGGCAGCTAGGAATGAATTTGAAAAAATGCGTTGCAATGAACTTCTGGAAAAGAAATAATTACCCTACATACAACTATTACATACAGACATCCAAATTACAAGCAGTGGAATTTGTTAAATACCACTGAATTAAAGTCCCTAATGATCTCTCATGGAGCAAACATAATCGGGAAATAACAAAACAAGCTAAACGTTAATTACGATTTTTTTTAAAGAGTGCTCGGAAAGTACGACGATTAAGTCAGAGAAATCAGCTACTACTCCCTTTTTACACCCCACTTGGAATACACAGCCAGCATTTGGGATCCTCCTGAGATAGGCTTAAAAAAGTCAGAACGCGAGTAGGGAAGATCAGCAAGATACATCAAAGACCATAATGATAATCCCGTCAGTGTTACTTACCTCTTGCAACAACAGGGATAGCACAGGCTTCCAGACCATGGATAAAAAATACTTAATCTTCTAGTACATTCAAAACCAATTCATTTACCGTCGAATTTATTAATATCTCACTAGTCCAGCATACTACGGTAATTCAGATCATAAGAATAAAATTAGGGAAATAGACTCTAGACGAGACAGGACTTTCTAGTCCTTCAGTAATTATTTGGAACAAATTCTCAAAAAAAAGAATGGAAAATTTTGTAATAGAATATGTTCGAGAACAAAATATATGGCCTAAATTTGAAAATCAGGGTGGCTACTGATATCCAATTTTCAATTCCCTAATTTTTCCCTGACTTTTCCCTAATGGATTTACTAATTTCCAGGACCAATCGCCAAAAGTTCACCAATTATTGAAATATTTTTTCTGCTGAATTAAATCTTCTAAATAAGCTATAAATTTTCTAAAATTTCTCATCATCGTGTCGTATTTTTAGAGCTGCAAGCATGTATTTACTACGAGCTACTGTGCTCCAGCTACCTCTCGACCGAAGTTTTGGAAGTTAAAAAATAACGCGAGGGAAAATTTTCCGAACAACTTAGCCTCGGATTCCTTGTGTTGATTCCGTAATGCATTGTAATCATAAATTTCAATACTACTAGGCAAATATCGCAATAAGGGTATACAAAAGGGATAAAATGTACGTCTGATTCAAAACTAAATAACTAAGAATCACAACTGAATATTTCACGAATTGATGGGGCTTATTCCATGCGCGTCAGCGACGGACTTTAGTTTCAGTTGGTGAAATAAAGGGAGGGAAAGACTGGCCGATTAACGTACTAGTAGAAAAATATCGAGGATTCATATCCCAGTTTCTCCCTGACTGTTACGAGAATTTCCTGACTTTTCCAATAATTCAAAATTCCCTGACAATTCCAGGTTTTCCCGGACGATCGCCACCCTGAAATTGAAACAAGAAATCTACATCTACGTCATACCCTGCAAGCCACCCAAAGGGTGTGTGGCAGGGGGTGCTTCCACACCAGGCATGCATGAATGATACGGTAGAACACCGAAATTACATTGAAACCCGCGTACCACACATGCAAAGCGCCAATTAAAAATCTAATACCCAAGAAACATTCTATCGTCAATCGTTCCAACGTGCAAGGGGTACAAGGACTACTACTACAGATTCAAAATATCATGCATAAATAAGAACATCAATATTTACATCATGTATAAATAAGAAAATAGAGAATATAATGAGAAAGATTTACTGTCTGCCTATTGTCACAATTCGAACTATTCATGACGACGATCACAGCTGTTATGGTCCCGAATGGTACGCGGAAAAAATGACGTTTATACCCATCGGTTCTACAATTTAGCTCTCTAATTTTATTGGCGCCTCTAAAATAGCCTCTATTAAGACGTAGAAAATCTCGCACGAGTCCTTTTAGCCTCGACTCTGCACAGGGGCGCTTGTCTCGGACGGAGGTGCAGTGAGTCACACACGTTCGTCGCGGGTAGTGTGTCGTTCCTTCTATCCCCCTATTCCACCCCCACCCACCCACCCCTTCCCCACCTATTCCCATAAGACCCTACCACTCTCACGGTCCTTCTCATCCTCCCCCTCGTCCCACCAACACATTCTCTCCCTTGACCTCCATCCGAGCGATCCCTCTTGTCGTGACCTCGCAATATCCATCCTCGCAACCATCACCGGGACGGCGGAGATCACGACTTCAGGGGTGAAGGGAACACCCCCTAAAGGAGAGGGACGCAAGCTCAAGCACACAGCACATCTCCACATTTCCCCGAATCCTCGCATTCTCTCTCCCGAGAGCATTTTTTTCAGCTCACTTCTGAACGAAGATTCTCAGGAAAAACATTTTATCTCTACCCATCTGCGATCTTAATCCGCAGGGAATGCATCTGCCTAGTTATAAAGACGGATTGTCGTTGATGTATCTTCATCTTTCTTATACGTTTCAGTTAAGGAGCGCACGACAGACATTTTTCATCAAACGTCATCGTGGAGAATATTCATATCAGATAACAGATAATTATCATAGGTATATATTCTCATGTCTTTAGTTCAATGTCATAATAATATAGGAAATAATACTAAAATATCCCAAAATTAAACTCGATAGCTTACCGGTCAAGCCCACCACAAAGGATACATCATTCAGCAATGCTTCAGTGAAATAAAATAGTCTGAGGAGAAAAAAGTGATAACCATCGAAATGGAACTGGACCGAGTGTATAGTTCTAGAAAGATAGACACTTTAATGAGAAGTTCCTTAGAAATATTTTTATTTATTTATTAATGGGAACAAAAGTAGATCTCTACGGCGATGCTCTTAACAAGTAAATTCTCTGGTGAGGGGGAAATAAATTGGCCAACTTTCTGTGGCGTATCATCATTCGATATTTAACTGATAGGAAACAGCTTGTGGAATTGAATGGTAACAAGTCGGTAACTTGTACAATAAAATATGGAGTGTCACAGGGCTCTGTCCTGGGACCTATTTTATTTATCATAATGATTAATGAATCATTAATCATTATGATAAATAACTTATGCAATAACTTATGTGATGCAGTTGTGCAATGTGAGAATACTCAAATGCAGGCTCTGGATTGGTTCAATAGTAATGGCCTCATGCTATATGTCAACAAAACTCAAAAAATAATGCTAATACTGATACATTACTTATATAATAATATAATAATATAGAAACCAAGATGCGAACACTATGTGGCTAAATTTACAATATTTAAAAATAAGATTTCAGAGAAATAATGCTAATACTGATGCTGTTAAATTATTAGGACTTATAATTGATTCAAAATTAAAATGTGATAAGCATATTACTTGGATCAGTAACAAGTTAAGCAATGGAATATACATACTAAGAAAGCTCAAATCACTGATTTCTCTGCCGTATCTCAGGACACTCTACTTTGCATCTTTTGATAGCTATATAAACTATGGAGTTGAACTTTGGGGGCATACTACTTAGGCTAAGCAAATTTTATTGCTACAAAAAAGAGCTATAAGAATTATTGCTAATGCTCACCCACTTGACCACTGTAAGCCTCTTTTTACCCAAATTGGAATTTTGACTGTGTATAGCTTACACATATGTATTAAGAGCCCTTCTCTATGTGAAGGAAAATCTGGAGACTTTTTCCTGCAGATCTACCGTACACAATTATAGCACGAGGTGCAGAGTTAATTTGAATGTTGATCATTGCAGATTGTCATTACATTATAAATCCTTTCATAAGGTAAATTTCAGATTGTTTAACATGTTACCAACCAACTCTAAAACTGTGGATACTATTCAATTTAGGAAAAGGTTAAAAGATTGGCTGGTAAGGTATCCCCTATATTCAATTGAAGAATATTATAACTGACATCTCAATGAAATTTAAGAGTGAAATATAAATGTATATATGATTGTGATTGCTATGTTTGTTTGTATGTACAGTCACTTCATAAAGTATCGCGACACACTACGCTAGCAGATCGTATAGGTCGGCTGTCGAAGCTCAAAGTACGTTGGCCATCCTGGGTCGTCTTCGGTGACTATGAGAATCGTCGGATACACTACGATATATATTCTAAGTCAAGTGGGACTAAACTCCGAAGGTGCTATCGACTTCGTCCGCGTTGGAAAGCTAACTTTGAAATGAATAAACTGCGGGAAGGAAGGCTATTCGCAACCCAGAGGCATTGTAATCATACTCGGCAGTTACCTTACGAAGACGAAAATGGAAGGAGCTCCTCTTCGTGAAACCAGCCCAACCCAGCGCGCTCTGATGGTGGGCTTGGTGAGAGGCGGGCGCCGCGCCGAGTCAAGAGTCAATAGATATCATAATTTTCCATTAGGCGGGCAACTTAAAATATCAGCCTGTAATGCAAGAAAGGCTCACCAGTTCGCATAGCCTAGTCGATAGCAGTGCCCATTCTCCTTCATGCATAGGTTGGAGCTCGTATTTACGTGCATTTGGCTCTTCTTCGTTTTACCTTCCCCCGATTTCACTCGCATAATCACTCAACTCCATTCAATATTGCCTTTTCACCACATTCCCCTTCTTACTTCTTTAACCGAGGCCACTCTAGGAGCAAGTCTGTCCTCTCCTCTGAACGATAGCACTCCCATAATGCAGTCCCACTAAACCTGGCGCTTTGTCTCATGGAAAATTAAAAGTGTACCTGCAAATTCTCATAGCTACCAGAGACGGCCCAGGATAGCCAACGTACTTCGACAGTCGACCTATACGATCCGCTAGTCTAGCGTGTCTCGATACTTTTTGAAGTGACTGTATATGTATTTGCATTATTTGACGAGACCTAATATGGTATGTACCATTTCTTAAGGTGTGATAAATATGATATGATATGATACGTAGCTGGACGCTAGAATCGCATAGCGCAGCGTGAAGGCCATCAAAGGTATTGAAGAACTTGGTGGTACTCACCTATGGAGAGCGTAAAACCCTGGATATGAAAACCTGCGACGTTAGTGAACTGAAAGAACGGAGGTTCCCACGGGAAGCCTCCCATTCCTCTGACCAATCATTCACGCTTTATCCACCACATCAGACTACAAGCTCTCTGACAGCGAGAGCCGTCATGTAATGTTACATTACGTAGGAGATGTAATACTAGAGGCTAAGAAGTCAAGGTGCTGCGACATGATGGAGACGAAAAGTGGCAGAACTAATTGTCTAGGGACAATGACAACCAAGATTCGAACACTATGTGGCTAAATTTACAATATTTAAAAATAAGATTTCAGAGAAATAATGCATATTTTAGGAGGCAGGTATAAATGATTACCAAATAACAGCTACACAATATTTTTTTAAATTCAACTTCAGCCAAAGTCTTGGAGGTCTTATATTTTTTTGCTATGTAAACGCCAGATCGTAATTGACTACATACTTACGTCTAGTAGAAGAAAGCATTTCAATGTAATTGTCAAGGCGATGATTTTTTTATTGCAACAGATACAGGCTTATATAAATTTTGCTATTATTACCTGAAAGCTTTCGTTTGCTTCTACAGTTCAAATCTGAGGTCAGGGTTTCCGGGAAGGAGTAAATAAATAGATATGACAATCAATTGACTCGCAGAAGGAGCTTCAGAGGCGGAATCTCACGATTGACTCACGAGTGTAATACTTGATGAATAAATTCGGCGGAGTTTCTGCCGAGGCTTTCCCAATCCAGTAGTAAAGCGGAAAAGAAGCAATAAACGCCGTTGCAGCATGCTCTATCATTTCGTTTCCATCAAGAGTTGCATCAATGGGAAATCGGTGAGGAAATCCAATAAGAGTTAATGAATAATTAAGCTAACGAATAATTCAGCACTAATAAGGTGGCAAAATTTTTAAAGTGATGGAGCAATACCAAACTATTTCGACATGAATACAAACACTTACGTCACAGTGGCCCTTTCGAATGTTTTAGCACTTTCGTCACCGATAATACGCACTATAAAGTGTACATTTTGCGGATTTCGGCCTCAATCCAACGATGAAAGCGATGGAGTTCCCGCGGTTGTTTCCTTTGAGAACGTCCTGTGAAAAGATACGCCAACAAACAACAACCCTAACTGGCAAAATTTTTTGGTTGATTTCTTTGAAACACTATGAGCTTTTTTCAGAAACAAGGATATAAAATGTGAAAATAAACACTACAAATAAAAAGAAAACTGATAACTCAACAGAAGGATATTGAGTAGAATGATAACTAACATTCAATTTAAAACGAGTACTTGAAAGTAGTATTTCATTAGAAGTTTCACCAAAATACTTTACCTAAATACAGGAATGAATAGTATAAGTTATTTTTTGTCAGAACATCAGCAGATTAGTATCCGCCTTTGACTAATGTCCATTGCCAAATAGAAGGTAACCGGTTATAAATGACGTTGTCATTCAAGACCAATGGATTGGAATTGACATTCAGACATGACTTCTCGCAAGTAGTTAAACAACCCCAGAGAAGCATTATAAACGGCCCCTGGTGATACCAGATGCTTCTCAATTGTTTTTCTGTGACTAATTGCGATTTCATCCAAGATTAAGACTCCTTGCGAGTCTTCAAGTGCCATATTGCCATCTTTGTATTTTCTAAGAAATATACACATCAGTTCACTGCATAAAAGTCCTCGTCCGTGGTCTGAGAGAAAGTCGCTCCTTCACCCTCATTCACAAGTCTGGAAAGGCCACTGAAGCAATGCATTTGTCTCCTATGCATATTTCAAGTTACATTCTACTCCAAGAATGAAACAGAAGTGCATAAAGTCTAGAAAATATATAAGTTAGTTAAACGTATTATCATACCAAATCAGTTAAAGATGTGATATTTTATAAGAGCGACAATTTACAACATGGCTTGGAGTCAGATTGCGGACGAGTGAATTTTATCCTGCATGACGGTGAAAAAAAGAGCATTCAGCATTTAATGAGCAGTATTATGAACATAATGTATAAGTTTTCCAGGGTTTTGTTTATCTCTCAATAAACTCAATCGTACAGTTTATGAGTAAAATACGAATATGGTAGGCTCTGAATTGAGAAATCATAAATAACCCATCAAAAACATTTTTTCCAGCAGAACAAATTACACAAAGATTTCGGATCGGTATCCGTTAATCAACAAATCATTAGCGTCACCATAATTTTATCAAGACGATGACTAACCTGATGATAGTAAATATGCCTCAAATTGTTTTATCTACACAGTTCACCATCCTGTATACTTTCATTGAGGATCCTACATGTATTTCTCTAAACTGTACGGAATATTTCACGCGTTTATCACGGAAGACAAATATAATTACCGTATTTACCTGAATATAAGACCCCCCTTTTTCCAAAAAATATGTTTCAAAAGTGGGGGGTCTTATACGGGGAGGATATGCCAGAGGGGGTACCCATACTCATATTTAAAGTTATGCAACACGACTATTCGAAATTCTAAGCGCGATCAAACTCATCGCTAAACAAATTCGAATTTCATACCGAGTTTACAGACTTAAATCATCAACACGAAGTCTTCTTAAAAGAGTTACAACTCATCACAACGGGCTGGGTACTTCTCTAAGGGTTTTTCCTCTGTTTTATATTTTTCCTGGAGTTTGAGCCTCAAAAGTGAGTGGGTCTTATATTCAGGTAATAGTATGCTCTTAGAATGTAGTTTAAAAAATAATTCTTGTGCAAACTCCTCGGGCATTTTTTGAAAGTTAAATGGAAGGAATGATCCTTCATTTATATGAGCAGAATCACGCATTCGAGCATCAGCAAGCAGCGGACACGCTCTCATTAGCACGAGAGGCTAACAATACTCACTGGGAAGATGTCAGGATTGACCCTGGACCCAGTGAGCACCATGGCCTCGGGGCCTCCAAAAACTACGCGTGCATTACCACTCCTTTCGGCTTGAAGCCTGGATCAACGCAGCGTGGGCGAGCGGTCGGCTTTAATGAGTTTTCGTCGTGAGACAGAGGGAGGAGGAGCGAGGAGCCGTTAATTCGCGGGGATCGTCCCGCGGAATATTCGCCAGCATCGCCTCCGCGGCGTTTCCTCCCACCAGATGGAACCATGAAATTCGAACGACCTTCCCCAACCTCCAAAACACCCGTCGTCAAGGCCTCAAAACCGCTCCCTCCTCCCCGCAGCAGCCTTCTCCCCCCTCTTCCCCACACCTCCATCTCCACATCCGAGACGGGGAGACCAATGGGATGGGAATGGGGGAAAAAATAACTTAAAAAAAACAAAATTCGGAGAGAAAGAATTTCGCCTTCATTCCACCAGTGATGCTTATCTGCCTAAACTGATTCTTTCTTCGCTTCCCATTTTCCCAGACCCCCCACCGCCTGTTCCCTTTCACACATTCACAACCCCTCCCACTCACTCCCCCTCTCCCCTCTCTCCCTCTCAACCATCCCTCGAGACTAAACCAACTTTGCTCTCTGAAATAGAGGCGATAGTCATCTCATTATACTACTTTTTCCCGGGCACCCCGCAGTTTGGCCGCCCGTGCGCGGGAGTCATTCTTCGCACGATTGTTATCGCCCTTTTCTTGGGCAAGCGAGAGACCCAAAGGGTTGCGCAGGACGGAGAGGCATACGTCGGCCACACTTCGCACCAAGTTACGAACGGATCGGGTTATTGTGTCCACAGCAACGACTTCCCGGACACAAGTTGTGGGTTCGAACCCGGGAAATACATTTAGGAGTTCAAGTTAATTACTACAGACAGCATTTCTATATCGACCTCATATATAAAACAAGTTTTGACGTCTCGATGTTAGGTCATGAGAAAATAACACTATATCTCCTTGCCTACGTTTCGGCGTATAATGTACACCATCATCAGGGCTATACAAAAGAATACAATAACCATGTTCAAAAAAATTTCGTAAAAATAATAGGGGGATCACCATACAACAATTGTGAGATAAATATTAATATAAGGCTGAATGTGCAATAATATGTAATAACTGATGATTTTCAATTAACCAATAGTTCGAAGGTAACTTTACATTGATATTAATCTTACAATTGTTGTTTGGTGATCCCCCTTTATTTTTATGTAATGTAGTTGTACATGGTTATTGTATTCTTTTGTATAGCCCTGATGATGGTGTACATTATACGCCGAAACATAGGCAAGGAGATATAGTTTTATTTCCACATGACCTAACCTCGAGACGTCAAAAATTGTTTGTTAATTAATACGTCCGAGGGAGAGTACGAAACACTTTGGACTTCTTAATACCTATCATTAACGTTAGTATATCATAACATTATTCAACTTGCGAGCCACCCAAAGTAGCCCATCTCCCTACCGTATACCATACTTATTCGCATCTCATTCAGTTTGACCAATGCCAACTGGACTCTTCGCAATATGAAAATATGCTTGCCAAATTTCCGCCATTACTTGAGCCGCTTTCGAAGTTCACGTTCCCATTGATAATTCTATTTAAGTTTTCTTTATTTATGACGGTACAAGGGACATCTTCACTTCATCCTTTCATAACTTCAGATTAATGACAAAGGAGACAACATCATCTCCTTCCAAATACAAAAATCAATATCCGTAATGATTACGTAAGAGGATAATTGAATTCAATCAACGAATTACCCTGATGAAGTTCAATTTTCCACAAGCAGAAACCATTTATCACGAGACCCAGGTTTCATTGGTTTATATTATTTTATCATCTACAGATGATGGAAACAGCTAAACCCTGATCTAGCAATAGTGTTCTACCAACGGATAAATACACCTGATACAAACTATGTATGAAAAATTCTACAGAATATCACCCGCATCTTCTAATTTTATGAAGTCCATCAAATTACATGAAATGACGCAATTCTCAAACGATTTCTTTTCATCAACGATAATTCAGAATACCATAAAATTCACAAAATCTTTTAGCTGATGCACAAAATAATTTATCTATATGATAATATGAAAAATAATTGATTATGTTAAAGGGATTTTGATTTCGTTGGGTTAAAAAAATTGGCCACAAAACTTCACAGCATAGGTCCGAGTCATAGAGCGCCTAAAAATTGTTCACCGTGGATCAATAGCCAACAAAGTAATTTTTGAAAGATTTCAGGTTTTCCCGGTGAATAGTAGGTAGAAAGGATTCTCGGGATTCCATCCGGGTTGGCATGTCCATGACCGACGTTTCGGCTGCTCACTCTGCAGCCGTCCTCAGGGAAGTGAGATGCCGATGGCATCGGACTTCCCTGAGGACGAAATTATAGCGAAATATCATTTTACTTAGAAATCAATGAATTTGGTCTCATTTTAAAGAAAAATATATCACACTTCCATTGGCACCAAAAATTCAACCCCTTACCTCATTACTTTCCGAGATATTTTCCAGGAAATATAAGTCATTTTACATGGGAAATGGCACGTGTATGCACTCCAGAGAGACCTTATTTAACAAGTGAGGAATTTTTAACACTTAGATCTCGTCAAAAAATGAACAGTGAGTAGTTTGTGTGTTTTCTCAACTATTACTGAAAAATTATCATATTATCACCGCAGTAAGCTCTTCAAGATCACAATAAACCTTCCGTTTTGATGGAGTTTCCAACGTACCGCGTGAAAAAAAAGTCAATTTAAAGACTTATTTAGATATTTTCATATGATTACTGTTACAATTTCTGTCATATAAAACTATATTATGTCACTATTAATAATGCAATGTTTAATTCGTACGTCTCACTGCTGGTAAAATAAAAACGTATAGTTTTAATATGGTCTCTATTATAATTAGGGAACTATCTCGCTCGTATTGCCTTAATAAGAGAAAACAATCTTTGTAAACACGCATTTACTTTTTTAGGATCATGAAGGGAATAAAATAAGGTGCAAATTCTTTCCAGATTAGTGGTAATTATCAGGAATTCAATTTAATAACGGCGATTTCTCAATACAACGCAGAGGAATTAACTAAATCCTTGAGAAAAATACCATAAATCACTCGTTTTGGATTAATCTTAAATTGTCTCTGACATTGATGCAACTAATAGCTTATTGATTGCCTATTCATTAACGAAATAGTCGTTAGGCACATGGGAGAGGTGGATCCGTCGAAGATCATACATAAGTGATGCTCGGCCAACAGGTTCACGATCAAGGCCGACTCCTCCGACAGCGGATAGATCGTCACTGAATGACCAAAGCTTGGCAAGAATCTCGCAGAAGTCGTCATTAGCCAAAGGAACTTGTAGGCGTATGGAATCACCAGCACCAAGAAGGCTCACCTTAGCTCCTCACCCGAGGAGATAGAAGAACAAGTTAGAATCGACATAATTAGCGATAAGAGTGCGAAGGGTAATATGCCGTCGCAACCAATCAGTCATTTTATATATCTCTCACGGTCTTTATTTATTATTAAGTATTACATTAGTCACGCGAGCGGCGTCCTCCGATGGACTACAGCTTTCCCTGTATTCCCGAGAAAAAAATTTCAAGAATTATGACGGCGATTCACAGGAGGAGTACTACTCTATGTACTATTCATAATTTTTGGATGTCACGCAACACTCCTCAGTTAAGGTAGTCCGAGCGATATAGTTCCCTAGTCATAATAGAGATAATGTTCCAATTATACGTTTTAATTTCACCAGCCGTAGGACACATCAACTAAATATTGCATTATTAATGGTGCAATGATATAGTTTTATATGACAGAAATGGTAAGTAATTAAATAAAAATATCTAAATTAGTCTTTAACTTGATTCACTTTTTTCGCGCGGTTCGTTTGAAACTCCTTCAAAACGGAAGTTTTTCTGTGATCCCGAAGAATTTACTGCGGTGACCATATAATTAATTTTCAAATATAGTTGAGAATACATACAAACTACACGCTGTTAGTTTTTTTACGATATCTAAGCGTTATAAATACCTCATTTTGTAAATAATGTATCTCTGGAGTGAATACATGTACCATTTCCCATGAAAAATGACTGGTATATTTGGTAAATATCTCCGAAATAATGTGGTGAGGGGTTGAATTTTTGGTGTCATTATAAGGGCGAGATATCTTTCTTTGAAATGAGACCAAATTCATTGATTTCTAAGTAAAATGTTATTTCTCTCAAACTACCTGAAATCAAACATGCATGAAGTATCTTACTAGGAGGAAATATGCACCACGCTTTCGAAAAGAGACGCTGTAATGGCAAGGGCGCGAAATAGGAAGCAAGAGCAGAAGAGGTTAAATATAAGAAATAAAATGTCAAGACGACAAATGAAAAGGTTTCGTGGCACTATAAATATAATTCACCAGAATGTGAAGGGGCTCGGAGGGGCATCTAAATCAGAGGAGAGGCAGAAAAAATAAAAACGTCTTTAAGGTAGTCCGAGCGAGATAGTTGCCTAGTTATAATAGAGACCATGTTCGAATTATATGTTTTAATTTCACCTGCTGTAGGACACCTGAATTAAATACTGCGTTATTAATGGTGCAAAAATATAGTTTTATATGACAGAAATGGTAAGTAATTAAATGAAAATATCTAAATAAGTCTTTAACTTGGCTCATTTTTTTCGCGCAGTGCGTTTGAAAATCCTTCAAAACGGAAGGTTTTTTGTGATATCCAAGAACCTCTTACGGTGACAATATGATTAATTTTCAAAAATAGCTGTGAAAGCAAACAAACTGCACGCTGTTGGTTTTTCTTACGTCGTTTTAGTGTTATAAGTACCTCATTTTGTAAATAATGTCTCCCTGGAGTGCATGCACGTACCATTTCCCATGTAAAAGGCCTGGTATTTTTTGGCAAATAACTACGAAAGTAATGCGGTGAGGAGTAGAATTTTTGGCGTCATAAGAAGGGTGATATATTTTCCATTAATATGAGAACAAATTCATTGATTTCTAAGTAAACTGATATTTCGCTCTAACAACCTTAACACTAATATGCTCTTAAAATATTTCAAATTAAAAATAACACAACAAATAAATAAAAGTAACAAACATTCTCACTGATAATAAGATACAAACAGATGAAAATGGAGGGTTCAAATAAACAATAGATTCCTCCGCGACCAAGATTGAAAATGTTTAAGAAATATGAAGCAGAGTGCTTGCTGTGGCGCAAAACACAGTATGGAGAATAAACTTGAAGGACAAGGAAGATGATGACAAATTAATACTCTAACAACGGTAATAGGGGGGAATAAAAGAGTGCGATAACTTAATGGATTAACAAACAGAAGCTGAGAATAGTAAGTGAAAGGAGGAAACGGTTAAGAATTGATCGACGAAATGAGGGACAGTGGAAGGAAAAATAAACGGAGGTTAACCAGAAATGAAGGTCATAGACTATAATTGTTACAGATGATATTGGAGAAAGAGATCAGAAATCTGAGTGAGACATGAGGGACGGAATTGTGAGAGTACGAACAGCTAATGAAAGCTAGTTCAAGGCAATTGATTACATGGAATAGAGTTCAAGTAGAGGTACAATACATTGCACTAAATCCAATTGAGATACAGGGAAAGATAATTAACTTAAAGATAACTGGCTGTTAAATGAAAACTACGACAGCATGAAAATATTTTTCTAGGATACAAGTCAAGAGTGATTAATAAAAATCCCTTTTGTGGGTAAAAAAAGACAATTATAAGTTAGCATTACGTAAGTTTCCTAACTATCACCATACTTCTGTGCTCGTCTTTGCATGTATTAATACAGCTATAACTCAGCACAACATGATTCACCCGTTAAGATGCCGTTACCTGATTATGTTCTATCGGATGAAACCGGTCGTACAGAGTTATTAGAAGATTTTTGTGGAATTAACAAATACATTTTCACTTTTATCAACATTAGTCGATCCACCAAGTTACGCCACGTAATATTTATTTTTTAAATAATGATACCAGCGTTTTCAGGAACACATCCGATGAACTCACGGACGATTAAGACCCGTTCACTTGGATATGCCTATTCTATTAAAACATGCAAAATCTTACTATTCAAAGTTTAGAAAATCGAAAACTAGTATTAGATATGCTGCCCATATCTGGTCGTTTGGGGTGATCGAAGATCCAAATTCACGGAACGTATTCAACGCAAATTGAAACTCCCTTGGCACATAAACACGCGGTTGTGTGTCAAGTTAAGGCAGGGAAAAGTTCTTAAATTTGGCAGCAGTTCTCTGACGAGAAGGCCCATTAAAGAGCCATGATTCATTGGAGAAGCAGTATCGCATAACAACACTTCAAAGGCCAATGTTTTGACAGCAGAGCAAACATAGGTAAACAAACGCACCCTTCAGATAAAAGTGCGTGTCCAAACCTATCGTGTCCAAGGCCTATGACAAGGAAGGCATCCGACAAAGGAGAGAGAGAGTGACATATGCCGAAAATCCACGCTAATTGAGTGGTTGGGGATCAGTCTGCCGGGCCCTCGAGGTAGATGGGAGGAGGGAAATGGCGCACTTTGGGATCCTCATCGGGGAGTTCTCCGAACCGAAAACACCAGTCATCTCGCAGAGGACGCGCGAAAGCTGTTGAGTGTCATCCGCGGAGCGGAGAAAGAAGCCATAATGAACAGGATATGAAGAAAAGAGTGATAGGCGTCCGACGCACGGACGACCCTTCAGGATGCGCCTTAGCACATGGGTGCTGCGATTGTTAGTTGTGAAACTTTCCGAGTGATGTCACGTCTATTTTACGACGTGAATCACGACGATCGCAGTGAAAATACGTCGTGGACACGCACAAGGCACGCGTACTTTCAGCAGGAACCGGAGATACGATGGAGCTTGCCGGCGATAATATGGGCGAACGGAAGACGCTTGATCTTCTGAAACAAAATGTGTGAACCGGATCTAATGCTGGATCGGTTATGCAGACCAAACAAAGGAGGATGGCTGATGATTTGAAAACCACCAATACTTCGTGCTTAGGCAAAATATCAAGATGGTGTTATTGAAAGTATTTGAGCACCGATATACTACACAATAATTATAATAAACTTTCTTTTCTCCGGGTACAATACCCCTAAGAGCACCAATAATACAATATGTGGTGAGCACATTTGATACATGAATGTACAATGTACCGAGATAGAATGAAATATAACCAAGTATTTCTCATAAATTTTTAACAACAAAACTTCAATATAGTGGTTTAACATAGTATTAATAATATATTACAAATGTAATGCAAGTTTAAATTTTTAAAAATAATAAAGATGGTTAAACACACTTTGATATTACAAAGCAGTTATATACACAACACAAATTATTGAATTTTGACATAGAATATGCGACAGTGACAGTCAATATACATTGACAAAGCGAATTAAAATTTTATTTCTGTGTGTTGAAGGTAGTGATGACGTTTGAGTTTGAATGATTGTGGGTTTTGAATATTCTTCAGATCTTTGAGGAGAAGATTCCATAATTTTGCGGATCTAACCAAATAAGAGTTATTATATTTAGTAGTACATGCTTCGTAGCTAAAGACAAAAAGCTCAATTTTTGGCATCAAATACGGAGACATTACATGAATTAAGTGCTCCTATGACTTTTTCTTTCGGTGAAATCTCAAATAACTAATTATCCGAGTAACATCATGGGCATGCCTTAAATATCACTCGAAATAAACACTGCATCGAAAGTAGTAATTCTAACGCAAAAAATAGGCATATTTCAAAATATAAACGGCGGGAAATAATCTAAAAATATAGCACTAGTAAATCCTCAAAAACAGAACGTTCAAGAAAATGATTTAACCAATCCATCTGCGATGCGTTATTTCAAAATTAGGATTGAAATCACTGTTCTTTTTATCTTCATTTGCCGTCGTAAATATTTTTCTTATTTCATCCCTTACTTACATCAATATCGTTTATGGCTTCGGTTCTATGCTTTCTGGAAGAATTTTCTCGAATCTTCTCACTCATACTCAACCACTTTCATTTGTGACAGGTGATTTCTATGTTTTCTGTCAGAAAGTCCTTTAAAAAATCTGAAAAGCTATACACCAGAAAAACCTGGTAAAGATGAAATAAAAAGTAGATATCCATCTAAATACTAGAAAACCTAACATATAGGCGAGCTATTATTATCAAAGAACACCTAAATCAACTGAAATGGCTTTTAAAAAACCAGGATTGGAAACCGAACTACGAACCTGTGACTTTCCTGGCTAATGCAAATACCATTATGCTTCCAAATATCAAGGCATTTTGGAGGATAAGTATGAACTTATCTTAAGCCCATGCGGTCCCAATGGATGGTCAGAGAAACTACACCGTAAGTTGAATAATAAGCTATCTCAAAGTTTCACAGTTAGAGTAGAGCTGTAGCGTTACCACATCTTCGGGGTTTAAAACGCAATAAGTAGAGGATTTTCTCAGGCGCTTGAGGAGACAGCCTTCAGATTGGAGGACTAATGTTGCCACACGGGTTGGGCGCAAGCGTTCCCTGGCCTAAATTGATCACGTGCTCGCCTTCAATTTGAAATACACAGGATACAATTCTTTCAATAATTCCTTCAGATTTCGTCGAGCAAGGAAAAGTTATCGATTTTCAACGCTGCGTCGTAATTGCTAAAAAGTTCTCAGACAGTTTCTTTTGAATTCGCTGAATCCCATCTCACTTGTAGGCCAGTAGCCTTCCCCTGCTCCTTGTGGGAGAGAAAATAAGAGGGTAATAAAAATTCGGACTTATGAACAAAAAAAGAGATGATACAAAATGCATCCAATTCTCTTCTCAGCATGGCATCCTATACACAATCCTATGACGAATTGCTGGCCTTTTTACACGTTCATTTTTTTCCACCTCAGAGATAATAGTCAGATAGGCTCAAGTAAATAATACTCATTTATTATTCACCATGAAATGTACCTTCATCACCTCAACATTCTTGCAAAAGGTAATTTATCCATTTTTCTCGCTCGACGACGTTCAGTCCAAAAAATTATACCGTTATTCGCTTATTCACTGGAAAACCCGGTCTCAAAACAAATAACTCTATTATACACACTGGTTCAGCAGTTATAAAATTATTAAAAAACGAGCAAAGTTTTAAAAGTAGATTAGGACAAAATTAGAAGCAGAGTGAAACCAATTACATAGACAACTGAATCCAAGAATAAAATTCTTACAATTCATCACAATTAGCGGACAAGTATTATCAATTAACAATATGCTTTAAAATTCAATAGAATACGAGGAAAGCTTCTATGTCATTATTGGAATTCAATTACATGTCTAAATTTACTACATTTATGACAAATATGCAGTAAACTTTATAACCAATTTTGAGATTGTACGCCAAAATTTCTCCAATGCTACGATGAGTAAACATTTAAGGTGGCAATGGATTCTAGGAGAGAAATGGAACACACAATGGCATTGCATTAAGTGCCAGAGCGCCCCCATTTGTCACACAGAAAAAGAAAAAATCTCAGGCATTCCAGTGATGGCGGAAAAAATTGCTAATTCGGAGCGGATTTCCCAGGGAACATGGAAAAAATGTAGCAAAACACTCCAACACAATGCCTGCGAAAACAATAGTTCACTCGGAACGCCTTCTCATTTCACGAATCATGGAAAGAAACACATACACTGCCGTGGCGTATCACAGCTCGAGCGTAACTTTAGCCACGCTGTTTACGTTCGAGCTCGTAATCTGACGGCCTGAATGCGCATGTATGCCGTGGGAAAGAGCGATTCTCTGACACTCACAGAGTCGGCGATCCAACATCTTTCACCAAGAAAACTCTCGTTGGCTTTTATTCATCCAATGGAAACTGCGTGGAGCGGTCGGCGGCTTGGGAACAAGGTCTGATGAATGGAATTCGTTTCATAATTTCCCTGATCTCTCCCGAACGATTCCTAAGAATGCTTGCCAGCAGTGGATTCCATAGGAATTTGCTTTACATAGCTAATTTCCACAGCATTTTCGAGGAAATGACTGTACATAAGGATACCACGAGGCAACTGATTGACTAATCCCGATGAATGTTAGTCAATGCAGAAAATGACGAGAAGGGATTAAACTGAACTCTTCGATGTACTATTACCACTATTCATAATCAAAGCTTATTTTAGAGCTCGAATCTCGAAACATCCTTGCCAAAACATAGTATTTATACATCTAAAAACTTCCCCGCGAGCAGTTGCATGGATGTGAGGCAGGGGGCGTTAAGACATCAGCGTTTAAAGGGAATAGTTTAAGAGAAGAGAAAAGGTAAATAGTATTTTATGAGTGTTATGGTTAGAGGTTAGTTTTCATTGTTGTCACTTTATGTGCGTGGAAAGAACGAGTTTTTGTACCTACTGTTTCGGCAATGTAACTCTGTCATTTCATCACTTCTGTCGGGCCAAGAAATGTGGTGCGCCGTCAAATTGATATTCCCTAGGTTGCGCTGAAACAAGCCCGTTATTAAATCCTCATGCAAACTAAGCTTAGTGAGTAGCCTTAGAGTCTCTAACGGCTTCCACCTAATCCCCTAAGAAGCTGTAAAACTCACTTTGTTAACTTGTGGAAGTTTTAAAGGAGGCGTACGTTTCGTACTGCTGACTTGATTAATTATCGAATCGAAATTATATTTTTCCCCTAACGACGCTTGACTCCACAGTGCTGTCTGTGCACTAAGCCTACTGGCTAGTTTCCAATGAAGACTGTTTTGTGCTCGAACAGTCCTCATTTGGGTCCCGGTATGTAATTATCTTTTCTCTCGCTCGAAAAAATTTCTATCGTCCAAGCGGTTGGCTGACGACAGGGATGGGTGGGCGGGTTGGACGCAAGAGGCTGTCATTTTCACGTGACACCCAAGAGTACTTGCATTCAATACCGACTGCCTAGTTTTGAGTCCGGTCAGTGACGATTTTACCCAGATGCATACCAATCTTTTCCTCTGTGCGTTGTGGAGAAAAGTTGTGGTGCAACACTCGGTACGCCAGAACGAGCTCCAAAACGGATCCCTTGCTGTCATTCACATTAATTAGTTAACTGCCTATTTTATCACCCATCCATCATCCATTCAACAAGCGATCATTCCCCCTTAAGTCACACGAATCTTTTACTCATGGCTTAATTGCTCTTAGCTGCAGGTCGCCGCGACTAATGCAACCCCTATAAAACCTATAGACTAGGAAAAAACAGCTTGGAGTATCTTCTCAAAAATCTTCCTCTCTTCTTATTACAAAACAAAAATTAACCCATGCTTGTAAAGAACTGAAATTAATTCAACTCTTTACCCGACGGGTATTTTAGCAAGGGCTCCTCTGAAAAAACAGCCCTTCAGGACAAAGCTAGCGATTTGATGAAAACAGACTCACAAGGGATTCAATGTTTTTTCAATTGTTTCAAAATTCAAGGGATGCGAAATCGCATAAAAATATAGCAAAATGACATCTCGTTTTCAAAGACAGCCAGGCATAAATTTAATACTAAGGACACCTAAAACCAAGGTTATATTTTAAATATGCAGAATATGCAAAAACAGTGAACCCAAAAAATACCATCAATCAAACCAAAAGCATTTGAAAGGAAAAAATGTTGAAAACCAAAGGCATGACGCCACCTAAGGTTTAGGAATGAAGGTGATCTTTGCATGCGAATGACCTTAGTCGTCGAAGCACCCTAATCACGCTAATACTACTGATCTTTGCATTGGACAAGCAAGCTCAACAACCGCGAATCGATTCCCGGTCCAAAGAGATATATTCCAATGGAAATTACAACGAAAGTCATAACCCGTTATTTTCAGTGGAGACGTACTCCTTCACAAGCAAATGATATAAAAATGCAGCATCGCATACATGACTGCTTGTCAGTATGGAACAGATAAGCCGCGGTCAATTGAAACGGCGCGAAGAAGAATCGCTTATTAACTCGAAAAAATCCTCTTCGTTTGTAGCCACCGTTCTAGCACACGCTTCATTTAAAGTAGTTGGAGCGATATATCATTTTACTAAGAAATCAATGAATTTGGTCTCATTTTAAAGAAAAATATCTCACCCTTGTAATGACCCAATTAAAATTTAACTCCTTACCACATTACTTTCGGAGGCATTTGCCAAAAAATACCAGCCTTTTTACATGGGAAATGGTACATGTATGTACTCCAGAGAGACATTATTTACAAAATGAGGTATTTCTAACACTTAGATCTCGTAAACAAACTAATAGCGTGTAGTTTGTACGTTTTATCAACTATTTTTGAAAATTAATCATATTGTCACCGCAAGAGGTTCTCGGGTATCACAAAAAACATTATATTTTGAAGGAGTTTCAAACGCACCGCGCGAAAAAAATTAGTCAAGTTAAAGACTTATTATATATTTTCATTTAATTACTTACCATTTTTGTCATATAAAACTATATTATTGCACCATTAATAACTCGATATTTAATTCATGTGTCCTACAGCAGGTGTAATTAAAACGTACAATTCGAATATGGTCTCTATTATGACTAGTGAACTATCTCGCTCGGACTACCTTAAGCCACCGCATCGTGGTGCACCACCCACTCAGCAAACGCCCACTCCAAGGCCCCAGGGCGCATCCCATCATGCAGCGTCCTTCACGAAGAGCCACCTTCTCTCGTCTCCCCCCCCCCCCACCCCCGTTACCTAAAGAGCCTCTCCTTCAATTACCACGTGTCCATCGCCTCCCTCCAATTCCCATGCACATCACGCCGATTTCATTATTGGCCGCCGCGCAGCGCAACCGCGCGGCCCCCGGGCGCCGACTGCTCTCGGCCCGCCGCGGAGGATCTGGTTGACGGCTAGCACGATCCTCGTCTCATTACGAGGAGTAATGAGACGCGCCATGACGGATTGACTGCCAACGACCCATTAATACTGAGGACGGGAGGAGCATTATACGAGGGATTTCAACGCCTGGCTTCAGAATCACTGGAAAATTCACCCCTGCGACAGAAGATTAAAAAAACGAAAAGAAACGTAATGACAAGTGATTAAAGAAATTGAGCATCTCCTATCACGTACTACATGCTGCGTGAAAACAAATTTATGTGATTTTCTTTAAAGGGCCACTTCGTGTTTCTTCGCAGCATTGTAATTAAACCAATTTAATACTAATATCTTTGGGACCCTGGTCATAAAGATTTAAACAAAACAATTTACAAAATACAAAAAAAAGCAGCACGCTTCGTCAAAAACTGCTACGAACGAAAATATTGTATTACACAACTGTTAGAGGGATTAAGGTGGGAGCCCCTAGAGACTCAGAGGCTACACGCTAAGGTTAGGTTGCTTAGGAAATTCAGAACTGATATTTTTCAGGGCGACATAGAGAAAAGCATTATGACTCCTCACTACATCTCTAGGTCTGACAGATGCGACAAAATAAGAGAGATACACCGCCGAACAGATAGGTACAAAAACTAGTTCTTTCCGTGAACAATAAGCGACCACAAAAAATGAGCTCCTCTAAATACACACCCATAGTACATGTCACCATTTCACCTCCAAATATTTTACATTTTTACACGGCTGGTGGATTACCACCCCCTGCCACACACATATGCGGCGGCTCGCGTGGTAGTATGAGGATGCAGATGTAGATATCCGCATATGCGACTAATTTTATTTATAAATCCAGAATTATTATTCCATATTATAAATTTAAAGTATACCTGAGGCAACATACAAATTTGAATGTGACCATGAAGAAGATATTGCTTAATTTACCAATATTCAGTAAATATTTTGTATAAAATTGTTTGTATTCAAATTAATCGCACCAGTTAAAACATATAACTTGTATACCCGACATTAAGTAGGCTAATATAACGGACATCAAGTGAAAAACAGCCCAATCTAAGCAAGCGTTTATGGTAAAAAATACTGCAGTTTTCAAAGTGGATAGGACTGCAAATTAGGAAACGGTAGGTAAAACAGTCGCGTGAGTGAGGCACTCTATGGGTCGTGACCCTGGACCATTGGACACACCATACAGAAAATAGAATCAGATGGGTTGGACACACTCTGATGCACAATTGGTTTGTGAAGGACATAATAGAAGGTAAAATAAAGCAAGAAGTCCCCAGAAGAAGGACCAGGAATCATTTCATGGACCAAATAGAGAGAAAGTAGATAAAAAGACCTATCAGGAAGTAAAGGGCCTAGTAATAGATAGGGAGGGGTGAAGGGCTGTACTCAATCAATCTTAGGATAGAAAGTACAAAGACAATGGCATATACACCCACCTTTCCGTTACGGGGTTGATACGCCCGAAAAAGAAATTCTCGGCGACAGATTTCCGACCCGACGATGCTATAAAGAGTTGCTCAAAACTGCCTTAACTTTGCATAATTGTTTTGATTTAGTTACATGCTCTATTTTTCCTAGGACTCCGATTTGTTCTCTTCAGAGTCTCTTATACCGCATTCACCCAAGAATTTCCTTTGCCTACCCCAAGTCACAATCTATTTATATACGTTTTTAGCGAATTGGCAAGTCCTGACACATGTTCAAAAATCTTTAACGAATCGGAAACTTTCATACGACTTTATAATAATTAAATTTCATCATCCTCTTAGAATTTCCATTCAGAGGTTTAGGTATTAATGGTGAAATTAATAATATCATTCCATCAGGTACAATTAAAAGATATTCTCGGTTTGGCAGAAAGCATTAGATTTCTCAGCGCTGTCTCGGAGAGAAGAAGATTGACTAATGTTTAAGGTGTAGGAATCCAGTAAATAAAAAAGGTACTTGTATTAAATTCTCCAAATGTTTTCCTTCCTCACCCTGCAATCCGCGAGAGCATAAACCACTGAGGGAATAAACTATGAATGCTTCATAAAGCCAACGAATTAGCCATGTGTTTGTTCAAGTCACGGGGCGTCATACTTAGTACCAAGGCTGTTTGTTCGCCAATTATCTAACGGAGCAATCATTGTCAAATTAGGCAGGTGTCAAGCACTCCATCAAATACACGCAATCTTAATTATTTTTATAATCTCCGCGCTAATGACGGTTGTTTATGGATTAGCTGGTATGATGTGAACAATCGGGATGACAGTGAGAAAGGAACGGGTTCACAAAATCAGTTCCAGAAGCTCCGCCTCACCATAAGCAACCCTTTGAATCGTGAGCGCGGCGAAAATTTAAGGACGTGAGAAAATGTTTCGAATCCAATGGCATTGCTGTTCCTTGAAGGCTTTCTTCCTCACTTCTTTCTCTTGTCTTTTGATCCTCAAGACGGCACATGAGCAAATGGCCTTCGGAACGAAGCAAAACGATTATTCGGACATTCACTCTCATTAGACCGTGCGTCCTCTAGGACCCCTGTTCCAATGTCCCTCCCAATCCTCACACCAAAGTGCCTGCAATCTAAAAGAGGAATCTGGAGGCGATTAAACCTTCGCAGGCTCTTTAAGTATTAATGCGTGTCTGGAGGCGGTGAAAGGCAATTTTCTAATTATGCAGTTCGACGCAGATAAAGACAGGTCAATTAAGATAGGATAAAGAAGTGAAGCTCATTTCGTCATTTAGGGACATATTCTATTGCGCGAAGAGAGGGATACCAAATTATTTGAGAGCTTAAAGGAGTTACTGATGCATATTCCTGTTCTCCATACTAATAATATTTCTACAGCAACTACGGTGCTTCCCCTTTAACGTTTTCCGACAGTAAAGTTCGATTCACGAGAAGACATTAGCCACAAGAACGAACGCTTGTGTAAACAATATCCGTTCCACAGGATATGACGTTGCCATAAAGTGAAACTACCAACTACCGTTGGAAAATACTCCTACATGGGTCAGTGCATTGCGAAGTGTAGGGTCAGCGTATTGCGAAGTGTAGGGTCATCGCATGCAAGGTTTTTTTTATCGTGGCTTTCGGTGCATCAGCCTAGATTTTGGATTAAAATGGGGATCAACCTAAAGTTATTTAAGTTCTGATAAAAATAGTAATTGACTCTCATCCAGAAAATGTATCTTTCTTTTAGCCAGAGCCTCCTTTTATTTCTTATCTCGAATGATGTGATCAATGCTACATGGAGTTTTAATCCACATTTTACAAAAACAACTCAAACAATACTAGATTCCCTCAATCACTGCATAAGATTTATCTGAAAGAATTATCACGTCAGTATATAATGCAAAGCTAGCGACTCGCTATTATGCAATTAAATAAGTTTTTTCGTCAATTCCAACGAGTGACAGTTCATTTTCAGCACAGTATTCGAGTCAAGTATATTTTTAATACTATTCCTATATGTCTCTCAAAATGAATTAGATAAATGCAGCAAAGGATTTATACTTGTTCATTCTAAACACTTTGCGCTAGCGGTATGAGGCTTGAGCGATTCTGTTTTAGTAAAGATTAACAAGTATCACCATGACAATAATATTAAACATTATTAGATCGTCCAACCAAGCACTGTTTCTGATGAAGCGTTCCAGGGTTTCCCACGGAGTGAGGAAGGCAGTTGCTACTAATGTTTTGATGGAAGAATCTGCCACCGCCTTCAGCCCAGAAGGCGAGCTGACCCAGTGGGATTACCACCATTAGTCTTGTTTGACGGAAAACACCATATCCTTGATTTTAATATTCCTGATCAAAGCGAAATTGACCACTCCCGAAAGGAAAGTCAAAAACATACCATTATGACAACAAAGGTAAAAATATTTCACCTCATTCCCGCTTCATTATTTCTATATTTTTCATTTAAAGCAAAAAGATACACACTTTGGCACACCAGGGCCACATATTTCTTGCCTCACCCAATATGATTCGGTAATATCCTCGAGGAGATAGAAAGAAGATCGAGATATTTTAACTAAAATTACTTTGAATCCGACTGGAATGCGGGCGAAACGATCGTCCATTAAAATGCTGCAACGCGGGATGAACTCGACAAATTCTAATTAACCTTAAATATACAGAAAAACAGGGGCTTCAGAGCTAAGAAAGACGAAAAAATAAAAATATATAAAAAAAGGCATACAAAAGGAACGGTACCTACACAAAATAACTGAAAGATAGGCACTCGGGAAAATGGGATAGGTATCGAATCTCATGACGTACTTCGCTAGATTATCAAGCACTAGTGAAACCATCCAATCTAATTCATGGACTTTCCTAGCACCCGACGAAAAAACTGCTCAAGGTAGTTTGAACATGATGCTATTAAACCTGTAATTTAAAGAATTTGGCATGATCGTATGGATCGACATATGAATCCCTACCCACCATTTCCACCACAGCAATGTATAGAGGATCGCAAAATAACATTCGGTTGAGAAGGCATGAAAAAAATTAGTCAAGTGTAAAGCCTTTTGCAAGCACATTTAGTTCATTACTGATAATTTCAGCAATTAACAGTTTTTTTACTTCATGCTTCTTTCAACTGCAGGAATTAAAAAAATAAAACTCTAATATGGTCTCTATTATGACTAGGAACAAATCTCTCTCAATCCACCTCAAATGATCGCAAAATTCCGTACGGTAGCTCGGCGCTCGGAGGCTACGACTAGTTGACGAAATAGCCGCAGATCGCGAAACGAAACGCAACCTAGTTGTAATAAACGTAAACGGGATGATAATGAGTAGAACGTATTACGAGGATTTATCACAAACATGTGCTTATGAAGTTTTAATTTTCATGTTCATCACATTTCAATTAAAGACTATAAAATGTTGGGATTTGTATATCGAATTTCGAAAGATTTTGGGAAACCTCGCTATTTTATGAATCTATACTGCTCACTTGTAAGGCCTATACTGGAATACTGCCACATTCTATGGTCTACATTCTATTATAGTCATGTCAGCCTAATTGAAAATGTCCAAAAGAAATTTCTGCGTTCACTATCATACTTGTATACTGGTTATTTTCAACACATAAATTATACTTTACTCTTGGATGTATTTGAGTTCAACACTCTTTAGGTACAAAGGACTATTGCTGGCACGCTATTTCTACATAAACTAATACATAATGACATTAACTCTTCCTATCTATTAGAACAAATTGATTTCTACATCCCTTCCAAAACAACCAGACAAAACCCGTGTTTTAACATACCGCACCTCTCTCAAAACTATACATTTTTCTCACCCATAAATAGGATAATGAGGGATTTTAATAACGTTTCATCAGAAATAGATATCTTCAACATACATCTTTGTGCCCTAAAACGTAAATTGCTAATGATACTATGATTTATTTAAGGAGTTAACTAAACTTGTGTCATCATTCTGACACAGAATCATATCCTATAATTATGCTTAAATTATTCATATTTATAGTGCTAAACGCTATTTTTACTTTTTATTATTTTTATTTTTTGAATATTTGTATTATTTTTAAAATTTGAAATGTGAATATCTTGTCGCAACAATTTTTTTATGTATCCTTTTTAATTTTTCTGGATGCTTTGTAATATTTTTCTAAAACTTGGAATGTGAATATTTTATTGAAACAAATTTTTTGATTAACTGAATGATACAATAACTTCCGATAAATAGTGAACTATGTTTTGTTATCAATTCCTGTGTACATTTCTGTAATTTTTTTTGTAAAACGGATAATAGTCGCGTTGAATAAATATATTATACTATTATTTTGACTTAAAATAAAACGAAAAGTAAAAATAAATATATATTCATAAGTAAACCTGAGTTGAGGGTATGAAAACGGCGGTAGGAAGGTGAAGTGTCGTCTCCAAGTGTTTGATCTCAGCAGACGAGTGTGAAGGCCGTGAGAAGTGGGGGAGAGGGGGCGCGATGAAGCGCCTTCCGCCTCCTCCCTTAATCCAGCCGAGGGTGTCTCCGGATCACAAAGAACGTGAGCCATTCATTCTGGTGGAGGAGTTGAATGGCGCTGCGACAGTCAGTCTAAGGAAACTTTCTAAGTCTCAACTCGAGGAATGCATTCTCTCGGATGAAACAACGTCGGCATAATTCCAGCCGAGCGTTAATCTTTCCCCAAGGAAGCACTGACAAAGAGTCACCTAATAGATGGCAAAGAATTTATCACATCATTGCAGGAGAAATTTGCCGAGGAAGAACCTTTAAGATGGAGAAAAAACGGACTTTATCCACAGAAATTCAATTTTGCGTTGAAAGCAACAGTGGCACGAAAAAAATCTCAATTTAGTTGACTTTTGCATTATGGATATTACGTTAATACTTTACTTTTATAACCCATGAGTTTGCTCAATAATGACGAGCTGACGGACGGATCTTGACGGACAACATCGAATCTTCAGGCACACTGATTGACGATTGCATTTATGAGGGATATTTTTAATACGAAATTGTTCTTTGCAGCTTCGCTACTAAGTCCCACGTCTCGTCGTTGAATTCCATAGTGAGCCTTCACTCCCGCCGTTCTTCTTCAAACTGCCATTCATACGATCAATATAATGCTTAACATTTATCATGCCTCATCATGAGAATGATAAAATCATCATGCAACACCTTCTTATGAGAGAGAGTTCCTAACTTCGGTGACCGACGGATTTTCTATGACATTGGACGGTGTCTCAAAACGTCCGTTACCTACATTCGCTTATAGCAGGTAAATAAAATATTTGAGGCAGGGACCGTAATCCAACAAAAATCTCATATCAACAAAAAGTATCGAGGCCGAATATGAAACATGCAGGCATGAGATAGAAGCGAAGGATGCATGCAAGGATAGGGAAGTTTTTAAGGAGCCTATTGAAACAGCCATTCTTCACGGTCTAACACCGATGATTGAGGTCTTTCAACCGTTCCTGTTCTGGAAGAAAATGTCGCGATTAACTGGAATGCATGCAAGTATAAACCTTGAAATATAATTTCGTAGCCACTTGTGTGAGCGCTAAGTCAAACATATTCTTTAAATAGATGAAACTAATTCTAAAACTGGAAGTCATTACACAACTGCCGATTTAAACTGCTCATCTTCGATGGAATTAACACGACTAGATTTTCCTTCAAGTAAGATGAAAATTACATGTAGCACAGTTTTGAATGCATAAAGGATGTTTCCATACTTCACTTTCAGGTGCCAATTACTTATTAATTATCACTGTATTTTGGACAAAAAATGAAAGAAGGGTAAGGAGTTGGATGTCTAACAATTGATAAATAATAGGCGCTTAACTGGAAAAATGCACGCCTCCCCTGAGAAATACTCCAAAGTAGGACTCCTCATACAGTGATATCTCCGTGTAATCTCACGAAAATTACAATTATGTACGAAAAATTACATGGAGAGACCACCCAACTAATAATTTGGTATTTTTATGGCTATTGCCCGATTTGGGAGCGACCAAGCTGAGAATTCATGAACGGGAAGTCGCTCCTCTGAGAGCGGTGGGAGCTCAAAGCCAAAGCAACCAACGAAACACCGAGCACGAGCGAGTGCAGTGATCTGTGCACCAAGCCCTCTTGGGCGCCCTCTCCATCATGACTACCCCTCTGAGCGAATAAACTAGGCCGCAAAAGTGTGCGGCAGGTGGTGTTAGAAGTGAGCCACGAAAGGAAAAGGAATTGGACAAAAGTAATTGAAAGATTTAAGAGTCGAATAATGTTATCCGTAGTGGCCGTAACAACTGAAGTACATGAAGATTGTTTGAGACAGATCGGAGAAAAGGGGACTTTTCGACAGATAAGCTAATGAAAGAAAATTATTAACATTATATTTTCAATTTTCAGGCAGTAAATCAGTTATTTAAGTCCAAATAAGTTCGAGCAATGGTATTGCGGTCGATATTTCCTTCGGAATACAAATGAATTCGTTGTAATTACCGTTTACTACGCATTTCATTTCATATTTACGGAGGTTAAAACTTCCATTCCTGCTAATTTTAATGACGCAAATGAAAACTTGGGAATGCATCATCCTTTTGACAAGGTATGAGGATAAAAGGCTACATAAGCCCATTCATGACTTAAATACGCTAGGCAGATTCCATATTTTTCCTCTTTTACATTTGGTAGTTGAAAATGATATTGTCCATAAGTTCAACTGCACCCAAGCACCTGTTGTTCTGTGTAATAATATATGGATGAGGCACATAAATGTTCTACTTTATACTGAGTGGGTAGAGCTTTTCTCCAAGTAACGGCCTTGTGCCATACTGATTTAGCTTTAAATTGACAACATTATTAGCTTACAAGCGACCGCTAATGAATTTACCTTTCTGTCGAATAGAGAAGCCTATGCACTTCGCTCCTTTTTCAACATTATTTTTCGCCTGTTAGTGGGCATTTTCCCATCCGATCCAAAGAGCTCCAATGGCATTCATTTCATACACAGTGAGAGTCTATAAGAGAGACTATAAGTTACACACAAGCAAAAACATTGTGAAAAAGGAAATATAACTGGATTTGTGGATAGACAGAATGGAGATTGCGGCCAGAATCCATTAATGCCGACTTTCTGAGTCCCATTTTCTTCGGGTGCTTTTCCACGTTACGTCCTTAAAAATGTGAGCTTTCAAGCGAATGATTTGAGTAATCTAGCTCTTTACGGGAAATAATTCTTTATGTGATATAATCATGCACTATTGAGAAATATAATCACTCTTTAACATATATTTATACCGCCATGTTTCAGTAGACCGAAAGGAACGTTTCGCCACGTTAACTCGATGTTTCACCCGAAAGACAAAAGGAGGGAAACTGAGAGCATGGAGTGCTACATATGCTTTAACATACAGTGTAGAGCGCAGTTAGCAAACTGGTTGCTCCCAGGTACCGATTGAATCAATGCCAGAATTTAATTTTAGTGGGTTGCAAAGAAGGATTCTCGCAGTGATCAGCGAAATTAACATTTTCAATGCAAACAAAGTGAAAGGTAATAGTATGACACTTTAACCTGGAGTAGAACCAAAATGTTGTGGGCAGGGCGTTTTGGAAAAGAATTTCGGTTGAGAGATTTTGAAATACCGGGCCTTACAACGTTTCTACACTACCCAGACAATCCGGAATTTTAAGATCTAAGCAAACAATGGGCGAATGAATACAATATTCGGGATTCAAGCCGAATATTCCCCGCCCGACCACCTTACATGAGTGAGTTACGTCGACTATAGCACTTGAGCGTGATTATTACATCAGTTAAAGCGCTTAAGACTGACCAATTATCTTTTCCGTTCGTCAGATCATTCGCACACAGCATTCATCAGTTGGAGCGAATCTTTGACCGAGAAGATTAGTGTAAAACTTTATATGCCTATTTTCATTAGTGATATCTATAGGTAATAGAGAAATATTTACTTCATATCTATCAGGATTTTTTCCTATTTAATGCATTTTAACACGTGGTCTAATTTCAAATGCCATATATTTAGTAAAAATTCGATTACACGGGAATAGAATTTCCTCTAAACGCAGAATAATATAAGCACTGTATTGTTAAGGGCAAGAGCACTCATTAATTTATCCCGTAGCGTTGTAGGATTTAGAGGATAAATAAACAATTAGGGAGTTTTTAAAAGATGTTTGGCGAAGTAGCTTCCCTTAAAATTAAAATTTCTAACATCCCTTTTATGTCCTGAAACCCGGGTCGTTTTGTAAGTAAAATTAGTGGTTTTAGTAAAAGTTGTCCTCTTTCTTATTTAATTTAAGATTTTCAATGGAGCACCATACGCTTTCTACCCGATCGTCGGAAAATGACTCCCTCCTACTAATAAAACAATCCTTCACTGCACCAAAAACTCCTCCCCCGGTTCTTTCGACTCTACCTTTTCTATAAATGGTGAAATTCTTCGGGAATACTTCATTATCTGCGATTTCGTTACACAGCCAACTTTCCGTCCCTATAATTAAGTCTGCGTCAGTAGTTTCAATCAGATGGTAGAAGTCGGCTACTTAATTTCTTAAGCTACGCCAGTTCACTACCACGACAGAAAAGGATTTATCATTGAGCGTATTCCTGGAATGTGTATTCTCATTACATCTAGCTTTCTTAGATATACTCAAAATTGAATTACTGCTATTTTTTTAAACTGGCCTCTTACTTATCTCGTTAGACTCGTTACATCTCGTTAGACATGCTATGTAACCTCCTGGACCGGGGGTGGCGAACCTATGGCACGCGTGCCCAAAGTGGCACGAGGAGCTGGGAGGGAGCTAAGGGATACCTCTATCTCACTTGATGGGTTGGCACGCGAGTCCACGGAGTATACTCTTCATCTTAAAAATAAAAACACTTAGTTTTTTCCACCAATGTATGAAAAACACAAATCGACCGGTTTCGGCCTTTTCAGGCCATTATCGAGATTACAGAGTAAAATACCAAGAGACAGCACAGGTTATATAAGAGATCTCAAGGAGAGGGAGGTGACTGAAATAATTGTTGTGTTTTTAGTACATCGGTGAAAAAAAGTGTTTTCATTTTGAAGATGAATAACAATTTCCACAGAGTGAACTCGCCAACCATTGATTTTATGGGTATACTCTTATTTCATAAACTTTGGCACTCAATCGCCAAAAGGTTCGCCACCCCTGTCCTAGACAAAACATCTATTCAGGAAAAATCACACACGGACCCAAGAAAGCACGCAGTCTTTGAATTGAGACTGCAAGCATCGGATTGGGATTTTCAGAGCCTTTAAATTTGTTCAAAGGGGGGGGGGGGAGGAGGGCGACGTGACTAGGGCCGAGCGAGGCGGTTCCCCTAATGACTGGTGAGCCACGAGGATGGGTCGGTCGGACAGGCGATCAGGGAAGTGGGCGGCGGAAGAGCCTCTTGAATGGTTTCCTAATGCCATCCAGCACCCTCCACCCCCCTAAAACCACAGGAGGGGGGAGGAAATTACGTCGGAGTGATGAAACGAACGATTTCGCAAGCCCCGACAGAAAATCACAATCCTCCAACGACTTAATAGCCAGGGCATACTTTGGGAATCACACTTTCTCTAAATTAATAGGTTTAGGCACACAAACACCGCGGCCATCGCTAACACCGCCGATTTTGTCTTCGGTTACATCACGAAGTCCCAAGCGATTGTTTTGCGAAACTTAAACCGAAGAATGGCCGAAACTACTCCCAAAACAGTTTTCCAAAATGCCAGCCGAAGTTCGATAAGATCAAAATGTAGAAGACTCATGGGATGGCTTCAATCAGACAGATCTTAAGTAGCAATGCCCCCGGAGAATAAACAATCAGCCCTAGGGTCCTAGCAATAAAAAAATATTAGTTTCCAAATGCATCAGGAGCAGACACTTTAGGATGGTTGCAAAGGTGCCAATAATAACGCATAGCACATTTAGAAGGAAATTGGTGCATACGAGAAATACGGGAAGTCTAGAATTGAGCACGGCGAGAAGAAAACGGAGCATATCCAAATTTTACTACATCAAATATCGTCCATAATAATGCGGTTAAGGATAAAAATACGAAAATTATGGTCTGGAAAATTAAAAATATTACCAATGCGTCATAGAGGGACGTAAATATTTTTGCTATTACTAGCAACTAAGGAATACTATGTGGAATGTCACGGTCATGGCAGTTGGATAGTAAGTTACACTAGAACGAAAGCACCTAAATGTAAAAGGAACCATTTGGAAAGCGGACAAACGGAAAATACATCATTTTGTGAGCCTCTTCTTTGCTACGCTCCTTGCGACAAAATGTCATAGACACTGTTTTTCAGAACATAAGGATTTCTACGGAAATTGACGTTCTTTCTGTAGAGACAGTTCCATTTCCAAGGGTCAGTGTGGAACGTGAGAGTCTGGCTCATGTTCTGCCACTAAGTATCTACGTTCGTTGGAATAACTTTTACCAATTGAATTTCAATAGAATTCAATAAAAGCACGAGCCATAAAGTAGTTTTGCCATTATAAATTATTTACTAATGCCCTTTCATCCACGGTGGCAATTCTCATTATTGTTTTGAGGTGACTAAGTACCCAATTTTTGTTTTATGCTTCTTGACTACGGAGTTCACGATGTGAATATCTCATTAAATGAGCCCCAGAAATGGAAAGGCGTAATAGCTAATTGGGTATGAATAATAATTACAAAATGTACCCGTATCCATGAAGCAACAAAATGAAAACCTATTTCTGTAGTTCGGTAGATGAACTTATTCAAAACTTTTTATTGTGAGCATGTTTCCCTCGATTACTTACTTCTTCATTTCCCTAAAGTCACAGTTTCTCGAGGAAAATATTTACTTTCATAATTTACAAGCAGAACCGGGAGTAGCATTTGTATCGACGGGTTTGAATTGGACACTTGAAATTGTTTTCTTTCGAGAGATAAATAAAGTCCAAGAGATAATTTTGGCAGGATTTGCAGCAAAGTAGGGAATTACTTAAAGCTTAAAAACCTTAAAAGCAACAAAGTAGGGAATTACTATTATAAATTACTAAACATAGTATTGCGTGAGCCAGAGTTTCTGTTGTTTCTTTCATAAATGCATTTTTAAGGTTGAATCAACTTTTGGGACGGTCAATGCTTTCTGAAGTCCTGCGCTATTGACAGTATTCAATAGAGCGGCCTAGGAATTTCTACTGAGCGTCTCGGGAAATTTCACAGAGTTCTCTGGGAAACCACGTAGGGCTTTCACGGATGGTCCTTAGGAATTCTGCAGAACGTTCCAAGAAATTTTGTAAATTGTCGCGTTAGTATTTCAAAGAACTATCTACAAAATTAACGATGGAATTCTGTAGAAATATTTTCAAGAAGTCAGCAGAACTTTCTAGTGCGGCTAAAATTCGTTCTTTTCATAAGGAGTGAAATTTTCTGATAACTGAATAACCATAATAGGGCATAAATTGGCGATGTGGAGCAATTTACGCATTCAGGAACCATTTCAACAAACAGAAGTCTTTTGACATGGGCTCAATGGTAGAACGCACAGGAGATTGGTGGGGACCTTTTGAAGAGGCAAACCTGGTAGGACAGCGATTGACACTTGAAGGCAACCAAGGAGAGAAGGATGAGGAATATGATGGGAAAATGTAATAAAAGACAAGTTAATTGGGTGATAAAATGGGACGAAAAAGTAATGCAACAGGAAAATAATAACAGAAAAAGTTAAAGGACGTTACCGTAAACTATAATTTGTGTTGATACCGTTGTCATTCTGGGTCTTTCTACCGAATTCAAAGTTGAATACATTAGCTTCATGCTTCAAGGGTAACCCATATGGGAGGAGCATCTTCTTACAAATCTTTGCGAACGCTCTAAGCATAAAGGGGAAGATAAAAACGATAGATATTTTATTAAAGTTTCGAAACCATAGATAGAAATCCGCAGCAATGCAAAAATTTACCCGCCGAGCATCATAGTACATCCACTAATTTCCTTTAAAACCTTAGTCATCTACGGACTTATATTACAAGCATGAAAAGAAATGGTCGACCGTAGTCCTTTAAAAGAGTACCTGTTGTTTTTACATTGCAGTTGATTTTTATCATCAAGATTAAAAGTTTCATTAACTCAAAAAACACGTTGGTAACTATTGGCCGAAAATACACAGCGAGCTCTTCGCTTAAGAAAATGCTTACTCAAATGTATTCACTGGTATCTCTGTCACTAAAGTTTCCTAAATAAGAGGAATGCAAAATAGATCAAAATAGGTCGTAAATAGTTAAATAGTTTTTCAACGATTATGAGGGACGTAATATGAAATAAAATCATGCAGTTAATAGTTATTTATACGCAGGAAATTGTCTTCATGCGCCATTAATAGAGCTATCCAAAGCCAAAGGTAGTGGCATTTTGGATCACGTGAAATCGTTATTTGAAGTTGTATGCAGGCAAAGATTTAACCTTCGGCAACTCTGTTTATGAATGACTAAGCGTGGTAATTGATCACAAAACTACAATGGATATACTCAGTGAACTTACGAATTGGTTTATCACGACATTACGAAAAAGATTCAAGCTAAACAATCAAAGATTATAGGCGCGAATCTTTTCGGTGACATTTAACTCAGGAAGTATTTTACGGCAACGCGAAAGATCATGGCCAAATGAAGAAAGCTGCCAAGGAGACTCGTTTTGACTTACCATATGTTGCACTCAAAACTCATCGTGGTTATAGCATTTACCAAAATATATGGCTATAGCTTCCAACATCAATATCATGACATTTTCATCCAATTTTTCTGTATTTCTCCAAGAAAACATTATTCACCTTAATTTAATCTTAATCAAAAACTACTCGGCATTGAAATTCTTTGGGATTACGATTTTTTAGGTCTTGTAAATAGAATAGATACAGCCTAGCAGTAGTAGAAAAAAGTCCTATGCCGAGGAATGACAATAGCCAAGAAGCTTAAGGTAGTTTTAGCGAAATATCATTTTACCTAGAAATCAATGAACTTGGTCTCATTTTAATGAATAATATATCTTCTTCTTCTAAAGACACCAAAATTTCAACCCCTTACCACATTACTTTCGGAGATATTTGCCAAAAAATTGCATCCTATTTATACGGGAAATGGTACGTGTATGCACTCCAGAGAGACCTCATATTAAAAATGAGGCATTTCCTACAATTAGATCTCGTCAAAAAATCAACAGTGTGTAGTTTGTGGGTTTTCTCAACTGTTTTAGAAAATTAATCATATTATCACCGCAGTAAGTTCTTCGAAATCACAAAAAACCTTCCGTTTTGATGGAGTTATAAACGTACCGCGTGAAAAAATGAGTCAAGTTAAAGACTTATTTAGATATTTTCATTTGAATACTTACAACTTCTGTCACGAAAAACTATATTATTGCACCATTAATACAGCAAAATTTAATTCGTTTGTCTCAAGTCTGGTGCAATTAAAATGTAGAATTCGAGTATGGTCTCTATTATGACTAGGGAACTATCTCGCTCGGACTACCTTAAGGGCAACTAGTCCCAGACATTGTTACACATGAGATCGATGGCCCATGTCTTCATTCTAAATATGTTCAACAGTTCAAAAAGGATTTTAAGAATTAGTTTTATATACCGTATCTTTAAACGTGATACCAGTACGAAACTTCGAATATTACCAAGTTCTAAGCGAGAATACGCCAGATATCATATATTTTCTCCATGATACTGAAACGATCTAATTATAGCCTCGGCAACGCTCGTTCACACGAGATTATAAACGTCCTCCCAGTCGTTGGCCTCATGGATGGCAGAAATGCATGCAAACGAGCTTAATTCCCTTTGCTTTGACGAACATTTTGGATTTATCTTCAATTCGATACAATGGAGTGGTACAAACATACGTCTGGATTGTGGTTGCTCCCGCAAATACTTACGCGTCCACAAAGACCTTACATTCAAACCTGGGAAAACCTTAATTTTCACGATTCATGTAAATTGATTTATGCTCCTAAGGTGATTTTCAAATGAAAATGAAGTTGCTTTATAATTGGTTTTAGCGGCATAAAACTCAAAGTAGACATTTCATTTTGCATATCTCTATATTTAATCAAGCACTTCACTCTTGATCCGCAGGACCACAACCGTTTTTTAATGATATCACTAAAGTATTTACCTGGAAACGACTTAGTCAATAGACACAAATTATACTAAAAACTGATATTTTTATCAAACTTATGACACCTTTGAATGTACTAGGGAACTAGATTAGATTAGATTAGATTAGATTGACTTGTGGTGGAGTTCCTCGAGGAGGACCTGGGGCACCTAGACCTGTTGGTCCTTTGTGCTGACCACCATGTTTGTATCACCCAAAGAGATTGATGGCCTTACTGAAGGCCAGAATGTCCTCAATGGGGATACCCCTAACTTCAGCTGGTTCCAAAAAGGGTGATCCCAGGTGCCTAATTCTAGTCCTCATCAGGGCCGGGCAGTCGCAGAGGATGTGAGATGTTGTCTCGTCCTCTTCTTCGCACCACCTGCATCTGGCAGAATCCACTAGCTTCAGAAGGTGGAGGTGCCTCATGACGTGATAGTGTCCAGTTAGGAGTCCCACTATCGTACGTAGTTGACTTCTATTTAATAAAATGAGTCTTCTAGCCAGTCCCAGTTTTGGTCCTTCAATCAGGAGCTTGGCTTGTCTGAGCCCCTGTGTGTTCTGCCAGATCTCAGAATGGCGGGCAAGGCGCCACTCCTTGATCTCTGTTATCCCTGTTGAGGGTGCAATTGGGATGAAAGGCTCAGGTCCTATCGGGGAGTTATTTGAGCCTTCTCTAGCGAGTTGGTCCGCTATCTCATTTCCGGTTATGCCCATGTGTCCTGGGACCCAGAAAAGTTCCACCTTTCCGAGACTATTCAATGAGTTGAGCGCATTACGGCATTCAAGAAGTAGTCTTGACTTGCACCATGGTGACACCAGGGCCTTTAGGGCAGCTTGGCTGTCAGAGCATATGTGAATTGGTCTGCCTTTGAGACCTGTTTCCTTGACCACGTGAGCGCAGGTCAGCAGAGCATAGACCTCTGCTTGAAAGACCGTTGCATATTCTCCCAACGAGATGGTGAGTCTTTTGTGTGGGCGCTGGCAATAAACGCCAGCTCCTGCTTTTCCTTCCTTTCTGGAGCCGTCGGTAAACCATAGTTGGGCTCCATTGTGGAGGTCTTTATCCCTTTCCTTTGTCCACCATTCCCTCCCTGGGAAGTGGATTTTGAAGAGTGGGGGTGCAGTGAGTGAAGCTGTTATTGAGTCCGAGCCCATCTCAAAGATGGGGCTTGACTCCTTAAGCTCCTGCCATATTTTTCTGTGTCCGAATGGGTTTCCCCTGTCGTTCCACTGTCCCAGTCTCTTGAGACGATATGCTGCTACCCTGGCTTGGGCTTCTACTTCCATGTTCAGTGGAGAGAGTCCCAGTAGGGTTTCCAGAGCTAAAGAAGGGGTAGTCTTCATTGCCCCCGTGATGCCCATACAGGCCATTCTTTGCAGGTGGTTCAATTTTTTCTTTGCGGTGCATTGCCGCGTTTTCCTCCACCAGACTATTGAGCAGTGTAGGAAGCTGGGTTTTACTACAGCTGAATAGATCCAGCTGATGGCCTTTGGTTGAAGTCCCCAGGTTTTACCTAGGGCTCTCCTGCATGTCCATAGGGAGGCGCATGCTTTCTTGGTTTTCTCCTCAAGGTGTGCCCCCCAGTTAAGTTTGGAGTCCAGGAGGACTCCTAGGTATTTTACTGTTGTTGAAGGTTGTAGAAGCCTTCCTTGTAATGAAGGTAGTATGAGTCCTTCCCTTTTTCTCTTATTGGTAAACAATACGAGTTTTGTTTTTCCTGGGTTAACAGTCAGCCCTGTCTCATTACACCAGCTCATCGTTTTGTCCAGAGCTTTCTGCATTAGTGTCGAAACGGTATTGAGGTATCTGCCAGTGATGAGTATTGCTACGTCATCTGCATACCCCTGGGTGTAGGCTCCAGTCTTATTCAATGTTGAAATGAGGCCATCGACCACCATGTTCCATAGCAGAGGAGACAGAACTCCCCCCTGAGGGCATCCACGAGTCACAGCCACCACCATCGTGCTCTCCCCAAGAGCGGCCTTGACGATCCTTTCTTCAAGCATTAGCCTGATCCAGTTGACAATGTGTGCGTGAACACCATGTCTTCTGGCTGCAAGGCAGATTTGATCAAAAGATGTATTGTTGAAGGCTCCTTCCACGTCAAGGAAAGTGCCCAAGCCGTACATCCCATGTTCCAGTACCCCTTCTACCTTGGTAACAAGGTTGTGGAGTGCTGTCTCAACTGATTTGCCTTTTTGATAGGCATGTTGGTTCAGGTGTAGGGGATTTTCTTTCAGTGGTCCTTCCCTGATGTATCTGTCTACTATTTTCTCCATTGCTTTCAGCATGAAGGATATGAGGCTGATGCCACGGAAGGAGTCAGCCTTGGTGTAGTCTGTCTTTCCTGGTTTGGGTATAAAGACGACTTTTGTAATCCTCCATGTTTTAGGGACGTACCCATATGCCAGGCAGGATCGAAAGATTCTGACAATTGGTAGCAGCACTAGATTCTGTCCCTTTTGCTGAAGTGCCGGGAAGATGCCATCTTCACCAGCAGATTTATACGGGCTGAAACTTGTTATCGCCCATCTAGTAGCGTTGTACGTGATGATGCTGGAGGCCAATCTCCATTCCGTCCTGGCTGGACGGCTGGGAGGCCTCCTTGGGTGCATCTCGACCTCCATGGAGCCTGGAAAATGGGTCTCCAGCATAAGCTTTAGTGCTTCCTTGTCTGATGACGTAAATTCACCAGAGGGAAGCAGAAGAGACCCTACCCCTGCTTCTGGGTCCTTTGCAATGATTTTGTGAAATCTAGCTAGCTGTGGAACACCTTCCATGCTCCTGCAGAAGTTCTTCCAAGATTCTCTTTTGGAGCGCTTGATGGTCGCTCTGTATTTTCGCTGGGCTGCTCTATAGTTATCCCAGTCCCTGGTCAGGGTGGTTCTCTTTGCTTTGTTAAAGAGTTTTCGCGTCTCCTTCCGGAGATGTTCGAGTTCTGTGCCCCACCAGGGTAGATTACAGCCTTCTTTCCTGGTTTTTAAAGGGCAGCTAGCTTCGTAGGATGTGATGATGCTTTCCTGGAGGAACTCCACGGCAGCATCTATCTCGTCCACTTTCCTAAATTTAAAGGTGGGGGCTTCTGAGAGCATCCCCTCCAGTATTTGCCTGTACTTCCCCCAGTCAGTTGATCTGGGGTTCCTGTATGTTGTCAGCCTGTTGCTGGCTTCCAGAAGGGTGAATTGTATGTGCCGGTGATCAGAGAGAGAAGCTTCACTCGACACTTTCCACCCTACCACGCTATTCACCATTGAGTTGGTGCAGAGAGTAATATCGATCACTTCTTCCCTTGATCTGTTAGAAAAAGTTGGTCGTGATCCTTTATTAAGAATGGTTAAGTCCGTAGACATGAGATACTCAAGAAGTGCCTCCCCTCTGTTGTTGGTGTCTCTGCTTCCCCACACAAAATGGTGAGAGTTGGCATCGCACCCAACGAGGAGGTCCCATTTTTTGGCCAGACAGAATCTTACCAATCTCTCCAGTTCCTCCGAGGGTGGTGGTCCTGGAGCATCATATGGGAGGTATGTCGAGCAAATCGCCATCCTCCTTTCGTTCCCATGGTCCCCAAGACTCAGCACAGCTGCTGCTTGGTCCCTGGTGGTAAATTCGGGTAAATGTATAGCATTTAACCCATTAACAAAGATACAAGCTCTTGGTCTGTCGACCGAGGTACAATAAAATACTTTACCCTTGGTCATGTTCAAGCCTCTGACTCTGCCCTGGAAAGCCCAGGGTTCTTGAATCAAAGCGATTTTTACCTTACCTACTAGGGAACTAACTGATAACATAACATATTTATGGATAATGTTCTCCAATACGTTGGAGCCTTACCTAATTCCAAGGAAAATTATTTAAATTAAGGCTTAAGGTGAATTTACGCGATGTTCAATGATGTAGCGCATCGGTTCCCACGAAATAGACTCCATTTTTCGCGACCCCTTGACGACGCGATAATTACTACGTATCAACCAAACAGGTGGGAATCATCAAGAGCCTAGGATTTCCTCTGGGCCAGGTAGCTAATTATAGAACTGCCACAAGTTACATTCGCATGAATGTTCTGCCTGATAATTAAATGCTCATGATGAAAGGGTGATTAAATTCTCATTTTGAATGGTTTATTGACGAGAACGCCATTATTACTGAAGGAGCAGGAAACTGAGATCATGGGTAATCGAGGTTACTCTCAGCTTTTGCCCTTATTATTCCTCAAGCTTTTATCCTTGTGTTAGCTCCAGAAAAGGCGGATATGGGTGTAATAATTGACCAATGTCTCAACAAATAAGGCGATGGCATCTTTTGAGAATAAAATCCTGCCAAGAGTATTTACTACACATTAGAAATTGGCCAGTAATTCAATTCCATAAATTCTTGAAAAAGCAAGTTCATGATTATTGATAAGAAGTAATAATTCCCTAGTGTAGGAAAATATCTCGGCTACTAGGGAGGGAGACATATATATTCAACTCTTTCTTCGCTGACAATTGGTTCCGACACCACCTCAATCGGAAAAAAAATGATTTTAGGTATTTTAAAATTCTTTCTGGGTAAGATACAGGATATGAAATGAGGAATACGAGAAGGATAATGAGAACTATTGAAGTATCCATCAATTACTGCATTGAAAATCTGAGCCCTACCTTGTTAGGAATTTAACATTGAAAATCCAGGTTTAGGTGCTTGAATTCAGTTTCAACTAAACGCTTTTTAATAAGCATTTCATACTAGCAAGAGCTCGCACACGTTCTCCGCTAGTATTTTGCGCTAAAAGAAGTAAGCCGAAGCATAAGTATTGACAGCTTATAACGCCTCCATCATGAGGCCGAAAAAAATATCTCTACTTAATGTTTCGTCAGCAGAGACTACACCATGTCGTTAGGCAAAATGGCAAATCATGACAAACAACAAATCCCCGGAGGCTAATCATTTCGATCAGCTCCGCAACGCTCAGCCGATAAAATTCCCTCGCCGATGGCATCCAATCCTCGACTACTGAATAGATGGGCGTCTCTCCTTAGATAGCATCGAACTCGAGAAAGGGCAAGAGTCCTCGCAAGACATTCTCTCCACCCTCGCGATCCCGTTGCTCCCCGGTGCCACTATATCTCTTTCTCTCCTTCTCCCCCACCAAGACTGCGACGCCGGCGAGTCGTGCCCTGCGGGGTATACGTCGCGTGCCGAGGAGAGGCCAAGCGCGTGGCGACCCGCCGGCGGTGGTATACTGCGGGGCGCAGCCGCGCCTCTATCCCTTCAGGGGAATTGAAGGGGACGGGAGTCACGGATGTACAGGGACGGTCTACATCAGCGTGCTGCTTCTGCCTGGAACGGCGAGAGGAGACACCACGACCTCTAACAAGTCTCCTGCGATGGCACTCCATCTCCGCTACTCCCTTTCGATTCCGCAGAAAGAAGGAACGAGTGAATGGCACACGTGAAGCGCAGATAAAAATTCATAAAATTAGATACATGCTTTCATAATCTACAATCGTGCGCATGTAATTGATGATTAAAATGAATACCACGCAAATTCTAACGAGCCCCAGAGAGACGTTACAATTACAAGCATGAGTGTAATATCTGTAAAAAGTTGCCTCAACAGCAGCTTATAAGGACGAAATCGATGAATCTATATCTCAGACTCCTTTAACAATAAATTCAAGATTGGAAATAAATCTAAATAATCTGTAGTAAGATCAACATATTTTTTAAAATAATAAAATACCAGTTAGTACTTATATTAAAATAAGGTCTCTTATTAAATATTACAGAATCGACAAATCTTATCTGGGGTACCACATGGCTCAAATCTTGGTCCGCTTCTTTTTCATTTGTTTGTTTATGACCTACCACGATGCCTGTGTAATACGAAGTGCTTAATGTTCGTGGGCAATACCAAGATATATAAAAACGAAAAAAAACTTGAGCCTGTTCCAAGGTGCAAATGTATGTTGATAATTTAACTCTGTGGTCAGAGAGAAATCTTCATTTCAATGTCGACAAATGTTCTGTCATAACTTATTCAAGAAGGAGGAATGTGATTAAGTTTAACTATACGATGAAAGAGCAGAAAATACAAAGACAAATCGAAATAAAAGATCTTGGAGTAAATTTTGACACAAATATGACTTTTAATAATCATATTTGATGTAATACCATGTCTGCATGTAAATTAATGGACTTTCTGTAACGTGTTTCCAAATATTTTACTGATGAGAGAGTGCTACAAATTTTGTACTTTTCGTATGTAAGAAGCAGATTGGAATATTGTTCTGCGTTTTGAAACCCGCATTTGAGAAAAATCTGCGTTTTGGAAATCGCATCTGATGTAATGATTGAGAAAGTCCAAAAAATATTTTTGAGGCAATAATATTAAGTAGGCTACAATGTCTATCCTATGGTTGAAAATTGTGTGGACTACAAAATTATGCTGGAGGATTTTAAACTTCAAGCAATGAGTAAAAGAAGAATTATGAATGATTTTCTTTTCTTGCATGATATTATTAACAAAGGTAATTATGTAGAATTAGTTGGTAAATTAAATCTTATAGTCCCAACAGAGAAAGGAAAGTAAAAAAGTCCTTTTTTACTTCCCTAAAAGCAGCGATCACAATATCTCACGATTTAAATGAATGCGTTACAGATTAATAAGACCAATTCAGCCCTTTAAAGTATGACACCTCTTTTTTCATTTTTCATCATGCTATAACTTGTTCAGCACTTTGACTTCAACTGCACGGAAGAATTGAAATAACTTTCCCTCTTGCTTTTGGAAATGTGGGACTAATTTTTGTATTTTCCTTTAAAATCGTATATCATTTACATACAGCACATCAAGAGCTATTACGTGTCTGACCAAATAGGTATTACTGACGCAAAACCTTTTCTTCGTGAGTTTCAGACGTGCCCTCTCTAACAAAGAGCAAAGCATAGGGTAAAACTTATTAGATAACATAATAATAGATCTGTACACATTTTGCTTAAATTTTCAGAAATGAAGCATAGGTATTTACTGAATGCCACCACTATATGTCAGTTCTATCGCAGAGTAAATAATGCTTTTCATGACAGAAATTTTTATCAATAGTATAAGAGCAAGAATGATTGGCAAATATAAATTAAAAATGTACTCTTACTGAATTGTATCACAAAAGTAGAACTATACAATGACAAACAAATGAACCAACTTGTACTAGAGGTAAAATCTTTCTACTATATCGACTGAGATTTCCGCATAGCAAGGGAATCGCTTGCCGCTACAGAATGGGAATCTAGCATTTCTTTCCTCCCCTGATCCCAAGATAACTTTCGTTAATTCGCTAGAAAGATAACGAAGATCGAATGGCATGTATTTCATCCCAAAGAAAATATTTTTTTCATGTCCGAAATAGCGCGCACCATACGAAAAGGTATAAAAAGCAGCTCAAAATTGTAGGCTCTTAAGAATGGTAAAGAAAAGCATACAAAGCGAGGCTGTATGCGGGAAAAACCCTCACCGGGCATTTTTATAGCGCCATAAATCATTTTCCATGAGATATAAATCCCGATGATGAGCCAAGCAGCCACTGAAACTACGGTTTCACTCATTACACGAATAATTCGTGAGTCACCACCACGGCAACGAGACGGTTTCTCTCACCACATACTTTCATTATCTTTAGCATAATTTGTATCTAACAGAGGAAGTTTAGTGCACACACGACAAGTCCATCGACATTGGACATTAGTGTCTATCGACATGGGACAGATATTTTTTTCGCACATTTTTAATAATATGCGTACTATTCTGAGGATAAAAATATGTCGTATCCCTCGCCACATCACTCCCAAGGCACTTCTCCGTCCTTCGTGCAGTCTCGCACGAGAATAGCGTTCCCCTGAGCAGCAATCCCCCGGAGGAGGAAAAGAAATGCTGGCGTCAAGCGACCCAAGGCATTTCCGTGATCTAGCACAGAGAGCAGACGCGCTGCAGAGGAACAGTTGAGTTGAGATGGAGACGGCCAAAGGAAAGTCCCGCGAGGAGGCAAGGGCAGTGGCCCCGTGGGTGAGGGCCCATTCAACCCCAGAATCACGTACCGGCTCGTTTGCGACAGCTCCACGCATCCATGATGTACGTTGGGACAAAAAATGGTTCCGTCCTCACCCTTGAAAAGCAAAGGGATTTGCAAATCGCTGAGGGTTATCTCACGTTAATCCCCAAAAGGCGAACGGAGCATCTCGCATTTCAAACTCGGCAGTTGGAATAACAATTACCATAATATTTCCGCGAGGCAGAACGCGCTTGAATGCCCTTTCCCGGAAAATGGCATGAGGTAGATGACCGAGATATCAACCCACGAATGACACCGTCTCCTCCTAAGATGCAGCGTGTGATTACCACAAAAAGAGATTCAAGCCTTAAACTCGCAGGAGAGCGATTTGACCCCAAGATGCTGGTGGATATTTAACTCGATATTGCAGGTATATCAAATCATTTTAAATATCAAAGATCAAATACATTTTAAAATGGGCAAAGACACAATAAACAAAAAAAATGAAAATGGGCTACAAATTTGTTAAATGAAAGATAACGCTTAAGGCCGATTTACAAGGTACATTTTTTGCACAATCAATTGCGCGGACACTTGCATGAGGAAAATTGTACCGTGTAAAGCGGCAAATTGTGTGAACTCTTGTGCGAATATCTGAATGACTAAAGGGGAAATAGAACCTGCTCTAATTCCATTCAGACAAGTGTACAATTTGGGATTCATTCGTTTGTACAAAAAATTGCATCGTGTAAAACGGCCTTCATAAATGCCATTAGAATACCATCGGTCCCGTTATCAGTGGTGGTTATCTCTTTACCTGTCAGTCAACCCAAGGGTCGGCAGGTTAAATGTTAAATTATCTCCCCAAGTTGATTGTATCTGTTCATCCGGTGAAAGTATTAAATTTTATAAAGGAAAATGTACTCCTAATTTCTCTCAAATAATTACACTATTATTTATAATAATTAACAGGAGTCCCACGTTATAAACTCTCGCGAGTTAGTCTTTAGATCAAACGCATTGGTTAGCCGAAGATTTCAATAATTTTCTTTTCATAACTAAACTCTCTATTTAGCAATAGTTTTCCTTTTCCGACTCAATCCTTACTTTTTCCAGATTTTTGTGCATTGACCAAAATCGTGTGACTTTTCCTTGTATTTCTTTATCCCTGCAATGCTCATTAGAAATCATCGTTTCAAGCGGCGCCCTGAGCCTTTCCCCCCTCGATACATGCATATGCTGCTCCATAGAGTAACTTCATCCCACCTAAGTTTTCGTTTCTCACTCAAGAGGTCTGTTTTTATGGAACGCATCCTTCCTCAGCACTGCGCGTTTTTAAGGAATCCATTCATTTCCATGGCATGAAAGTAATGAACAAGTGAATAATAATCGTACCGTTCTCGTACCGTACCAATACTGATACCGTATGAATGGTATTACGAGAAATTCTAAGGTTTCCGCGGCAAGAAGGCATTCGTTCTGTTTCTTCTTCCGGGACGCGGCCGAACCCCCGAAGGAGAAATGGAACGAATACAATGGGAAATGTCAAATTATTGTAATCCACGTCATAAAAAACCACGATGAATAGTATAGTAACAAAAGATAAGTAGGTATTAAAAACCAATAGAGCTGGTATATTTAGATAGCCCAAAAGGCCAGCCAGTACCAGGGGTACCAGCATGCAAAAAAGCCCTAGATCACAAGGAAGTATCTCGACGTACTTCCGAACTATCTAAAATAATAAAAATAGAAAAAAGAGCTAAGGGACACATTAAAAAAATAAAAGGCAATTTCATGAGGTTGTTTTACCGCACTTAGCCGACCCATGCGAGATAGCAAGCAATTTTCTATCCAAACAAAATAGTTCACATGGTTAATAAATTTATCCCCTTCAGACGATATACGTGTGTAAAAAAATTCTCAGGAATAACTTGTAACACAATAACATACGACAGTTATGCACGGACGGCCATGGTAGTCGACTGTGCGCTATACTCATCTACTGTCAGAAGGAAGCCATTTTGGTTGAATATTTTACATAAGTATATAACACAACTTTGGTAACTTAATGTTCACGAGAACTATTATTTACGTTTGATTTACTTCGACAGCTAAGGTGATTTCGAACTTTCCAGCTGTCTCCCACTCGCAGACGGGCAATGGAACTCGGGACGAATATGAGATCCGCCTTAAAAATTTGTTCCGAGTCCAAAGATGCCGAAATTCGGTGACTGATCGGTAATCGGTGTTTCCATCGTCGCAGGCAGTAGCTTTTTATAGTTCCGAGAAATGGTTTTTGGAGATAAGTCTGCCTGGAATTTTATCACTGTCTGACACATAGTCTCCAAATAAAAGAGGTTTGTTGGCCGATTCAATCTTCATTCGCGAATTTTTGCCCGGATAATAGGCTAAAAAGAATCACTTTCAGTATAAGGCAAACGAATTTTCGGGATAAGGCTGCCTTTAAAATACAGCTATGCAGGGATAACTTTAATCTTCCATCGTCGGTGATTAGTTCTCAGAGGGAAGAGTTATTTGACGGTTGTCCTCTGTTTGCTCAATTGCCGCGTAACCTCAATGCTTGAGCCGCGTTCGCTGTCTCGTCGACTCCAGCGAGCGACGCGCTCATAAAGGCGACGATTACTTTTTAAACCCGCACTGCCGCACCAACGCCTCCTTTTTCATGGGAAACTATTGCAACACAATAAGCTTTCCCAAGCACCCGCTTCAAATGTTACACTGGCAATTCAAGTATACGAGCGACAATTACAACTAACCTTTCCGAGATTATTATACCGAGTCTTTATGCCTTTTGTAATAAATAGCCGATAAATGCTATTCAAAGGCATTATAGACACAATCAACCTCACAGAAAAAAAACTACTTGAAAAATACAATGAAAGTTCATCATGCGGGAGAAAACATACGAGAAACCCAAGCGGAGAATGATAAGCTGTGTGCATAACGCACAAAGGATTCAGAAAGAAGATATCAACGTAGTCAGAACAAGCACCAGCCTAATCGTTCTTTACGCAGCGTTAAAAGTGCAAAGGTGCCACGGAACTTGGTCTATACCCGGCAGAACACTCAAGAGAGGATCAAGACACTCAAATTCGAGGAATCCGAGACCCCGTGTCCATGCAGCTGCATCCATGACCTGCATCACATCTACTTGCCTAACATTTGCATGACACTGGTCATTACATGTAACATATCATTATAAATCTCTCATGTAAATAGAGGTTACAGTTATGGCATGTTAAGTTGGAGGTCGTAATCCCCATTGAAAATGTGAACATACTAGTCACAAATAACTCGAGGTTTCACAGAAATAGATAGATTTATTGCATCCAACAATGGTACAAAACTATTGGCAACAACATGCATTGGAATGCTTAGGTAACCTTAAACGGTTATTACCTGTTTAAATATTACCTTCTAAAACAAACAAAAACACACATTGCTCTCGAAAAGAGGAAAACTAAAAACATACATTGGTCAAGGAAAGTAACCTTGAAACCCCGACTAACGTTAGTGAAGTCAACAATAACTTTGGAAGTGTTATATAAGGCTATACAAAATAATCAATGCAATAAAAAATTAATACAAGCACGGCAACGTTTCATTCATTGTTTTTAAATAAGTTTTCAATATTGCGCAGAATGAATCGCCATGATTTCACAGAACACATAAATTTTCGGGAATTACTGTCAATTTTCATATTTTCTGGCAAAACATTGAATACCTTAGGCCCCATGTACAGAAATGATCTTTTAAATATGGCTAAAAGACAGTCTCTTTAAAAGGACATGTAAATGTCAATGAAATAAGTTCAAAGTGCACAAAAGGCTCTAACAGTGCTTAAATAGTTTTCCGCTTCACCTCGAGCATAAATTTATCCGGAAGATCTTTAGCATTCACTTTAAAGTGTATTTTTGCATACATTGGGTCTCAGACAACAAAGCCCTGATCGGTATAACGATTTTCATTAGACATACTCGTCCCACGGTCAAATCTGGTGAATTGAGATCAAAATGATTCCGTTAGGAGTGTGCCATCCATCTACCATATGGGGCCAACCTTGACACTTCGTAGCTAACATGAATTTCCTCGAATGCACCACGCCTATGCACATCGATGATGACCGCTGAGTTGAGGAAACTGAACGATACTGATACGGGTGCAACAATTACGTAAATCAAAAAAACAGTTCCGAATTAACCAATATCACAGGAATAAAAAAAACTGTTACACTGTCTACAAATGAAATGGGTGTTTTGAGGAATATTGTTGTCGTCACGAGCAAAATTTAGCTACTTCTCAAATACATCTACATAATACCCTGCGAGTCCACGAAATGGACTTATCTTTTCTGCCTCTATCGCGTACCCTTAGGTTACCCACCCAGTATTTCTACATCCACATCTACATAATACCCTGCGAGCCGCAGCGTGGGCGTGTAGCAGGGGGTGTTAGGTCACCAGCCGTGTAAACGTGTAAGTTTTTTGGAGATGAAATGGTGACATGAATTATAGGAGTGTATTTAGTGGAGCTTAATTTTTATTGTGATCGCTTATTGTTCGCGGAAAGAACGAGTTCTCGTACCTATCTGTTCGGCAGTGTATTTCTCTTATTTTATCGCGTCTGTCAGACCTAGAGATGTAGTGAGGAGTCATGATAATACTCTCTATGTCGCTCTGAAAAATATCAGTTCTGAAAATATCAAGCAACCTAAGTGCCTCCCACCTTAATCCCTCTGAAAGTTGTGATACACTATATGTACGCTCGTAGCACTATATGTACGTAGTTTTTAACGAAGCGCGCTGCTTTCTTTTGTATTTTCTTAATTTTTTGGTTAAATCTTTTAGGCCAGGATCCCAAATGCTCGCGGCGTATTCGAGGCGTGGCCTAACCAGAACGAAGTAGCATCTCTCTTTGACTCTTTCATCCGAGGACCTTCCTGTTATACGTTTAACAAAACCTAGTACACTTAATGCTGCGACACATATGTTTTGTATGTGTAATCCCCACGATATATAGACAAGATATAAATAGAAGCGAGAAGAATTTTTATATGCCTCTCACTCATATTTTCATCCATACATACTTCAATCTCAGCATTAAATCAAATTACTTCGGTTAGCTCCGGAATAAAAACTGCCAATAAACTGAAATATAAACATCACAGGTTGGTTCATATTTTGAAAGTACGGAAGATTGCAAATAATATATAAAACGTCCTCCAGGAACTATGAAAGTTTGAAGACGGATTATGGCACCGTGGGAAGTGGATCATCATTAAAATACTGGCATGAGCAACTCGAGTCAAACAACACATTTTTAAATAGAATATATTAGTAGTAGAGTAGAGAATAAATGCGTGATTAAACGGTTATTAATTCAGGGACCAGGGCATAAAAGAGTTATGAAGGTGACCAAGGGTGAAGGTTTGAATTTCAATATCTTAAACGGAACACGATTCTCCGCAGTTCGATGAATGAAGCGAAGGGAATCGAGGAGAGGGGCGGCCCTCAGGCCTCATGCCCCGGGCGATGAGCAACTAACTCTGCGAGGAGTTTCTCCCCACGGACAATATTAACGTTATTCGTGCGTGACGCACCTTAATTGGCCCCCATCGGAAATTAAATATAAGCAGCTTCAACTCGTTATAACGAAGAACCCGGAGGACGAAGATTAGATGTTTCCTTTCATATCTCTACTTTTGACGAAGAATAACAATTACCCCGCCCACAAAACCATACGACTCTCCCGTTCTTCTAGAAGTATATGGACCTGCTAATTCGTTGAGACCTGCAACGTCGCTCATGAAAAATTCGGATTCTTACGTTCCACAACCTAAGGTGGGTCAAGTTAAAGTACAAAGGAAAGCAGCACGCTTCGTTAAAAACTGCTACGAGCGTACATATAGTGTCTCACAACTTCTAGAGGGATTAAAATGGGAGTTCCTAGAGACTCGGAGGCTTCACGCTAGTCTTACGTTGCTTGATAAATTCAGAACTGATATTTTTCAGAGCGACATAGAGAATATTATCATGACTCCTCACTACATCTCTAGGCCTGACAGACGCGATAAAGTTAGAGAGATACACTGCCGAACTTACAGGTACAAAAACTCGTTCTTTCCGCGAACAATAAGCGACCACAATAAAAATTGAGCTCCACTAAATACACTCCTATAATACATGTCAGCATTCCATCTCCAAAAAACTTAACCTTTACACGGTTGATGACCTAACACCCCCTGCCACACGCCCAAGCGGTGGCTCGCAGAGTAATATGTAGATGTAAATGTGAAATGATGTAAAGAAGTGAAAATTATGGTTTAATTCCAAAGCTTGAACGACGTTGTTTCATTATTAGACAAAAATGTTCAAATAAGGCTAACATAAGAGTCAACGAGCCATTATTATTGTTACGGAAGAGCCGATGGCGCACTGAAAATAGTAACATTCAGCTTCTCGCACATCACTCCTTATAATGGTGACAATTTTAGTGTCTTATAATGTACATTTCATACAAATGCATTGTTGGCACTTTCCTGTGTAGGGTACGACCCCAGGAAGAGTAATACCTATCATGCACGGGTGGCAGTAGAGAATGCCTAAGGATACTACCTAGCGTCTCCGACTCCTTCTGGCTCATATTTTGATGACACATTGATTCCGCGATGACTGAGAAATATTAAGTCGGAGAATTATTAAAAATAAGAAGGATTTGTTCCAAAAGAGGGGAATAAAACCATATTTTTTACGTTTTCCTCGGGGACTTCTAAAAGGATTTGCATTCCGACATGATTAAACAAAGTACACACACAGAATCACTCATGTTTTCAAGCACTTTCCCCACACGCACTCTCCCTCTCCTCATCATTTGTTTTCTGTCGAGTAAAAGAAAAGAATGTGAACACTTAATTCATATCACGTGCATTTATCTTTCACAGAAATACTCCTTAATACCCTTCTGAAGGAGATAGATTGTATTTGTGATAGGCGATCAACACAATAAATGTTTCCGCTACGTGATAATAATATAATGATGCCCACAGACATATACCAATTGCCTAATGTGCGTGATTTTTGGATACGACCACAGCTCATGACCAAATACATCCCAGAGCTCATCAAAGACATGACATCAAGACATGAATATTTGTCGCCATCAATCAACAAAGATAATATTTTTATTCGTCATAGTATGCATGATAATTCTTATTAATAATTTAACCAGTTAATGGCATTTTTTCCGTGATGTATTTCATGTAATTACATACCACTATAAAATATCACATCGGATGATAATTACATACCGTTATAAAATATTACAACGGATAAGGAAGTAGTCCCACAATATTTTTGCAATTGCCCATTCAGAGATTTTTACTTTTTATTATTTACACTTTTTTTTATTTTCTGACTCAACATCTAGACGTTTTCTGACTCAATCGCTAGCCCGATAAAATAACATCTCCCACGGCTCCTTTGACTGTTTAAGATCCATAAACTGAAATGTAGTAATGATGCTGAGCAAATATGGAAACTCCCTCTATTTTCACAGCCCTACCAAATAATCTAGGCACTACCAAATAATCTACCCTGGTTCTTTACTAGCGCCGTCTGATCATGACGAACATTTTCAAAGAGATTTACATTCATACTTACCCATTTAATCTACCAATATTAACTGAAATTTCATTAATTCCTCTGACGCGTGCATTAGAATCCGTCAAAAGCAAGCAGAACCCTCTAACCGCGTTAAGGAGATCAAACAACGTTATTATGAGTCAGAATATCGAAATAAATGGATTATGATAACTATGCTCCAGTGTCACATCACATGGTTGGCAAAAATATTCAATACCCTAGAGAGTACTTAGGCGAGAATCCAACAAAGATAATATTACCATGTATGTTTTAGATTCCATCTTAGACACAAAAATATAATTACTTGAAATGACCTCTGTATTAATTATGTTTTGTTATTCTATATTCATTATACTTTTACGAATCGAAGTTAATACCTGGCAGAAACATACTTTGAGTTGCCACACAGTTACTTAAGACTTCGTAGCATTTCTCCAACTTCACGCAGAATTTTCTGTATCAGACATTTAATAAATGCAATGGGCGCCTTCAATGGGTAAAATTCGCAATCGGTGTAAAGCCCTTAGACACAATAAAAATTGTTGCTATTTTATAAAAGCACTACCATTAATTATTTCAAAAACTTATCAACTCCTATCATGCAACAAAAAAGGGATAAAAGCATCTTGTGATGTAAATAACACTTTTAACTTCAATGCAAAGAATCTGTTTACCTATATGCTTGTAGGGGGTAAGTCATACTCTAATGAAAGTGTCTGATACCTATGAAGAAAATTTAGTTTCGCAGCTTAATAGTCCTGAAAGTGCCCATGACTAGATATAAATCCAACAGTAAAGAAAATACTAGCAATCTTTGCTTAAATCGAATTTCTGTACCGAAGCAGCATGTGCCCACCAGATATTGACGAAACTAATTGTTCCTTCGTTACATAAGCAAATCCCTTGGAGTCAAATTCGCTGATGAATTGAACTTTAAAATTTTCGACACTTCCTGCGGCTCGTTTCCGTGGAGTCACAAAAAGTCTTCTGCCTCTAAATAGCGTGTCTAAAAGGTTTTTCCGTCTTCCATCACGCCATTTTGCGCTCACAGCCCTATTGCCTCACGCTAAGTCATCGGCAACTGTTGCGAGGCACACGTGAAATCCTCCAGATGGACCCGGAGTAATTTCTTCGGATCCGTATAGAGAAACGCTCTTCGTCTACGAAGTACCATACTAGCCTCCCCTATGTGGTTCGGCAGGGGGTGATTCTACACCAGGCTCCTTCTACACCAGCACTCATCACAGCTCAAATGACAACCTTACACGTTCCTGCGGCCGCAAGAAACTAGGCCAGTGACACGTAAGCGAAAATTGTAATATGCAGTACACTCGATATGATGCAACTTTTATCGAGAGATCTACAGGTTAAGGTAGCATGAAATAGAAGTAAGTAGGTAAAAACTCAAGGTTTTGTCATTTTCATTCCTAAGCCTGGCGAAATGTTTTCCATCATCGGGTATGCCCTACCCTTCTAATTTTTTTAAATATTGGTTCCGTGTAAAATTAAAAAATTAGGGAAGGACGCATGCGAAAATGAAAAAAAGGAATCTTGGCAGACATGGCTTTGTACATGAAAAATGTAGAGAAATGCTAGTTAGAATTATTAATTCAATTCATATACAAACACTAAAAGATACTGAATCATTCACTCTATATAGGCTTCAATTCGTGGAAGTTTATAGAGTCCATAATCAAAGAACACAATTTGTGAATTTCTCCATATATTTTATTCAGCTGGTACAAGGCGTTTTGCTGACTTGTGGCATTACAATGTACAAATTATCAGGTACCAGAGTACGAAAATATACGTAATACAGAAGGATACGTGAGGAAGAGGGTGGTTGGCTGGGAGTTAAGGGGGAGGTGGTCATACAGTACCTGATGGTCCCGCAATTTGGTAAAACGTGTTGTACCAGCTAAATAAAATCTATAAAAGAGTAAAAGTTGTGTTCTTTGAGTATGGATACTAAATCACACTGAAAACAGAAATATCATGTCCAACTCCCAGCGGGGAGAGTAGCTAACAATGAGGATAGGTTATTAAAATAAGCACTAAGTCTACTCTCCCTAGTATTGGTGGGACACATGGAATTGATCGCATATCTTTTGAAAAAAAAAATTAAAATACATCAGTTTCGCAGTCTATTTCCTATACCTTTTTTCTGCGATCGTCTCTGCCGTAAATGATGAGCTCTAGCAAAATATGTTGAACGACCGGCAAAAAACCGACAACTTCGAACTTATGCAAAATATATACCCCATATAATTTCCTCGATCAATGAGAGATTTCCCCCATTAATTCCTTTAATAATTAGTTAACATGGCTAAGAATTATGTAAAAACTTTTACTAGACTTTATTGCTCCGATCTTATGTAGATGCTATTAGTTGATCTGTTATCAAGTGTGTTGGATAGAAAATCTCTGAATTAAATGTTACCAGGCGAGAATTTTTATTGGTGAGTAAAGAAACCATATTCTTTCATTTACTGTATATATACTTAAAAGATAAAGCTATTTCTAGAAATTAGTCATCCCAAAATGGATATCAACTAGGATTACAGTGAGAATCAGTTAAATTGTGAGTGAATCCCACAGTGTGACGGCGTATATTTATATATATCTACACGCTAGGCTTAGTTTGCTTGATAATTTCAGAACTGATATTTTTCACAGCGACACAGAGAATATTATCATGACTCCTCACTACATCTCTAGGTCTGACAGATGCGATAAAATAAGAGAGATACACTGCCGAACAGATAGGTACAAGAACTCGTTCTTTCCGCGAACAATAAGCGACCACAATAAAAATTGAGCTCTTCTAAATACACTCCTATAATTCATGTCACCATTCCATCTCCCAAAACTTACATCTTTACACGGCTGGTGACCTAACGCCCCCTGCCACACGCCCAAGCGGCGGCTCGCGGGGTATTGTGCAGATGTAGATGCAGATCTACAAAGAAACTGAATACGGTAGTAAAAAAGAAAATTCCCGGTGAAACAGTATCACCGCTGGTGCTTCTGATTTTCACTCAATGGTTAAAAAAAATAAACATAAGGGTAAGGTTATTTAGACGAACATGACTCTATTATTACACAAAAAAGCCGCTTTACCACTGAATGACGTTTCCTACGAATATCTCAGAAATATATTTAATTCCAATATGCACTATTACAATAAGGTTCGCAAAAAAGAATGTAATTTTAAATAGTATCATGCGAGTCATGATAGAATCGGGCACAGTATTTGTCCAGAGAAAGTATATGAATCTAACTGACAAATTTTTATTCGTCAATGGGAACAATAAAAAATTCCAAAAATGGATCTTCTGCGAAAAAATGCATTAAAATAAGCTGTTCCACAAGCTATTTCAAGCTATAGTTTGATTTAATGTTGAGCCTTAATGATGAGTTGTAGGGAAGAGTACAAATGAGTCTTACATACTCTTATACAAAACGAAAGATGAATAGCCAAAACCAATCGGTGAGGGCACAAACATACACGCCAAGAAGAAAAAATGAAAGGAAGATAATTCATACTGCCGCTCCAACACGGTTGAAAACGCTTCTCCGAAGAGAGATTACATGAGAATGTTAGTCTACGACATGTTCTCTCTTCTGAAGAGGCTTACTATCCTTCGGTGTCATTGAGTCCTCCTCAAACCCATCGGCCCTAACATACGAGTGGGTCAACCTTCCGCACATGGCTACATTCACAACCGTGGCTTCTCGTTTTTTCAATGGAAATAAATTTGTATGCCGTATCCCCTCCTCATTACAAGACCAAATCACTGAAAAAATACTAATCTTGCCTTAATATTCAACTTCGCTAACTCCATAGGTTCCTTTCACTGTTTTTCCTCTTGTAACTTCTTTTCTCGTTTCACCGAATTTATCTCACTAGCATAGTTATTTTATATTATTCAGTCTACCAAAAATCCTTTCTCCGGCGGAACTATAAGAGTGCCTCGCGTATAATCTCGGCCGATTCAAGCAGATGATGAAACATGGTTGAGTATTTCTTCAGGGCCATAACTATAGACGAATCAATCACGCCGAGAAAAATGATCAACTCACGATATATGCAATTCAGCAATAGAAATCGGGTACAAAGGAATGCGGGTATCTTTAAAAGCTTCGTGTTCAATAACAAGATCTCAGATAAAAAGGGTTTTTTCGGAATGCCACGGTGTTACTCTATTCAAGATATAATCAACACAAATATGACGTTAGCTCATACGGGGAATTTTTCTGCTTAGCATCGGCAGGTTTTTGAGAGACCAATCAAGTGCGCATTCGGAAATAGAAGAGTTGATTTGGCGAGATGAGGTCAAAGAGGTGTCAAGGAAAGGAGAAGCCTCGTATCAGAGGGAAGGTTAAAAGAAACTGGTGGATATGACGGGTAGCCATCGGGGTCAAACAAGTCAGGGAGGTAATAGCACAAAGCTAATCTGTAGAAAGGAAAACTACGCTTCAGCTGTGAGTACCCTCATAAAATAATCAGAATAGGCCAATGGGTTTCTGAGATGCTAGACTAAACACGGTTGTATCGACTGTGATTGCCGTTGTCCCTAGTGAGAACGGAATTTTCGAACGAGTTCCCAAGATTATTCGAACTTCAACTCTTCCAAATACACAAATCTATCCAGAAAGCAGCGAAGCCAGTTAACATTCGAACTGTCTCTTCTTTCAATTATTCTTATGGCATTTACTTCACGGTATTCGCCTTTCAATATTATGAGGGGAATAAACAATCAGTCTTACCTTCACTAAAATTTTGAGACCTCCGGTTATTTTATCATGACCTCTGATCAATAATTTTTTTTTCATTTGAGAACATTATACCACCTAGACATTATACGAAAGAGTATAAAAAAAGAAAGATCATTTAAATCTCTTTAGCAACCTTATAACATAATATCTGGGCTAAAATGCTCCCATTTATTTCGGTGATACTTCAGTCTACAGGGCGATAAAGAGACTCCTCAGAAATCGAAGCTGTACACTGGCATTAATTTCATAACATTTTTTGGTAAACGGAAGGTTGGCTTTAAATTAAAATTTTCAAGTGCGTAGCCTAAATGCCATGTCTAAACCTAAAGTGATATGAATAAGTGATTAGAGCAACTTCTTCACAGCCTCCTGATAAGAAAAAGTGGATAGCAGTCAATAAGTCGTTATGGGGCATGTTCACAAATTGAATAGTGGTCAAAATAAAACTAAAATGTAACCTTTTTAAAAGAATAAGCGTATAATTCCGGACACACGGCTGAGTTTCATTAGTGCATTACACTTTTCACCATCGATAATGCCAAAATGTGAAGACGGAAATAACTACTTTTGTACGAAAGAGCATTTCCAACAGCAACATGGATTTGAAAAACATTTTTAGCATTATTTATCGAGTAGATTATTTTTGCCAACAACTACACTTTGAGCATCATCATAGGGGCACTTTTCCATTTCCTTCAGTTCTCTGCTAACTTCGAAACACGACGATGTTGAAGTTTCCAACTGATTTCAGAATCGGCGCACTACGTAGTACTCATCAGAACGGATTGGGAGCATTTTTTTCGTGTGCAGCATAGAGCTTGAGAACGGAAAACTTCGACAATCACATCCATGACTGCCGATTTTTTGTTAAACTGTTGCTACCCAGTGGTAGGTTACCGAACGTCTGCACAAACCATTGAATGAACCGCCGCTCTCGTATGCTGAATTGCGACGATATGTTCCGGTCAGGACTACTTCAAAGGTTCCTAAAATATTCATCGGAAAACTGAATATATTGTAGCCTATAAAAGATGCTCCAATGATGGGTTACTCGCGGAATATTAGCGGGGTAGTGGCTAAGGAAAAAATATTTTTTCCAGGCGCTCAATTAGTTACTGGAAATATGGGCACAAAAATCATAAAGAACAGGAAGAATGGGCATACATGGGTTCGTGATCTCTCCCTTTAGAGTCTAAACATTTCGTGAGAAGGGCATCGCCTCTAAATCCCCTAATTGTCACGAATACAGCATACCCATAATGTGGAAAATCAAGCGTATCGAACTTTCCTCAAATTTTGTACTCGCGGTTTCGAATATAATAGCGAAGCTGGAAAGTTAAACTCCGTCAAAAAACATGGCACACGACGAAATATTTCCAGCCAAATTTTGCCTTGACGCACACACAGAGCATCAATCCACCACTTTCAAAATAAGCTGAGGTAAACAGGAATATGAAGCCGCAACATTTTAAATGGAACTAATCGGTATTGAGGAAAAAAACTTTTCCTTCATCTATGATTTTTTTAAACTAAGGAATATTAAATTAGGCAAAATATAGATGAACTGGTGAATGATATAAAGGGCTGCAAGTGATAATGAACATAAGATAATAGTAATATAGAACGAAATTAGGCTAAACATTGCAATTTTGAGGTATAGGAAGTATTAACTTGAAATTACACATATTTACGTCTGAAATACTGAAAAGGAACGCCAACTATCAATTGTATTACCCCATACCATAATGCATTGAAAAGGAATTCCACAGCAAGGTAAGACCCAAAATTAAAAGTCTACATCAAATTTATTTTGCCATTGCTTCGAAAACAAACTGAAAATTATCCATTACAAACGTAGATTATACTTATGTTATTCATTGCTTCTGCAGAGCTTTTGGGCGCCGATCATATATGATCGATATAAAGATTGGTTGATCCTTAGAAATTATTTCAAACTATTCCTGTTGCAAGAGCGAAGATCATGGGTCATAAAGAGTACATTTTAATGACTTTCCACGTGAGTCGAAAAAATTGTCGGCCGTATATCGCTTAAGCAAATCTGTTTATTTGGTGGAAATCACACTGTGTGTGGTAAGATGAATGACATGAATTTCGCAGGAAATTAAGCATTTTCACGTGTCGGTATACGGCGTGGAATCCTAAATTTAAGAAAGTTCGCATCTTTTAGTCAACATGCTACCTTGATATTTGCCAGGAACAATTTTAATTATATGAAAAGCATTTTTCCGCATTTTGGGAAAACTCTGTGCATATGCAATCGAATGATCACGAATTACCAAGAAACCAAATGTATGTAATAGTATGCAATTTTTTAATATTTTTATTTAAACTTATAACACTAAATACACGTGCGCCAATAATCTCGCACCTCAATAAATAGAAGCAAAAATCGCTCCGACCACCTCAAGGGCCAGATCTAGACACAGGAAACAGGATGAGCAGATGAATCACAAGGTGTAAGGAAAGGCTGCACTCACGAAATAAGACAGCCTGTCTTTTACTTCCCAAACTCCTCGATCAAAGTGAGCGGGAAGTGGTGTGAGTGAGGCGAGGGAAACAGCGGAATGCATAGATATACAGTCCTTCCGCCTCCTCGCCTCGGCCGTTCCCAATCGTCTCCGCCACGCCACACCACCCCGCCCCCCCGCTCCCTCCGCCCTCCCTCGATCCCCCACGCCACTCGTAGGAACACAGACGAATGGATTGCATTGGGAGAGGAAGTGAGGTGTCAAAAAAATGAACGCGTGGATCCCGCAGAGATGAAGCCTCTCAATCGAAGCCCACGACCAAGGCGATACAGCAATCACAACATCATAGGCGCCGATGTTCGTTCGTTCGTTCGTTCCCACAATTCCGCGTGGGATCTTTTGAAATGGAAAAAATCTGCCTCGCGCAAATTGGCGATTACCGGCCTAATTCAAATCTATACCCAGTGCCAATTTCCCGCAGATGCGTTGGAGATATGTTGTAACTCCAACATCTTTCCTTCCAAGGTTTCTCGCGATGCATAAGCCGTCATTATTTCTTTCCCAGTGTAAGGCAACTGAAGACTCCTCATGAAGGGGAGGGAGTCCTGAGATTGCATCATTCGGAATTACGTCCTGTAATTCATTTGTCACAATAACAATGCTAAAAGTACACATTTTTACCTTATCTTTGAATACTTGATGCGAAAATGATACATTTCTTTAGAACACCAATGAAATCTGCGATTGTATTACCAAAATAACTAATACAAAATTATAATTTGAGATAACGGTGAAGATAAGAGATAAAATAAGGGAATCACTGATTACCACATCTTATTTGAAAAACATAGAAACTTCCTTCAGCAAGCAAAACGCTAACGAGAAATGAAAGTCTTACATTTATCAGGACCTATGAATTACATTGAAAATATAATTTATGTAAACACTAATCTCATTTTCAAAGCGCTGGACAACTCAACCCGTGGGTGTGAGCTTAGTCATTTGACTTCTTAAGGCGCAGCTAACTGGTAAAAACTGATTCATAGGATTTTCGGTGCGAAAAATAAGTTCGAAATAACTTAACACTAGAACGCCCAGGCAGGTCAATTTGACCCAAACGTGATTTTAAATTCATTTTTTTATTTCATTTTAAACGAGAGCAGAATTTCCTCACGTGACTTTTATTCATTTTAACTTGGCTTTATATCCAAAAAATTTCCGCTTCCTGGAGTAATCCGTACATTAGTTTTTTCAGAATTTACATAGAACGCCCATACGGGTCATTTTGACCCAGATATGTATTTGCACTTTGTATCACCACCAAAACTTCTTTTTTATTAGTGTTTATTAGTTATTCTGCTGCACATGTTGTCCGTCCCACTTTGTCCTATCTTCCTCATTCGGTTACCTTCCATGCCTGGATCACCTTTCAACAATATTCTCAGATTCCTTCCTTCCACTTCGTATCTCCACCCATCTCATTTTTCGTCCGGTCAATTCATAGCATATTTAGTCATTAATTTGTTGGCAGTGCACAGTGAACCTTATTACTATTTTAGAGTGCAGAGAATACAATATTGCTCCTTACTGACATATGGACTATTATCAGATTATCATATGTATACATGTGCATCACTGCAATAATAAGAATCCCAAAGTTAGTTACTAGGTAGATTTTCGGGAAAATTCCTACTTCAACCGAAAAATAATATTTTAACATAGTTATTGCAACCAAACTTTGAAAAATAATAGATATGTATTAAATAATGTTGAAAGTCTTCGTATTATATTGAGCTATGACACAATAAGCAAGAAAAATGAAATAAAATGGAAAAAACGATAAATTGACACAAATGTCATAAGTGTATATATCAATAAATCATCGATATTGTTAAAGTTATGAAAGTTATAAAGTGAAATAATCGATGAATGTGAAGAGAAAGAGTGACAGTTTGTAGTAAAAACTGTAAAAATGTAAACTTAATAGCGCAAAGTGAGGATTAATTTCATTAATTACAGTGGGTCAAAATGACCCGCTTTGGGCGTTGAATGATGTTGAAAAGTCCGGGCGTCCTAGTGTTAATCAGAAAACGATCAAAATAAATTATTAGACTATTACAAGGACTCTGAATAGAATGAAGGAAAAATTGTTGAAATACTTATACGCAGCGCTGCACTGCAGGCGCAGGGTACTTGGTCATTACGGAAAGATGCCTGCGGACTAGATGCATTTGAGATATGGTATGGAAAAGAAAAATAAAGGGTGAGCAAGGTCCTGAGGACGACAAGCAAAGGATTATTGAATATAGACGTGTAGAATATAAAGTTGGAGGCGGAAATCTATACCTACATCTACATACTACCCCGCGAGCCGCTGCATAGGCGTGTGGCAGGTGGTGGTAGGTCACCAGCCGAGTAAATATGTAAAATTTTTGGAGGTGAAATGGTGGCATGTACTATGGGAGTGTATTTAGAGGAGATCAGTTTTAATTTTGGTCACTTATTGTGAAAAAACGAGTCTTTTTACCTATCTGTTCGGCAGAGTGTCTCTCTTATTTTATCTCATCTGTCAGACCTAGAAATGTAGTGAGGCGTCATGATAATATTCTCTGTGTCACTCTGAAACATACTAGTTCTGAATATCTCAAGCAGCTTGAGCCTAGCGTGCAGCCTCCGAGTCTCTAGGGGCTCCCACTTTAATCCATCTAACAGTTGTGACACTACATGTGCGTTTGTAGTAGTTTTCAACGAAGCGTGTTGCTTTTCTTAGTATTTTGTTAATTATTTGTTTAAATCTTTAAGACCAGGGTCCCAAATGCTCGCGGCGTATTCGAGGTGTGGCCTAACCAGAGCGAAGTAGCATCTCTCTTTTACTTTTTCATCCGAGAAAATTGGGAAAGGGCAGAAATGACGGATGACAGTTGAGGTGGTGGAATGGAATAAGTTGAGGAATGAAAGAAGTATAAGATGAAGAGACTGCAGAAGAGAGTGATTGAGGGGAGAATGGAGGGATGCGCTGAGGCGATAAGCGACAATGAGAATTTTTGACGGCATTGTTTAAGACAAGAGGATTGGAGAAGATATAATGACACCTGATGGCGAGCAGTAATTAACAGAATGTGTGGGAAAATATTAGAACATGCCAATAATTAATGAAGTAAGAGATAAACCAAAATTCTACGTATTTGCTGGTAGGATGACGATGATGGTAATTACGAAGTGACCATTTCTCCCAGAAATGTATTACCTTTTTTACAAATTTGAATGCTGATCAAATCATACAATTAATATCCCATTGAATTTCCATAAGGTCGCAGATACGAAATTGTAGCCTAATGGCAAAGTGGAAGCAACGTTCGATGGGGCATTTCCCAATAAATACTAGTGTGTTCAGCATCCATGTTTCTTATCTTTTATTTAAGCATAAATTGAGCAATGTGAAGGGCATATTTAGAGTGACATTAGCAAGCATCACAAATTTAACTAAGCAATTCAATGGAAAGATATAAGGAAACACTTTTAGATTCACTAACCCAAAAAAGGAGAGTCTAAAATAACTCCTTGGCCCCTATACCTTGAAATAGAAGTTCATCCACTACCTAGTTAGACCATTAAAATATCATTTGCATCGTTTCGCCTTGAATAGTTTTTCTGGTTTAGAAATCTAGTGAGGTGAGAACATCTTCGCCGTCGGTATCTTTTAATAATGCATGGATTTGATGGCAGATCCACGGGGGGATGGATTGAGAAATGCCACGAGGAAGGGATAGCGCAGAGGGTGAGAGAGGCGGGAAGAAACTCCTCGGTTGGGGTAATTGAGCCAAGAGGTTTACAGGGAGACGGGAGAGGGATAATTGGGATGGCGGAATATAAGGGAATCATCGTTGAGAGGGAGAGAGGATGTTTTTTCGACGGTAAGGTAAGAGAGAGAGAGGGGAGAGAGAGAGAGAGAGAGAGAGAGAGAGAGAGAGAGAGAGAGAGAGAGAGAAAACCCCAACACAAGTGGGTTAAGGTTCTCTCGGTCCGAGAACCGAGGAAGAAGGTTGGTTTAAGTTAGGCACGAGGGAGGGCGGGGTAGAAGGGTTGTCATGGATGAAGCACAGAAGTGTCGGGTCCATGGGAACCAGAGACGGGCCTTCCCCACGAGCGTGGATAGAGAGGGTTGGAGTTGCAAAAGCAGACGCGAGGCAGGGGAAGAATGGGGGTGTTGATTGCACGGTGCACGGGGGGAGAGCATTTTCGGGGAGTGATTGGGGTCCCTCGCGCGGCGATCGCCCACACCATCGAAGATGGCAGTTGGGAAACAAACGACGGATGACGGACGGAATCGAAGCGTCCAACAGTGGGCAGCAGAGAGAGAGGGGGGGGAGCAAAATTAAATCCCATCGAAGGTGAAAAGGAAAACAAAAGTGGAAAGAATCTTCGTTGGTTGGCCAACGCTCGGACGTGGGCTGTCCGAAGGCTCTCCGCAGCCAGTTGTCCACGGGGAACGGCTATCCAAGACTAATTCGTCTTGGAATTGATTAACCACGCCATCAAATATGATGAGAAAATCTTAAATTGATTCTAGATACGCATACCGACAACAGGTTTCTAATCGGGATAAAAAATAGTAGATAAACTAATAAGAACAATTTGATCTCTCGCTTACGACGATTAATCGCCAAAAGAAATCCTTTAAGTTCCACAAATTCAGACCCAGATAGGATTAATCGACTGCACAAACAAAAAGAGAGGAAAAGAACTCTAATATACCTCTTAAAACGCATCCCTATGACAAGTAGAGACCATGGATGCAAACGAATAAATTGGGTATCGCTCATCGAACAATTCAGATAGTTGAACAATATTTTTCTCTCGTAATGTTGTAAACCATGCTTGAATTTTGTTATAAAACTTTTTCTTTCTTTATAAAAATATTTATAAAATACCAATTGAAATCCACCAAATATTAGGAGGAAACGCTTTCAAGTGAGCTCGTGCGGACAATTGGGCCATGTCGCTGAATGCCGCCCACTAATGACATAAATTAACCTATGTTATTCAGAGATCTTTGAGCCCCAAAAAAATCATTGACATTCCAAGTCTTCCGGTTCAACTGCCTCCTGGGAATACAACTAAATATACAGCTGATTTGTTTAAAAGTCGCTATTTCATGGTCAAGTTTTTAGTCGCAAACATATTCATGAGGTAAAAAACAAATATATATCACTAAATTTGGTCAATAAGTGGTTCTCAGAGCAACCACATTATGCATTATGTTCTGGCACTTCATTCTACAATATATTAGATCAAATGAAAAACAAATTAAAAATGAGACACAAAGCTAGAGTCGCATTAGCTAGAAATAAACGTCCTTAATATCTCTAAAAGCTCATTTGAACCATCATTTCTCACAGGAGTACCCGAAGAAGTAGCCAAGTTTTCGGATTTTCAAATATTATTCCGGCATTAAGTCATGTAAATAGCCAACTCAAAAAAGGTATGTGAAGGCATTAAAAAGAGTGATCTCAGTGAGAGGATCCAATCGTCCTCAAAGCCCAAAAGAGGAATTGAAAATTTCGAGACACGAGTAAATTGCCACATGGAACAATGAATTACAATTGGCAAGTCTTTTCGTGGCAAGAAAATCGAAATTGGTAGGCGGAAAAAAAGTTCTCCATTGGGCTTTCCCGAATAGTCCCTCTCTCACCGAACTAACTCCTTCAAGGTATAAAAAATGAAACAAGTGGTCGCTACATAATACACAAAACAGCAGCAGAGCGCATATGAGCGCACAACAGAGAATACCATAAACGGATCAAGTATTATGCATTTAAAAAAAAAATGGGAGAAAAACGACTAATTATAAACTCTTAACTAACCACAGCATTTCATCAGCTGGATTACACTCGAAATATAATACGAGTGAAACTACCACGGTTTATTAGGTATTAGGGTTTATTAGGGATTCCAGATTATAATTCAATCTCAAGTTATCAATCATTTGATGTCGACGCCGGGGGCAAGTATGACCCAGAGTACACGTCAGTGGCAAAGGTTATTCATTTTACACTCCGACACGCATTGCGACGTGGAGTCAACAGAAGTTGCAAACGAACCAAATACAGGTCAACAGACAGCCATTGAATTACAGCAACTTCTGTTTTCGCTACAGAATCAGTATAAGCGATCTGAGATATGGATAAATCATGTAAGCACGTGGGTAGTGAGTTTCTTCAGGAATGAGACAGCTAATCTCTAAAATAAGCAGTACTTAACGTATCTAAAGGCCGCTTTACACGGTACATGTTAATGTACACAAACGTATGTACGGAATTTTGAATGAGGTAAATTGTACCGTGTAAAGCATCAAAATTGTATGATTGTGTGAATGACTTAACGGGAAATAGAATCTCCTCTATTTCCACTCAGTTTCTTGTACATTCTATGATACATTCGTTTGAACAATAACATTTACCGTGTAAAGCGGCCTTAGTAAAGCGGTAAAGAGAATGTATAAATTAAATAGAGATTTGTCTAACTTGTAAGCACTTTGGACGCGAATAATTTAAACTGAGTCCCCATAATAAGGGATATTATTGAGGAAAGGCGTAGTTAGTAATTATATAAATAAGTTTTAGATAACACAGCTTCGTACTCTGGTAAAACAGGGTCGCTGAAGAAACAGAATAATCAAGGGCGGAAAATTGATTTGGTTCGTAAATCGACGATAGAAGAAAGCTAAATGCCTACGAAGATGAGCACAGTAGGACGAGCTGTATATTAGAGAGGAAATCAGCGATGTAAAACATAATAAATCAAGATATGGATCAAGGAATTATAATGTAAGAAGGCTGCTGTGGTAAGGAGTCGTTCAAGTATAATGTGAAGTATTGTGGTAAGATACCGAGAGGTTGGCAATCCAAGGAACGACCTTGTAGACAATGTAGACCACTCTAGCCAATACAAAGAAAAATATATTGCACCGTCGTTGTCAAAGAGATTCGTCGATTGAGCCAACGTCAGCCAAAATCAAATGATTTGGGAGAAAGGAATGCGCACTTGAACTCAAGCTAAAGTAGCGGAGGCCGCTGATTATATTCTTGTGGATGATTTCAAAATAAACTAGAAATTTAAAATATTAACTGCCAATTTTTTTTCGGAATATTGCGATATTCAGTTATTCTAACAATACTCTACCTCACTCACTTTCGTCAGTATCACTTGGTGTATTCCATCATTAAATAAAAAAGAGGACAACTTATACTAAAACCACTAATTTTATTACAAAACTTTTGTTTTTTGTAAAAAAAAGTTTTGTTATAAAATTAGTGGTTTTAGTAAAAGTTTTTCTCTTCCTTATTTAATACTCTACCTATTATTGCCGGACATGATTTGGGCTTACGCCGACAAATATAAGGTTGAAGTAATTGATCACCAAAACGAGGGATTAAAAACACATTGCCCGAGCCCTCTTAAGAAATATAACTGGAAACGGGAATGGGAGGGAAGTATTACTGAGGAAGTCCAGGGAGGTAATATACGATAGAAATGAAGGACCTTTAAATGAACAATGAAGTAATAAAGCGGTTGCCTGGAGTAGAGATGTACTAGAGATGCAGCAAACCAACTTTCGGCTTGCTGACTAGGGACCCATGGTTACTGCAGAATGGATAAAATATTGAGAGAAAAGAGGTTAAGGCGTCGTGAATGGTAAATTTTTAAGAAAGGACAGACAGATTAAGGCGCAGAAGGAATAGAATACGAGAGGAATTGCTACGAGTGACCTCTCAATGATGATGTGATGAGTGATACTCATTCTGAAGATTTTAAGGCCTCTCCTCGAGGGAGATAACATTTGTTGGTAATGAAAAAACACCACATGTGGACCAGCAAATTTCCATCGCCAAGCACCACCATACTAGGGAGAGGCATTACAAGCTATTTCCAGGAGACAAGAGTGGAATTAGGTGATTTGCTTGAAAATATTTCGTTTCCAAGTGGACGTCCCTATAGATACACCGTTTAATTTAAACATAATTATTTGAGTTCTCAGCGTAATTAACTACGTGACCTTTCATTAGTAAGACGTAGTGTTCAAACTGATAATTACTTGCTGTCGTTGAGTATTAGGGAGTAAAAGAAGCCTAGCTGAATTAAAACTCAAGAAAATCAACTCCCTAACACTAAATTCGAATCCATATTGAAAATAAGTGTTGTACTTTTCCACAGTTAATAGCTGTGAAGGTTTCACGAGATAATGCTTCACTTCAATGTAAAATACTTCAGACAAACAAAAACTTCTGTTCCTCACCCCCCCCCCTTTTCTCAAACTTGTAAAATGTATAACTGTGATGTGCTTTCTACCAAATATGTCTTATACCTGATGATTGCTCTGTGAGTTGAAACGCGTCTCAGGCATTGAAATACCTTGTGGAATAGCGCAATTGTTGTTTGTGTTTTAATATGACGAACTTCCACGATATCTCGCCTGAATCTGTTGAAAACTTTTTCAACATTCGGCTCGACCGCGAGGTATCAGCCGGCTACATTACATTGAAGCGATGCGGAGGAAATCCCTTGGGAGAAGTTCCCGGGCTGCCCCTTCCCTCTCAAAGTGAACATTTATTGCCACGCAAGAAAAAGAATACCCAGGGGAAAATTTTAAACTCGCCGGTTGGTCCTCAAAACGTTCTTGCCTTGTTTCTAGTTTTCCACGCTCCTCAAAAGATAGCAGCAACAACGAATACGCACGTGCACAATAGTCAGAGAATTCCTCAACAGTTAAAAAATTAATCTCTATGACAGGGGATCGAAATTCTAAGGGGGGAAAGTCATTCCCCCTGACCGGTGTTTCGATCGTAGATATCTTGAATTCGAGTCGAGTGCTTTAGCAAATTAACCACCCGAGTCCTTTAACCGACCTGAGTCGACCCCCTACCCCGTGGACTTAGCAGGGACGAGATTTCCAAGACTGCAGGACATCCAATAAAACGGAGCAATCCAAAGCGTAAGCACTCCGAGATGTAACAGTCGGCGAGGTAAAAGCCAAACTTAGAAAGCAAAGAGATGTCCACTCCTTTTGACGAAACCAGTACCTCACCCCGGTACCTTCAAAATTTGTCTCTGAGACGAGCGCGTTTTTGCACAATGCATCGTTATGGACGTGGATTGAAACCGATCGTCTTGATTCTGACATTCTACACGTTTAATTCGCTCACCAAAAATATTAATGCGGGTATGCTCCAAATTCCTCCGCCGTAATTAGGAATAGTACAAGCAGGATAACTAAAACTGAAGACACTGACGCCTTTAGTGGTAATTTGATTGAGGCACGTGAATGTGGGCACCAGATAACCAGGCGTGGGTATCAACCATATATCAAAGAAGGCACCCAAAAGTTCTTCTCTTGGGCGCCTTATCAGGACAACGGACCAATTACCCTGAAGTGGTCTTCCTCAAATAGATGAAGACATATTCCTACTACTTTGAAGAATAACTCACACATCCTGAAATAAGTAGAATGACACAAAAGGCAGTCCAACGGTTACTGCTAGTTACTTTTACCAACGATTAGTTGTACAGAGATCGCAAAGCTAGACTCGCAAATTACCGTCCTTTAACCCTGAAATCTAAATTATACCTCGCCGAAATAAAATACCTTACAAATGCTATGAATAGTGATCAGTTTTAGACGTCAAAAAGTATAGCGAAATTCTACTTCAGGCAGAAAGAAATAATACCATCGAGAATAAGCCCAATTAACTCCCACGGAGGATTTGTTTCTCCATTCATATCTCACTATGCTCACTGATTCTGGTCAATGCTCACTAATTCTGGAAACCCTGGAAATTTTTTAAAGAATATAATATGAAAATACATAACAAACAAGATTCTAAAATTCATCAACACTGATAGAAACGCAAATCGTCCAGTAAATGCTATCACAATAAGAAACTACAAGGTTCTGTTGAAGGCTTCCGCGGGGCTTTGATGGAGGTTGATTCCTTCTTTCGGGTTTTCCGCCGCGTTGGTACATGGTGGAGACGATATTTCGATATAATACGGCGCCTCCAGAACCGAATTGTCACATGGACCTGAGGAAGCCAGCAGGACAGCCGGCGAAATATCGTCCCCACCATGTACCAACGAGGCGGAAAACCCGAAAGAAGGAATCAACCTCCAAGAAACTACAAGGCACAGAAAATGCTGATAGCTCAACAGAGCCTTCATGAATGGTACACTTAATTGCTAATGACTTATGTAGATATTAACAAATTAGACTTTGGAAAGAACGTTTCATACACTTCAGCATGAATAGATGTTTGTTAAAATTACGTATACTATATAAGAATTAGATAGAATTGTAATAGTGTTCAGCCAACGCCTATTAATCCGATAAGAAGTACTTATAGTGCAATACAGTTGCATGACACGATTTTCAATGCCTTTCAACTGAGATTCATTCAAGAAAGCTAAAAACGATAGCTCTTAAAGACCGATCACAGAGAAGAGGTGATTTCGTTATCCGTGGAAGTAGCTGTTAAAACAAACAATTCTCCGGGCGCGCCACATAACGCAATGAGTACTTAGATCTCCCAACGTAAACCCCGTTCAGCCTGTTTCACGGTTACTATCAGTGTAAGCTATCACATAACGTAATAACCGAGAGCTTTTTTGAACTCGTTATCGTCCCCGAGCAACGGTTAAGAGCTTTCGCGGGCGATGTCTCGAGGAGCAGCTGCGGTCGACGAACACTGCCAAACCTGCCCGATCCTTAAACCTCGAGCAATCAGAAGACGTAGAGAGCCCTATCTGCAATCCTGAGTGTGCAGGCGCCGATCGGAGAAGAGAGCGACTGACTCCCGATTGAGATGGATAAGGAGTAGAAATCTAGCGAGATGCTTCGGCTCTTGCGATGCTGTGCGGTGCGGGAGGATGGGAGGGGAGAGGTTGACTGTGGGAGGAAAAGGTGGGCGGGGGGGGAGGGTGGATTGGCCCTATGGGGCAGGGTGGAGGGGGTGAGGTTAAAAGGGGCGAAGAGAGGAGGGGGGGCAGGCAGATTACACGAACGGGGGCATAGTGGGTGCGATGATTCCATCAAGGGATGAGATCTGAAAATAAAAGGTCATACCTACGTTCAAAAGGGGGAGGATTCTAGCGATGTCGGGGGTGGGCTTGTAGGGGAGATGGTGTGAGCACTTTGAAGGCGAATTACATAAGGTGGGGCAAACTCAATGCTAATTATGGCCGAATGGACAACAGGCATAATTTTTCTCACTGAATTTCTGATCAAAGTAACATTAAGCACTATCAACCTTGTGTTGTTCGTGTCTTTTCCCTTCAGACCGCTGAAGAGGGCTACTTTGTGGCTGAAATACGCGTATACGACGCACACCCTCGTCTTTTTCTTGTTATATTCCTTTGACCAAGCTCATCTCGAGCCTGATTCTCCCAGAAGTTGAGCCCTGTTGAATTTGTGAGTGATTTTGTGAGTGCTTGTGAGAATGATTACATTGTGTGTTTGTGGTTATAACTCAGGCATCCTTAACGGGCTCTCTAAAAAACCCTGTGAAAGATCCCAATTAAGTTGAGTGTGTGTGTGTGTGTGTCTGTGACTGGTCACTGGTGAGGAATTAACATTCCCGTATACCTTCACAAATGAATTCTGGTTAAGAGGCTGTGGTTGGTCCATGACGTTACCGTCAAACCACCACAGTAAATATTTTCTTTTCTATCCTTTGACGAGCGGTGCCAATAATTAAGGCCATTGGGAAAATATTCTCGCCCTATTTTGTCAAAGTAACGTGTTGATAGTTCCCCAAGTTTAATGCGGGTTAGAGTAACGAATGAAGTGTTGAAATTATCTGCACTGAAGGCAATGAAAGAATCAGAAAACACCCGAAAATTATCCGATCCTTCAATAAACCATTCCATTCTGATTAGGTTAACTAGCACGTAAGATTTGGTGATAACCATTGAAACTTAAAATTGATTAAACTCTCTAACCGTGTATACTTTTAGCATACTTGTCAAATATATTTTCTTGGCCAATAGACGGATCTGTGACATTCAAGGCTCCGTCTTCATTAAAGAGACTGCTGATTTTCTCCTTAATACCCCTCCCAATATTTAAATTAACCAAATATTGAAGATGGCGTGATTTTCAACTGGTGCTTATGCAGCAAAAATAAATTGACTGATTCAACCAATTGGCTGATTTCCAACTGACTGACTCAGCCAATCATTACTTCTCACTTCATATTTTTTATTTCAGAGATAGAACCAGACATAATAGATCAAGGAAAGGTAAACTGCTTTTCACCAACGAACGACGTTTTGACTACTCGAATATTACCGTCTAAAAAAATTATAATTTTACTAATTACCCATTTTTACCAATATTAACCCGTTGGCCAACCTACCATTAAAATTAAAAAGGTTTATTTAAGAGAATTGACGACTCAGGTATTGGAATAACCGATAAATAACCACTCTCTGGTTAGCCATTGGCGGAAAGAGCTTGGTAAAACACAGTAAAACATTCAAATATGATGGACTCGTAACATGAAAATACTAAACTAACAGAACAACACAGTAACAATAGAGGAATATCGAACTGGAATTACGAAAATGGTGCTCAATTCTGATTTTAAAAAAGTCCAGCATTCCCTGGATTAGGCCAAACACACCACATAGACGCATATATCTAGACTGATTGATGACTTATCAATTCAAGAGCACTCCGATCTCGGGGAATAACAAAAATATTTGTGCTTTTTATGGAAGTCACTTAAATTAGACGCACAATATTTTTACCTGAATTGGTTACAAGGAAACACACTAAGATATCGTGCTTATCTACATCTACATACTATCTCGCGAGCCGCCGCATGGGCGTGTGGCAGGGGGTGGTAGGTAACCAGCCGTGTAAAGCTGTAAAAGCTTTGTAGGTTAAATGGTGACATATCCTAAGGGAGTGTATTTGGAGGAGATCACTTTTTATTATGGTCGCTTATTGTGCGCGGAAAGAACGAGTTTTTGTAGCTATCTGTTCGGCAGAGTATCTCTCTTATTTTATCACATCTGTCAGACCTAGAAATGTAGTGAGGCGTCATGATAATATTCTCTGTGTCGCTCGGAAACACACCAGTTCTGAATATCTCATCCAGCCTAAGGCTAACAAGCAGCCTCCGAGTCTCTAGGGGCTCCCACCTTAATCCCTCTAACAGTTGTGTAACATAATACGTTCGCTCGCAGCAGTTTTTATCGAAAAACGTCAATATCTTTTCATCGTCCACAACTACCTAAAAATGGAGAAATTTTTTTCCGAGAGGATATCTTGTATTACTTTTATTTTGGGTCGTATTTATGTTATGGTTGAAAGGCACTCCCCACTAACCTTGCTAGATTCGATTTGAGATTATGGAATGAAAAGTGTATTCAAATATATACAGTGACTTCATTACCACACGGATGATCAAGATACCCTTAGGTGCGTAGTTTTTTTTTATTTCTCCAGCTAGTGAGGCAATAGATGGAAGAGTGCCATCGCAACTGATGATATGATGAAAACTCGGAAATTGATGATAGTGTGACATTGGAAAATGAAGATAATAAAAGTCACACTCAATAGATCTCAGCATATTTTTAAAGGTCGCTTTACACGGTACCACGGTACACGGACCAAGAATTAAGGATTCTATTTAAAAAATGGGAGAAAAACGACTAATTATAATCTCTTAACTAACCACAGCATTTCATCAGCTGGATTACACTCGAAGTATTATACTAGTGAAACTACCACGGTTTATTAGGTATTAGGGTTTATTAGGGATTACAGATTATAAATCCACCTCAAGTTATCAATTATTTGATGTCGACGCCGGGGGCTAGTACGACCCAGACACACGTCAGTGGCAAATACTATTCATTTTACACTCCGACACGCATTGCGACGTGGAGTGAAAAGAAGTTGCAAACGAACCAAATACAGGTCGACAGACAGCCATTGAATTACAGCAACTTCTGTTTTGCTACAGAATCAGTATAAGCGATCTGAGATATGGATAAATCATGTAAACACGTGGGTAGTGAGTTTCTTCAGGAATGAGATAGCTAATCTCTAAAATAAGCAGTACTTAACGTATCTAAATACCACTTTACACGGTACATTTTAATGTACAAACGAATATACGAACTCTTGCATGAGGAAAATTGTACCGTGTAAAGCGGCAAATGGTATGATTGTGTGAATGACTTAACGGGGAAATAGGACCTGCTCAATTTCCATTCAATTTCTTGTACATTCTATGATACATTCGTTTGTACAATAAAATGCGCCGTGTAAAGCGGTCTTAAAGAACTTTATGGCATGATTCGATTTTTTTGAAGTAGAAATGTTTTCATAGTGCTATCAAGGAATTTAAACAAAAGTCATATTTCTAAAATATTCGCGTCTGGTTTCTCAATATCTTACAAGGGGCACCACGACTTCCGTTAACTTCACCTCGTAAAATAGTTTGAGTCACCTTGCAAGAAAGGAGGATTAAAAAACAAAAAAAAACCGATGAACCTCTTTATGACAAATAGTTGCCATTCTAAAACGTACCCAAGCTTTTATTCACATTGAAGGCTTTTCACGAAGAACAAGCTATCACAATAAAATGAATGAATTAAGTTTATAATATTATGAATGGAGTCACTATTTGACGACTGATTGTAGAAATTTTACGATTTTTGGATTACATTTTGTATCATTGATTTAGAAACCCGAAAAGAGTAATTTATGAACCTTCAGTGATCTAGAAGATCTTAAAGATTATCTGTATAGGCTTTGACAATTTTAAAGTTGGAGTAAAAGATCGCCGGAGAACTACAAAGAACACTACATGATCCTCCACCCAAAAGCGGTAGCCTTTATCGGCAAGAATCAAAGGAACTTATAAAATCCCACCGCGTTTACTGTAAGAGACAGCGGGAGAAAATCAAAAGAGTAATCACAAACATTGCAGAGAAGATATTCATTACTGGGTCGATGCTCTATATTTTCGTAAAGGCGTGTCGCGAGTGCGGAAGGAGAAATCGGAGACCAAAAATCGTTCACCTGTGGAAACGGTTCGGAGGCGAAATCTCCCTTGCAAAGAAGTGACGCACCGCGAGGACAGTCTCGTCTTTGGACCGCCATCTCTGGGTGACGAGAGGAAGGGTTGCCTCGGGAGTGTGAGGGAGACGTGAAGAGATGGGGGTGGCCTGGAGCGTGGGTTGAAAGGGTTGGGACCCCGGGGGTGGGAACTCAGGAGACGCTTTGCCCGGGAGATGAGCTCAAGTTGAGGAAATGCGAAAAGAAAACACGGGAGAGCTGCCTCCATCCCGTGCCCCCTCCCACCCCCCAACCAAACCCACCCCACACCACTCACACCACGTCCCCCCCACCCCCACTTCATCCCTCCCCCTCCTTCCCCTTCCCTCCCAGCCCCACCCCCTCTACCATCTCCCCACCCTCTTCCTCCCCCGCACCTTCGCCTCCTCTTGGCGTTTCTCCGTATAAATAGGGGTCCGCGGACGGTGGGTCGGCTGAGTCAAAAACGTTCTCCGAGCAACCAGCTACAGCCAGGGAAAGAAGACGACAAAGGGGTGTGCAAGGATCTCGAGAGGATAATCCTGTGGAGAAGAAAAGAAGAGTGGAGATAGCAGATTATCACCGTTGGAGGAAACAAGGAGCAGCAGCCATGATTCCCGTGGGTATCTTCTTAAGACGGATTACTTAGAGTATATAAGTATCCGGATATACGTATGTGAGCCTTCGCAGAGATCGCAGAGGCACAGCCTCAAGTACTAAGTTCGGAAGAAAACAGTGAGCGTTCAATACGATACTTAAGGTGCTGTGGTGTCCAAGCCATTTGCAGCACGGTGGGCATGTGAGAACCGCGCTAGATCGCTGTGGGCACATTTGTCACCGCTTTGACTTGGATGCGATCCAAGGAATTACTAAGTCTATTAACCAACCACGAGACTCTACGACAGAGCAATTTCCAATCGTTAACATTCCTACATTGTTTCAAATTATCTTTCACTACCTATTTCTACGCATTAACTATTTTGACGATTAATTCTTAACTCCATCAAAAAAACTTGTACGCCGACGTAAAATTCGCCCGGTACTTACATTCAATTAAAAGATAAAAAATGCGTATTAGGTTAAGGATAGTATTATATGGCAAAAACTAAGCATTGCAAAATATAGAATGAGACATATCTATTTCGAAAACGCTACATCAATTTCCGAATAACCCGCATAGTTCCACGTTTTAATGGCGAAGTGAATTAAGCCTTGTCATAGTGCTATCTAGTGATCATGTAAAAACGTTTACTGCAAAACAATATTCCCAGCCAATATTGCATTGTTCAAATATACCAATAGCATAAGAAAAGTTACCTCTGCATACACCTTAGATGATATGGGAAAACTCCTCGTAAGAAGCAACTCCTCTATCAAAGGGTACTGAGAGAAAATCCAATTCAATACGATGTATTTTGAAGCTCTTAGCGTCTTTAAGCTACATTGTAGGACAATTAATTTTAAATCACTAACTGCAAGAATTAAGTGTAGTTCCTACAATGTCAGAATCTTAAATCTCCATCTCCGCGTTTCAAAGAAGTAATTCACAATTAAAATTCGATTCAAAATGCTTTTGTAATATATATTTGTTTCAACCGAATTAACATCTAGACATGTAATTATCATTCCAAAAGCTAATCCCCGAGAGCCGCAATGACACAACAAATAACATAATGGATATAAGAGCATGGAGCTTGGTTGTGAAGGATCCATGCTTAAGGTAGTTTGAGCGAAAAATCATGTTACTTAGAAATCAATGAATTTGGTCTCATTTTAAAGAGAAATATCTCACTTATCCAGTGACACCAAAAATTCTACCCCTTACCACATTACTTTCGGAGATATTTGCCAGAAAATACCAGTCCTTTTACAATGGAAGTGGTACGTGTATGAACTAAAGAGAGAATTAATTTACAAATTGAGGTATTTCTAACACTTAGATGTCGTAAAAAACTAACAGTGTGTAGTTTGTATGTTTTCTCAACTATTTTTGAAAATTAATCATTTTGTCACCGCAACAGATTCTTGGGTATCACAATGAACATTCCGTTTTAAAGAAGTTTCAGACGCACCGCGCGAAAAAAATTAGTCAATTTAAAGACGTATTTAGATATGTTCATTTAATTACTTATAATTTCTGTCATATAAAATATATTATTGCACCATAAATAATGCAATATTAAATTAATGCGTCCCAGAACTGTTGAAATCAAAACATATAATTCTAATATGGTCTCTATTATGTCTAGGGAACTATCTCACTCGGACTACCTTAAAACGAACATTGCCAAAATTACTTTCCAAGGAAGCGAGGGCAGCACCGTCGCATCCTGCACGTTCTGCAACCAGCACCGTCCGGCTTCCTCCGGCCTCCTTAATAAAAGCTCTCTCGACAGTCGTCTCCCAACTCGACACGATTCTCACAATTACGTCACCGGCTGTAGATAAAGGGAAAAACTTGTGTAAATTCACCCGGATCCCGACGGCATCTTAGAAAAGGAATTAGTTATCATGAGAGGCGCCCGAGGACGTCATGTCGCATTCCCGCCACCGCTGCAGCAACGCGCCGCTTGCGAGGGCATATCCATCGCGACACTTGTCCACCTGACGTCGTCACCGCCTTCCAGCGCGGTCGCGGGTTCTCTTGTCTCTAGCCGCGGAGCAAGTGCAGGATTACTTCATTACTTGACGGATTGCGCAGTCAGTGGGTGCGGACGAGCTCCACACAACAAGCGCTCGCTTGGGAACAGAAATACTACACCCAGCCGTCTCTCCGCTGTGTTTTTGTGCCGCGGAAATCAGCGAAAAGTGGGTGACGAACATTAAGAGGCGAAAGCGACGTCCTCCTCGGGAGTAGGGTAATTACAACGAGGGATTTTGAGACATACGAAACCATGCAAACGATTAGTTCAGACGTTGGCTGCGGAATGGAGTAAGAGCGTGGATATGAAGCCCAAAAATAGAGAAAGCACAATGTGTGACTTAATCAGCCAGTGATACTCTCTAAAATTATGAGCCGCGCTACCAGAAGAGCTATACTTCATCTATCATTCACTAGATAATAGAAAAGAAAATAATTTCCGATCATATCATTTCTTAACGCTTATTTTTCTCGCGTAATGAAATTAACTCCACAATACTTATTTTTGTATTGTTATATTTAGAGTTTCCAAGCGCAATTGTAGACCTTGGAGCCTTTTTTTTGAAGGCCTTCCAAAATTTTAATTTCAACTGCTCATACACTCCATCGTTCTCGACGACTCCTCGTAGCATTCATGCTTTATCCATTATTACTTTAGGGAAAGCAATTTGACTCTTAGCCTCGGGCATTAAATGAAATCAGCCGCAGAAAATGACATCTTCACATAAAACATCGCTATTTCTTCTCATTGGCACTTGGATAATTATTTCAGCAGTTTCAAAACGGAAGACGTCTCCCCCTCTACAAACCCCACACCACCGCTTCCTGCAGCACGGCGGGGAGAAAAATATAGTCATCGCTTATAGGCTCTGACGGCAAGCAATCATGAACCAGTCACGGATGAGGATACTCCGAGAGGTTAATCACAAAAGAACTAGCAATCAAAAGTGTGTAATAATTCTGTGTCAAGGGCCAATCACGCCACTACCTAGATTTCTTTAACACCATAGCTTCTTCTAGCGCGTTGTAATGATGCTCGTCAAGCCGGCGAAAAGTTTAAAAACAGTAGATTCGGCGCAGCGCTCAGAAAAAGCTAACCTGGCCATGAATATCGACGCATTCAAATTAAAGGGTATATTTAACTTGAATGCGTCGTGACGACATTTTAAAGGGTCCAATAAACCGCCAAAACCATCCAACCTGGACTTTCGAACTGATAAAAATCACTTAAGCTTTTTCAGGAACGGTAACATCTCTACGTTTCTAATTTGACTTAAGATGTACTGCCAACTTCGTACATGGGTAAAATGTTATTCAAAGACGCATAGCGAAGGCTGATGACTCAGCACAGACCCTTTAGAGTTTTGTCACTGATGGCGTAATTTTGAATCATATGGTAAATAATTAATTAAATAATGGGAAACAGCGACATCATTTTTCTTGTAAAAAAATTCCCAAGAACAAGCACTTTCTCACTTTTACTAAAAGAAAATTTGCTTTAAGAATGAAAATCCGGCACTAAAGACAATTCACTGAAGACGTCACGTAGGACGTCACGTGATCGCTATCGGAAAGAACAAGGACAAGTTTATAGAGGTAATTCTGCGATCAAAATAAGCGATCATAAATATAAATGTAGGCTCTACAATACTGCGAATTGTAAGTTTCATTCATATAGTTCTGCGAATTGATAATTGAATGGTACAAAATAAAAATTTGAAAAAAGTAAAAATAGTCCCTTAGAAAAACTCGGTAGCTTCAAGACCTAATTTCACATGATTTTCAAAGTACGCATTTCCATTTTCCGGCCAACGTTACGGTCGTACGGCGCAAATATTCTCAAAATGAGAGCATTTTTCTCAATTTTTAAATAAACCGACAATAATATTTCATCAAGTAAAATTTTCTATCTAAAACAACATAAATAAGATTTCCTTCCCATAAACTGCGATTGCAGTTATTCCGAAAGAGAAGTGTGCATCGAAGCACTAAAACCCTCCAGAAAGATTTTGCAATTACGAACCTATAAAAATTACTGCTAAAACGTATTTATCCCCTATTATTGTTAAGTCGTGAATCATCAATAGCAGCCGTAAAACACCGAGTAAAACTCATTTTGTCTGATATAATTAACCAGCTTACTACAGACACGAGTAGCACATTGTAAATTAGAGTATAATTAAGACACCAGGAACCAACAATTTATCGATTTGGAAAAGGAAAAAAAATTGGATACCGTTTTTCGCCACGCTTGAGCATAAATTGCAGCAGGAGTAGTTCAACTAGGAGCTCCCTTTGACCTTCCAGGAAAGACAACTGTTAGGGATTGAGTAAGCGGCTTGGACTCTAGATGGAGATGCAATTTTTATATACAGCACTTTCAGCGACAAATGCAGAGGTGCGTAGTAGTTTTAATGGAGAGAGACGCACACGTCTCTAGGAAGCCTCGTGACCTCAAAATTCCCCTCGCTGTAATATCGGCGGTGATGAAGTGCCGCTGAGACCCTTGTCTTAACAAATGTCATTTCGTGCAGATTGTCCCCTCTGTCGAGTAGAGGAGAATCTATAGAGGGAGGGTATACTGGGAATACCAAGAGAAGAACCTCCGCTAGGGAGCGCAAGGTGGAGGAGAAATAATGGATGGGCGTCTACGTCGACGCAATGGACCCAAATTATCGATTGTCACGATAAAACATACGATTTAATACCACTCAGGGAGTCCTGGGGCTTACAAGTGTCCCATGGGATCATTTACGTCCCATCGCTTGATGATTTTACCTTCTCGATGACATAAACGCCTCTGAAACGATCGCAGTTTAGGTTTATGTATTTTTTCCTCGTGGTTCCGCCACAGGAGAGAAAGCGGCACAGACAAAAGAGTCGCAATGCGACTCCCGAGGTAATTATTCCACAACGCATCTCTTTTTCTTTCCCGCATAACGCCTTGCACGGTTAATTTAGTTCTCGCTGAAATGAAGGGCTGGGTGGGGATATTCTAAAGGGATGAATATGAAGAAGGGTTAAGGTGACACAGCTTGCGATGAGCCGCAGCGGCGTCGCTCGTAAAAAGAATCCAAGGTCTCCTAGGCATACAAGTCACTTTAACACGTCACTGCTAACCATCATCTTCACTTGCAGTGGCTAGGATTTCATCACGGGGAGATATTGTGAGGATAAAGACTGCCGTATCATTGCGTGGACATCGAATATAAAAATTCGAAATTAATGATTCAGCCAAACAGCAAAATTTGAGAATTCAGCAAGATCTGAAACAACATACAGTCATTTCATTTAAATTTTCATTCGCTATAACTGCATTTGCGTAAAATTTTGATTGCAAAGACCCAGAAAGAGGATTTGCTAAGTACTAAGTTGAAGATATTTCTCATTTGGGGAGATTTGATCGCTGGTGGTTCATAAAATAATTATAGCTCCTCTTTCAAAGATATCCTCGACCAACCGTCGGTCTCGTTCATGGAAACACAAAGCTCTATTCAACTTACGTAGACTTGTTCCAAATTAGTCACATATAATGTAGAATTATTGCCTTTCCTGTACCTAAGTCATATCGTTCAGCCCATACGATGACTTTGATGGCTTTCAGTAGAATGAGTTCCGATCTTAAAATCAGATCAATGGAATTGACAGGTACCGGGGAATATTAATTTTTCAACGATTATCTTTTTCCTTGCCTTCCGCGCGTTTCTAAGTAGGCAAAGTTTCCGAGACAGATAAGGTAATAGCCTTTCAAACAGTAAATATTTTATAGTAATTTCATAACTGTAATCCCGAGACACGCCTAAAATGAAATAAACCCAACTAACGGAACGTGATATTCCAATTTTTGTTTTGATTAGGACGTGGATATATGTTCAAACTTAAGTATGAGGGGATGTAGAGTCAAAAAGACGTTTTTCGTGTCTAAGCAAGACGATACGAATGCAGAGAGAAAGACGAAATAAAGTTGGCATACGACGGCACATCTACTTAATACATATCTTATTCAACTTTCAGTTGGCAGGAGACTTAAACGCCTAACACGAGGTGACACCAACTTCATTAGTTAAGGTAGGGGAATGGGAACACTATGGATGAAGATTTAACCCTTCAAGGCAAAGCCATGAGGTATTTATAGGTTTCGGGCTTCATTAAGCTAAAATAGTGACAAGATAGTCCTTCATTCACTTTGCCACCAGCGTAGAAAAGGCCAAGATGATAGATGAACAGGGTGAGTCATAATGTATTTTGCAACCAGGGAAAATTGCGAAGTACCTAAAATAAAATACCATATGTTAATAGCAAATAAAAGTTGATTATCTTTCTGAAAATTCTCCATAGAGCTTTTGAGAGTCAGTGCAGATAAATAAAAATTTCACCACTGAGTAAATAAATAGACAAGCATATTAGCAAAAAATGATACCAACACTTCAACAATATATTAAACAACCACAGTTGGTTGCGTTCACAGGTCCCCCATAAGAAGTGTCTTATTTTCCAAATGAGTCAACACTGCTTCCATTATGCCTGTTGTGGAATTTGATTTAAAACAATTGAAGCCATGCTCTCAGAGCTCGTTAAGCCCGGCACTAGGAGAAAGTTAATACGTATTACGAGATGACTCGAATCAGCTCCCGGCATTCGCCGTTTTCTAAAAATGGTCTTCTAAACGGCTGATTGACAGAATCCGAAGGTCTTCCTGGGAGGAACGAGAATAGAGGTTCCCAAGAACATCTTCACGCTCAATTCTAATGATCGAGGATTTTGAAAGTTCCCGGGAGCTGAAGTATGGGGCCTCTCACGCATAAAACGCGCAGAACCAAAGGAAAGCGACTGACGTATTACGCAAGACGTGACATAACCCGGCTTGACAACATTGTTTAAGAGTCCTTCATGACTTTATCTAGCTTATTTATAAATAAACCACATTGCATAAAATTTTATTATTAATATTTTTTTCAATTTCAAAAGAAAATTTTTCAAAAGAAAGTTTTATCCAATAGTTCACCCTAGAAGAGGGAATTCAAGTAACTCAATAGCACAAGGGCATTTTACCACATGGTAGGATAAAAACGCAAGGATTTAGAAATTATTGTTTAAAACGGACATTATCACAATTCGTGTTTTACAGTGACGATTTCTTCTTATGCTATTTCGCCGATAAAATAGCCGAGGTAAAACCCGATGAAATACTCAAAAGACTTTCCGCATGGGTCATATAATTCACTGTTGGATTTATTAAAAATTTCTCAGACGGAACGGATAAGTAAATGGAGAAGTTTCACATTGTAAAGGATTCATAAGCCCAATGAATGTGATAATTTGTTTTGAGGTACAGCACCAAATCCGCGATTTTGGAAGTAATCGAAATCATTTACTGGGTATCGATAATCATAGCCAAGAAAAATGGCTAGCAAATTTCACTTTTAAACAACGCATCGAATGAATTTTTAAGTGAATAAACCTTTTATGCGGCGCATTAGATTTATAACACTTATTTTAGTTTTTGATGACTGCAGAATCACTTAATAACAATGGAAACTTAAGAGCGAGTAGTCCGTTAAATTGGAGGTAAAAAAGCATTTTTACAAAAAATATATTTGTAGGATACAAAAAATCGCATCAAGTATCAAAACGTATACGATAAACTTCAAGCGATAGAAGAGAGTATGTTAAAGTGATGATAAATGCGCGAAATACCGCTAAACTAATGATACAGCAAGGTCTGCGTAATAAATTTTACCTCTCATAGTAATGCATAACTGTTCAAGAACGCATCATTTAACAATGACGCTACTTCAAGTCAATCAATTTAGAGGCTTTCATTATTAAGGCAAGATTCGTCCTTTTTCATCATTGTCCATGAGTAATTTAATCGTACCTTTTCCACATTGAAACAGGCAATCTTCCTCGCCTCCTCACTGATGGTAGCCGCTTTGGCGATGCCGCAGCAGCCGGGCTCCAACACCACGCCCATCCCCATCCTCAAGTACGAGAGTGAAGTCAACCACGACGGATCCTACAGATACAGGTGAGAGAAATAGCGGAACTTAAGATTTAAAAAATAAATTTAAGTAATCAAGTTCATTTCTCCATGTTTTACAAACAGAATGAACAGCAATCTAGAGGGTATCGTCATATTTAATGAAATAAATGGCAATTTTCCACAATGTAAACTTAAATACTGTATTAAAGTATAAAAGTTTTTGTTGTGGAAAATTGCCAGCATTACAGCAATAAAGTATAAATACAGTATTAAAGTTTATATTGTGGAAAATTGACAACTTTCATTAATTATGTCATTCCACCAGATTACGCCTGAAACATCACTTTTTATTTGTATCGTCATGTACCCCCAAAATGAAAAGGATATTTAACTTCATAGACTACAACAATCGAGACATCACAATTTGGCATTTTGAAATAGTCCTCTCAATAACTCTATGGAATACTACTTAAGTATGTATATGCAATCGTAATTTCATTTTATAATTCTATTTATAGTATTTCAAGATAATGGCTTTCACGGGAAACTTAGCCCTAAGACTGAATACCAGGAATAATTCCAGCGTCACTTCAGTTGCTCAGTCATCTAGTATGCTCGAGATCAGTATAGCAGTGGTAAGGATTCATATTAATTCATGAATTAAGCAATTAAAAAAAGATGCAGCGCAACGTATTATATCGAGTGTGATTTTTATAACGGATGTGCATGAGTTATTACAACTCATTCAAACAAAAAAGAAAACTTCGAATTCTCGAAACCACCGTTCACTTTTTCGTGATAGCCGCAATTAGCACATGAAAAATGATATCCTGCCGAGAAAATTTCATTGCAAAACCGAGTAAATATCATTAGCAACAAGAACCACCTCATGTTATCGGGAAATGAAAATACGGAAACACTAGGGATATAATATGGTCTGAAAAATCCCAAGATAAACTAATCACAGTTCTCAGAGTTTTACAGTTACAGAATTAAAAACACGGCCTCCGGAGTTAGAAATAATTATTCTCATATTTTTTTGGAGAGGCGTGGGAACATTTCCGGCAAGGACAGGCTCAAGGCACTTACCACGTAAATCAATTAAGACATCCGTTCTAAGAGGGGCAGTGGATACAGCGACGGAAGAGCATGAGATTTCTTCAGCAATTACGGTAAAAAGGATACGGGATTCCATTTAAAAATTTTTAAACCTTTATCAGGAGTTTTCTGTAAGGTGTAGCGTTGGTTTATACGCAGGCTATCAAATTCTTACCGCAAATATAAGCTTTTCTCACAGTATTATTTCGAACTTGATTAAATGTAGGAAAAATGTTTCAGCAATTTCATTTATATCAGTTTCTCCCAATATAATTACTGCATTCGTAAAGCTACGTGGCAGATGGACGCGAAGAACACTTAATCAAAGAGGGAGTTCACTAGAAGAAGAGGTCCTGAGACGCAGTATTTCAGGACTAGGTCTCTTAAAAAATTCTCCAACAAAGAAGAGTTAATTCGCTACAGAATTATAATCGTATGCGTATCCATGTCAGTCACTTGAAATCAAAGGCTGCTACCCTTATACCTTAAGTAATTTCCTTCTAGGAAAGAGACTCATCCAGTCTCATAATGTTACACTCCGCAACTGCCACAAATTATTGCGAGGGTCTCAAGACAGAATCAACGAAGGACAGATATGCCGCGAAGTTGAGATTAGGAGATACGTGCGCTTGTGCTCCAAGGACATGTAATATCTCAAAGAACGTCACGTGCTTACGGACGGCTCTTCACGGATGACTGAGCTTTTTTTCCCCTGTTTTCAGCTCCCAATGCCCAGCGGGCATCATCAAAGTGGCTCTAAGGCAATTTGAATACCGGTTTCTAAGGAGAAAACAATAGCCGTTGCAGCGCTAGCACCGCGCGTGCTAGTACCCCCTCCTCCGCTTGGGGACGCACTCTCTTTGGAACGGGGCCGAAATTTATGGATGGAAAGACCAGGGAATGGAGAAGGGGGGAATCGGTAAAAGCAGAAGGGGTTCGCCCACACATGAAGATTCAATGTCCCCTTGTTCCATTCGCTTCCTTTGTCTTCTTCTCTGACCCCAGAGTTCCACTCGACTCAACTGAGTTGGTTCATAGGCACTAAAGCCTTAGCACTTCTTTCGAGGCATCGCGGATGACGGGATAGTGTATTTCACATATTATGGCGAGTCTCGTATTTGAGAGCATTCTTTAAAAATCCTTCAAAATATCAAAAATGCGTCGTGCTGATACTATTCAAACAATTTACAATTCTTGAAATTATTATGGAAGCACCGAATTTTAGCCCTGCTATCAACAAATATTCAGTTGTTCAACAATATTGCTTCAATTGTAAGTCTCTCACTACTCAATAACACACTACTTAGTGGTTAAAATACTACTCAGAACAGCAACTTATGCATGAATAATAGGACGAAACTAACGATCATACTGCAGTCCACTTTTCTTCAAAAACGTAATTCAGAACATTTCCGCCATTCTTGGATTAGGCCAATGGCTATATTTCCTTTCTACTACGTCCAAATTCATAAATATGGTATAAATATCACTCCATGAATAGGTTCTCACCGAAGAATTGTTAAATTTGCAAATGATTTTACTGTGGCGATGTAGTGCTCATATCGTTGTGGCGACTTATCAACGCGTGATTATTAATTGAATTTAAAATTCTCTTCCCTGGCGAATCGCGGGCATCCACTAGAGAGACTTCTAATTGGTCAACTTAAAAGATACTTTCGTAAATATATTGTTGAGGTTTTTAGTGCATTATATTTCAACTAAACAATCTTTGCTTCCAAATTTTCCATTTTTTAAATATTTGATAATTCTTTGACAGTTGCCACACACATCACTAAAGTATTATATTTTCACTAGATTTTTAGGGAATCCAGAATTTTGCCGCAGAAAATTGGAACGCTACAGTAAATCAATTTATATAATGTAGAGTAAATGCCCTGAAGAAGGTTTAAAAATAAACCGAAATGTCAGCAACGTTGTACGATTGTCTAGCTGAAAATTTATAGACCTAAAAACTCAACACTATACCATCAAGAATAATCGACCTGACGTCGAGAAAGTAAATATAGAATAAAAAGTTGCTCTTCTTGGAGATAAGACTACAACATAACTTAGGGGATGAACTTAAGTCAACATAGGGGTTGCACTCTAGAGGCACGACTTGATCTTACCGATCCAACTTTTCATTTTCAACTATTAGCAGTTACATCCCTTGGCCCTAACCACTTGTATATCCCATAAGAACCACCCTTCCTCATTAGATTTCGAATGAGTTGACGAAGACAGCATGCGTTGCCTTACAACGGGGGAGAATCCGAAAGTAAGGAGTGCCGAGGGCAATGGCACTGTGAGGATAGAAAGTTGAACGGCGTTCGAGAGATCGTGACATAGGGTCGGGACGCTCCGTTCGTCCGTTTTCCCCTCTTCCACTCAGCCAGGGCTCGCGGAGGTGAGGGACGAAGGAGGATGCCTTCCTTTGGTCGGAGTGAAGTATGGAGCCGTGAATACCTACTCCTAAGGTCGCGAATAACTTTGTTTAAAGAGAGAGACGATTCTCCTACTCACAGAAAATCCAGCTCCTGAGAGCAGATGCAGAGTTCGAAGATACTGCCTGCCAATTTATTTCTGTACATTGTAATGTGATCGCATAAGAGGGTTTTCTATCAGGTTGCTGGAAACTTCATTACTCTAGGAGGCCTTCTAAGCCGTGTTCATTTTTACAACAAGAAAAGTACAATGAGAAATTAGATCAAGGCAATTTCAGGATTAATGACACACTTATGATGGCTATACATTATCGCCGGCATATGTTTCTCAGGGGCATCTTACCATTCATTGATAACTGCAAATCATTTGCATGCCATAAGAAGCTCAAATTTACTCTATTGAGGACTGTTATGTTAGAGAAAAATAAATTACGTACACGAATTTCATCAGATTCTTCAACTCCGTCCCCCGTCATTAAAATCCTTCCACCACACACTAGGCAACATACTGGTCCATATATTTCCACACAGAACAACTAGTACACCAATATCAGAAGAACAACGACTTCTGTAAAATTAAATTACATGAAAATCCTAGAAGCGATGATATTACGCAAAAATAAACCGCGATAATATAACATTCATGTTATAGATGGATGCTATTTCCTCCCAAAATCAAATATTAAAATGGATTTTATATCCTATGAATATTCAGTTCATTTCCTGAAGTAAGCCACTCCTGATTTCTCCAGGCGGATTCCTTTGAGGAAATCCTTCGAAGTGGAATCCCTAGGCACCTCTTCTGTCGATCTGTTTCTCGAGACGCCAGCCGCGCAACGACGGCGTAATTGTTGGATGTCTCCGACAAAGATTTCAGAAGTGGGATACGTAGCAATACCGACACGCAAAATCTTCTATTTGTGGAATCCTGACGTTTTCAGCATATGTCCATCACCTTTCAATTTCCTCACCAAAACCACCAACCCAGATCACTCGAGGCTTTCCGGCCCTTCAAACTGAATCCTTTAGGTTTCATTCTTGATCCACCTTCATTCATCATGAATACATTTATTTCACTTAAATTATGCAATGAAGTGATAAAAGACGCCTAGAAAAAAAATTGACTTTACTATGACCCAATCACCGTTTTCTCTCATTGACGATCATGTGTTTTCGCGTTCTACATGACCAAACCTTTTTAAGTTCGGCGAAATTCTTGGGAGATTCATGAAAACCAAGTGATCTGAAATCCAACGTATACCGGTGCACAGGAAGCAATGCGTGGATTATGTAATTACATTTTATGTCCTGGCATTATGTAATTACATTTTATGTCCTGGCATTATGTAATTACATTTTATGTCCTGGCAAATAAATTATCAATAAATTATTATTTCCACGGAATGATGAGATGGTGCTTGAACTATTTATTCGTACAAGCATGAATGTACCCCAACATTGTATATCAACTTCCTGACGACAAGGAAAAGGCCATTTTCCACTTGAAAAACATTCACACTATTGCTGTATTAACCAACTATGGTGAAAAACATTTACCCACACTTAGAGGTATAATATAATCATTATTCTTTTTTACTGATCAGAATACCTCAATTAACCACCGGAGCGGCATATTCGCAGTCAAAGTTATGAAAACGTTTTAACCTTAGGTCTCACCAGTATTCACAAAGTAACTAAATGAGGCTGAGGATGACAAATAGCGTGCGGAAAAATACTTCTCATAACGGCATCTTCCTCTCCCGTGGCTTTATAATTTTTCCCAGTGGTCAACGTATCCTCATCAACCAAAACAAACGGCTGACCAGAACCGTAGCAGGAGCATATCGTTTGCTAAAGAGAATGGACGCAAAACATGAAACGAACAGGAAAATTAATCCAAATAAATAATCTCTCCTCGCTGCCATAATGATGCCACTTCAGAGGAATAAGATTTTAACTGACTATACTTTCCACGTTGAGTAGATTTACTCTGAGAGTAAGAAATTGAGTTTTATGGGATCCAAGTTTATTTGCCATTCATTTTCCGGACTCACCTTGAAAAATTATCCCAGAGTTTGAGACACACCACGGTGGTCTTAAGGGGCCAGTCGTCAACCCGAAGGTCGTTCTGATTGGTGCGAGTGGAAGTCAAAGCCCAACGGCGTGTGAAATTCACGCATGAGCTTAACGGGGCCACCAACTTCTATTATACAAGCTGCATTTGGTTTCCCATAAAAATCTGCCTCCCATAAATCACTTTACCCGGCTTCCGTTATGCCGTGAAGAACTTCTACCGAATAGTGACCCGGGCCCTTTGCTTGATAACCGACCTTAGCGCTCACTACACGCAGGGGGGCTGCCTTTTCCGTACAGGAGAGGTCTCCACCACTTCCCACTTCGGCTTCACTATAAAAAATAATTTCGAGCCTTAATGACCATATTTACAAAAAAATTATTATTTGAAAAGAGCACCACTCCCGTCATTAAATAAATTTTAATTTCTTAGTTTTCATTTTAATTGGACGAATTTAAATAAATATGAAGCACTGTATTGGGGTAAATGAAGCAAAAGAGGTCTGCAAGGATAGGTCAGTATGGAGGAAATTATTGTAGGTGTATTTCTGAGTGAAACTTGGTGAATCTGCCTACCTCGGAAGGGAACGGCGCGAATGTTATGTATCTATCTTTCTCACTGTACCCTACTTTGGCTTCAGATCTTCAGGCAGTGCAGTTGGAGGTCGTCCGAGCTGAAATCTCGCCTAGAACCACCTCGTAGTATTATATTTGTTTTTCGCGTGTACGCGTGAAATTTGTTACTCCCTACAAAAATATTACATAATTCCAAATAAAACCTTAGGTTGTGAAGAAGTTCTCAGCTTGCGGAATGAAAAGCATCAGCCAGGTTTTAGCTTCAAATAAGTACCCTTAAGGTAGTCCGAGCGCAATATCATTTTACTTACAATTCGATGAATTTAATCTCATTTTAAAGAGAAATGTCTCACCCTTCATATGAAACCAAAAATTCAACCCCTAACCACATTACTTTCGGAGATATTTTCCGAAAAATGCCAGCCCTTTTACATGGGTAATGGTACGTGCATGCGCTCCAGAGAGACATTATTTACAAAATGAGAAGTTTCTAACGCTTAAATGTCTTTAAAAAACTAACTCGTGTAGTTTGTATTTTTCTCAACTATATTTGAAAATGAATCCTTTGTCACCGCAATAGGTTCTTGGGTATCACCGAAACCTTCCGTTTTGAAGGAGTTTCAAACGCACCGCGCGAAAAAAATGAGTCAAGTTAAAGACTTATTTAGATATTTTCATTTAATTACTGACAATTTCTGCCATATAAAACTATTTTATTGCACCATTAATAATGCAATATTTAATTAATGTGTCCTACACCTGGTGAAATTAAAAGGTATAATTTGAATATGGTACCATTATGATTAGGGAACTATCTCGCTCGGACTACCTTAAGCCATATAATTTTGAAGCTCAGTTATGGTAAACAATTTTTCCGACATTCCTAAAACCAAACTTCGTTCATGCTTCTGGCAATTATTGAGTTCCAAAATTAAATTCAAACATGACTTCCGTCATGACGAACGAAAATTATTACGCGTAATTTTATCATTTATTAATCCGCATTTTTCCTCACGCAGCTACGAGACGGGCAACGAGATCGCTGTGGAGGAGAAGGGAGAGCTGAAGAACCGCGGTGTGGAGGGCCAGGAGGCTCAGAGTGCCATCGGCTCCTACTCGTACACCGCACCCGATGGCACCCGCATCACTGTTACCTACACAGCCGACGAGAACGGGTTCCAGCCTCAGGTAAAAGCTAAGCTGAATGCTACGCCATAAAAAAGGATGCATTCATTGCATCTGTCATGTGTGGGGCAACAAACTTGACTCCAACTTTTCAACCTATAGTAATCAACGAACGATATCAGGCAATAAAAATTTCTAGATATTGTGCCCACATTAACTGAAAGTTGGTATGGATTAATAGTCCAAGTAAAATCGCAGCTCATCTCAATGAACCTCCTCATGATTAGCTCATTCACAAGTCCATGTAGAGAATATAATTACTCTTGTGACTAACCAGAGAATTACGTGTTAAATATCCGACGTCTCTCTTCCGATACGGAAACCTTTTCTCTGCAGAAAAACGTTTCGAAGGAAAATTTCGGATATTTAACCAAAATGACAATGGGGATTCTCAATATTTAACCTGAATAGTTAACATACACAAATTTGACATCCTTCACGATAAAACTAACGAAAGAAATTGAGAGACATACCATTTTAAAGTAAAATATAGGAGTCCATTTTAAGTAATTTGGAAGAATTGAAATCTTTTTGAATCTTTTCGAAACTCTCTTTGAAAATTTGAAAGCGCTCATCAGTCAGAGAGGGAATGGTAGTAAAATATGCAAACGAAGTAAACGGTTAATACATTTGAAATATTTATGCATGACTGAAGTAGCAATTGCATGATCTTTACCTGCATGCACTGTCCAAGAAATTCACTTTTTCCAATTTAAGATCAAATATTAAAAATGATTATGCAGCGGATGAAGGAAAAGTCGTAGAAATCTTTTTTGTAGAAATCTTTTGAATTTTTTTTTAAAGGAATTGGTATTCGGACATATAATGCATAATCTGGCATTTCAAAAGTGATTTTAATACAAAGTTCCAAGGATCAAAAAGAGTGAACAACTAAATGCTCAACCTCACTGCAATTAAAACCGATTTCCAAACCCGTCAGTTGATGGAGACAGGCGCGTGGTTCTGGATCGCGCGCATTCCCAGGCCCTGTAATTGCGGGGGAGGTGAAGTGCCAAGCAGGCAGAGGCCTGATGCGGGGAGGGAGGGGTGGGGAGGGAGTGGATGTTGGGAGGATTCAGAGTGAACAGCTGAGATATTGGGAAGGGCGCCTTCTTTAACTGCCTCTCGGCCGACGAAGATTGAGTGGGACTTTTTTTTATCAACTGCAGCAAGGTCGTCGTACCTTTTGTGTTCTCGTCTGGCCCGTGAGAACCGCGGCGCCTTTTTGCGCGGTGCGGCGGCGCGGGCCAATGGGAACGGGGCAATCCGCGCGCTGCGCAACTGTTTGGGGGCGACGATAATTGGGCGGCGGCAAGGGAAGCGAGTCTTTAACTCCGAGGACGAGTTGAGAAACAGCCCACGCTTTGCCATGCTCCCCTTCGATCACTATAATTTTAACGAGCCATATTACCATTGCTCACTTAAAGAGCATTGAGAGCTGAGAACCTATTTATTGAGATTGCCGATTAGTAATCCCCGAGTGACAGTCCTGGGAACTTCTGCAAGCAAATCTAATTATAACAGACAGTTTTTTTTTTGGGAAGGACCAAGTTTGAACTGAATCATTGATTCCGCACTTTCAAATGCCCACGGAATCTCGATAAATATCTTTTGTAGAATTTTAGAACCAATTTTACTTGAGCCTACAGTTGCATTTTATTATTTATATTGTCAGCTTTAATTTCTTCATTATTCCAAGTAGCACATCAAAGATTAATAAATGAAAGCCTAATTGTTATGGGCTCCCCAACTTTGATGTTGTCCTTATAAAAACCGTAAATAAGTCAATTTTATGGGAAGGGAAGATTTTATCTATTTGATTACAAACATCATACAATCAGGACGGGATTTTAGTCAATCTGATTGCACAAAGTCTAAGAATATGCCTCCATTAATGGTGAAAGGTTTTATCTGGCGCTTCTGCCCTAAGTAAAATTGAATACTCCAATCTGCTTCACGCAGTATTAACAAGTACTGCAGTCAGTCAACATTTTTCAGCATATCCAAGGACTCTGAAATATTTATCCACACTGCTTTCCACCACGGAGTTCTTATGGTATCACCTACTTTGTTGATTTCATTTTATTAAAACAACTCGAATCATATTCACAGTAACTTAATAGCGAATAAAACTAGCGAACAATTATTACTAAATAATAGTCAACCGAATCATTTAATTCAAAACTCATTAATCAGTTTTCAAGAACTATGGGATTAACATTCTTTTGTACGCCGACCAGGAATTAAAAACAAAAAAAAAAAACAGAAAAAAAATGTCAGCAAAAGAATTCCGGGACAAAATGCTTGGAGACTTTAACTCATAACGGCTTGGGACGGGAATAATCAGCAACTACTAGTGAAACCACTAGATTGAAAAACCAACACGTTTAAGGATGAAATAATAAGAATCGAAAGAATAGACGAGCAGAGAAGGCGCGTATTCGCACCACAGAAGGTATCGATATCAACCATCATTACCAAATGTGTTAATCGCGAAAGTTGGGAGGTTAAAAAAGCACCGATGTGCATCGAGGTAAACACTTAAACGAGCACCTCGTCGGATTTGCATGGATTCCATTTTGATTTGCATGTCTCACGATATAAAACACAACTGACTCGCACGGCATGTCCAACTGCATACAATTAAACTTCTACAATTTGCAACGAATAGCTTCTCCACACAGCAGATCAAATTGAACCAATTTCACGTAATTCACTTTCTTCTAAGATACTAAAACCATTCACGTAGTCCCTCTGCATGAACACTTTTCACTGGATGTTTCTTCTTCGGTACACGCAATAACACAAAGCGCTAAAAGAGATGCACGTAAAATACAAAGCTTGTGTAGACGGGGAAAACTAGAGGAAAAGAATTTGGTTTAGTGGCTCTAATGTACGCTAACGTGTCATTTACAGCTGTCAATCGGAAAGGGAGCCGGAAGGAGGTGAATGGTGCTTCCGTACCAGCAAAAACGTGGTAAGCATTTTATTCGGGGCTCGGCTAGTTACGTGAATTAACACAAATGAACTAAGGCCAAATATTAACATTCTCTTCTTTATATTGATGCATAACATCTTGACCAATGATGAAGAATATATCCAGGGGAAGAGTCAAATGATGACATGAAAGAGAAACTTTTGACTGATCATAAATTACATTAACCAAAACTAAAATAGAATATCATCACTCCACATTAATTTTATTTTTCATAATTTAGTATTCTCCGACTTATATTTATTTCTAATTTAATTTAAGTCGGGGTTAACCACACACAACAAAGGGCGACAAAATATACAATTCACTTACGAACTTGGCGTATACTTATGGCCATAGGAATAGGGACTGGAGGCCCAAAGTAAATGGAAACTACGCAAACTCAGTAAAATGGAATACTGTTGACTCAATCAATCTTCCGAATGCTTAATTACTTTATTTTATAAAAAGGGATTGAATTACTTTCAAAAAGCTACATTACACATCGATCTTATTAAGAATCCAAAACTCTTTTCATCGATAAAAAAATTCATCCCTGGACATTACGTGTCGGCCTTGATGCTGACAGCAGACATTTAACAAAGAATTAGCTACAGACATGAAATTAATCAGGCCGCAACAACTCATCACAGATTTTAGTATGACACCCGTGAGTTGGTATTTTTAACTAGGATTTCCCAAGGAAACTACGTGGCAACACAAGGGTTCTCCACACCACTATACTAATGACAAACACTGTAATAATTAGTAACAAAGTTATTTTCAAGATCTACTTCCCATTTCACTACACCATTCGATACATATATGAAAGTAAGATTTATTTAAACAACCAAATGAAATATTTTGGTAGGCTCGTCACATAATAAGCACATAAAATACTCAAATATACAGAAAGAAAAAGGTTTTAGCTACCGTACATAGTCATAGAAAAATATAGACCTAGGAGTGATATGACTTTGCTTGTCCATAGTGATAAGAGACCTGTTTATGCTGTACGTAAGAACAAATTAAAATGTTTCAACCAAATGAAATATTCACCACAGCAAGTCACATCTCCAGTTCAAAGATGTATCCATTATTCAGCCAAGGAGTAGACAAAGTGACAAGTATTACTCCTAAACATTTCTCATATTTCCTGAGTGTATCTTATTTATTTTTACCAATACGTTTTGTATGCAGAGGGAACATTTTAAGAAAATTACTGTTCATGTAAGTCTAGGAGTTAAACATGAGCGATTAGGTGTAGATAATAACCTGTAAAGGAGAACCTGCGGATCATTATTTGAGGGGCAAAAACGGGAGTACCGATGGTAAAATATTTTCCCTACTCGATGGGTTTTCTACAAAATTGTATTATTTCCTTAAAAATGATTACGACCGCGGGTCATTAGAGTAGTGACGTCTTTTCCTGATACACTGGTCGAAATGCCGTCCATCAAGGCATTATTATTTTTATCAAATGAATTTTCCGGTAATAGGAGGATTGTATTGAATAATTAGAGGAAATCCTCCACATTTCCACATGCGAAAAAACTCACCCAGCACAATTAAATTTTTCTTCATTTCCGCGTATTTCCTGCCCTGTTTCATCCCGCCCATGGAACAAATTATTTTCCTCCCTACCCGCTTGCCTAATATCCTTCCCTCTATTTGAACAAACCATCGCTCCTATTCATACATTCCAGCCTGCCTCCTCATCTCATCCAAAGCATCCATTCCTCACTCATCATACCAAGCACTTCCTTGATTGCTTCCTTCAAGCCTTCCTTCCACCGCACCCCATCCATCATTCTCCACATCCAAATATTTCAAAGCCTGCAGTCGAATCTAGTCCTCCTTTCAAGGAGTCCACGCGACTACCTCATAACGTTCTCTATTACCCTGTCTCTTCCTGACCTCATCCAAAAGCTTCCTTTTCTTACCCACCTTGCCAAGCACTACCACGTTTGTCTTCCTTACCGTCCAACGCACATCCTCCATTCCCCACCACACCCACATTTCGAAAGCCTACAGCGCATTCTCGTCCTCCTTTTTAACTATTTTATATCCATTGTACAATTGCGAGCAGTACAAAAATTCTAGTACCGTATTTACCTGAATATTAGACCCCCCATTTTATCCCAAAATATATGTTTCAAAAGTCCTATATGGGGAGGATAAGCCACAGGGGGTACTCATACTAATATGTAAAGCTATGTAACACGACTATTCGAAATTCTAAGCGCGTTCAAACTCATCGCAAAACAAATTTCAACTCCATACCGAGTTTACACACTTCTTTCAAAATCATCACACATTCTTTCAAAACTGGCTGGGTACTTCCCTCAGGGCTCTCCCACCTGTTTTACATTTTTCCTGGAATTTGAGCCCCAAAAGTGGGGGGGGGTCCCGACACACCAGAACTCCCTCATTGCTCCATATCCCTACTCCAAGATTATCACTTACCAAACACTCCCTCATTTTTCGCCTCTCATCTCTAGTTAATTCCCTTCCAGTGAACATTGGCCCTTTCATCCTATCTTCCACTGTCTTCGCTAACCTAGCCATTTGCCATTCCCAAAAAAAAATAATTTTTACTATCTCCCCATGTTTTGTTATTATTTGTTACCTTCTTCTCGTTATGTTTTTACGTTTTTGTCCTTATTTCTTTGTTATATGTTCACTTAAAAATGGCTTTATGCTGTATGTGATCCTTTTATCAAATAAATAAATGTGGGGGAAGAGTCAAAGAGTAAAACCTAGGGCGAGGTGATGCTAATCTTCACGATCTGCGACTGTATCGACGCAGGAGTTCACCGCCGACGATTCACTTTTCCAGGGGGCGCACCTCCCGACGCCGCCGCCGATCCCTGAGGCCATCCAGAGGGCGCTCGACTACATCGCTTCACTGCCTCCCAACCAGAGGCAAGGAGACCAAGGCGAAGGGCCCAACAGGAGGAGGTAGGCGCCGACGAAGCGACGGAGGGAGGAGACGATCCACGAGAGCGAGAGCGCGGGACTCGAACGTCCGGCTGCGCCGTCCACACAAACCCACAAGACAGCGGCCATCCTCATCGACAAAATTCAACCGATCGACTAACCCAAGCGCACGCGGTTCATAACGGGAAAAAGTGACACAAACGTACACACCCTTCTCCCAGAGTGCTTCAATCCTCAAGAGGGGACCTTGAGGCCAGTGGAGACGGCTACGGAGAGCTGACGAGAGACGATGAGAGCTATTCATAGCCTAATCTCCAACCAATGGGGAGAAAGTGAGTCGAGATAAAAAAAACAGATATGAGTAATTAACACCAGAGGGAAAATTGAGCAGTTAACGTGCGCGTTTTCATTACATTGCTATAATATTATTATTGTTTTTATAAAAAACGCAAATTGTAAAACGAAAGCTTTAAAAGTCAAAGAATCCTATTCTTATTTTTTCCTTTTTCTGGCAGCTGAGCTGAAATAATTCACTCCGCCTCTTTCTTAACTACTGTGACCTGTCGTGTATTTTTCCTCGCAATATAAAAAAAGACAAAAAAAGCCCGGCCAAATGGTATATGGGTACAAACTCGCAAGATGAGTAGCATAAATATCTGTAATAATATATACATGCATTTCGGAAATCCAACGGCCAACCTGGAGTCACAAGGACCCGGTGCCAGGAATGGGAGGATTTCTTCTGGCAACGTTAGCTACATGTATTTGTAATTATACTTTACTGTAAATCAAGTGAACGTGTATCCGGGTCCAAAATAAATATTTTTATGTATAAGTTGCATTTCAACCTTAAATTCACTACATTCCTCATTCCTTTCTCTTCACTGCAAAGAAATTACAGCTATCACAGCGATTACCGAGCCTATTGAAGAGATCACCAGGATTATTTTCAAAAGTGGCCTTCAAATTTTGCCATGGTGTGGGAGAGACGAAAATAATAAATTTTTAATCACAGCTTTGAATTTGAATAATCGCTGAATCATGATATAAAATACAATTACTATCCCTGACCAATGGTTATCCAGTATATACCCCATTACAACCAGCCCCATCATTCTTAGAACGAGTATCGACCAAGAACTTGAACATAGCAATAACTATTTGGATATACTCAGAACAATAATCTTAATCGGGACCCTGGTCATAAAGATTTTACAAAAAAAATTAACCAAGTACAAATAAAAGCAGTACGCTTCGTTAAAACTGCTACGATCGAACATATAGTGTTACACAACTGTTAGAGGGATTAAGGTGGGAGCCCCTAGAGACTCGGAGGCTGCACGCTAGGCTTAGGCTGCTTGATAAATTCAGAACTGATATTTTTCAGAGCGACACAGATAATATTATCATGACTTGTCACTGCATCTCTAGGTCTGACAGATTTAATAAAATAAGAGAGATATTACTCCGAACAGGTAGGTACAAAAACTCGTTCTTTACGCGCACAATAAGCGACCACAACAAAAACTGAGCTCCTCCAAACACACTCTCATAGGACATGTCACCATATCACCTCCAAAACTTTTACATCTTTACACGGCTGGTGACCTAACACCCCCTACCACACGCCCAAGCGGCGGCTCACGGGATAGTATGTAGATGTAGATTTTGTCCCATGATACTCCTAGAATGTCCAGTGACATATAAAGGATCCCAATACATACCGTAAGAAACTGCAAGTGTGACGAATTCCGCAAAATTGTGAATATTTCCACCAAAACACTCCCTACATCTTAAGAATTGGCCCAAGGGGTAAAATATTTCCCTAAGAATAATTATTTGTAGAGGAAAGTATACTAGCCCATAACTTGTATCTCAGCACTGTGTCGGGGGCATCATGAAATTGTATGAATAGCAATATGCTCGTTTACGCGATTTTAGTTGAAAATTACAAAAATTGAATGACCGATTCATTTAACCAATCCAAAGAGCGACTTCCTACAGCTATACAGTACAATCTCATTTTAGCTCTCTGATGTATTCCTTTAGCCATGCTACTTTTTTTAATCCTCCTAATTAATTAAACCAAATCAGGATATTTCTCATAGAAACTCGAGCATAAATTTTGAGCAAAAAAAAGAGAAATAACACGTTGACGGGTTTGAGACACATCAACCCAGTAAACCCTTAAACTCACGATAAGCTATTCAATAATTTGAAAATTTTATCACCGCTAAAATATACGTGAACCAATTAAACCATAAGCGAAGTTAAAGGCGCAAAGAAATTCGAAGATCAGCAGAGTCACGCAGTCATTCAATACAATGAATAACTTAGACTTCGCCATTTTTCCCACTAGAAAGAGGCCGCCATAACCTCTGAACGAGTAAATCTCAATAAGAGACAATCTTCAGAAGAGATTTACATCCGAAGAAGTAATTCCGATACATATACGAAGAAATAATTCCGATTGCTTACCAAACCACCTTGAAACATCCCGAGTTTAGATTCAAGATAGACATATACAAATTTTAACAAGGAAAAGTTAACGTTTACCTAACGATTACCTCATTGCACTTTTCAGCCGAATATTTCCGTAAGAAATGAGGAATCTATGCTTCTAGCGCAACTTGAACCAAAATTTTCAGCAACCACCTTATCCATCATTCCAATAAAAAGGATTTACCTTATGGCATAAAAATCCTTTAATTTAAATGTAGAGGGGGAGAACAGGAGAATTAAGTAATCAGAGAAAAATGGGGAAATTAAATCATGATGGAACGATATGAGAAAATTTTCCACGTTCCACTTTTCCAACCTCCTTTAGTGCGTGCCTGGTATGCGCCTGAAGACAAACATTCATTTCCCCTCACGCATCGGCTATGAATGAAGGAACCCGAGTGTTTTCGCGAGCCCCGATATCAGCGACACCTGCGAAGATGTGAGCCAACGCCTTTATTTTCCTTCTCACCTCACGATAATGTGTAATAGATTTTTTTTAAACACTCGCATTTCCTCGTTTTTCCACCAAGCACTCTCCACAATATGCAGCGCGACCGATTTCCTCGTGCACCAAGCTCAATCACGTCTTAATACAGGACAACGAGATGCTGAAGAATCATTACGAATTAGAGAGAGCAACTTCGTCGATATTGAAGTTGTTAAAGAAAAAGATGGGGCAAATTTGAGGCCCCAAAATGCCGGTAAGTGACAGACTATCATCAATACGAAGACTGCCAGACATAAGCTCCTAAATTCACTCTCTCATCAGCTCAACACTTTATTCCTCCACTGTGCGTTATAATAACCATTATTCTGATTGATAGATATCATCGTGTTTCTACGTCCTTCCTCCTATTCATTTATCCATCCCTAACTGTTTTCAGGAAGCAGTTTCTTCTGTGAAAGGAACCGTTAAGTTTGGGGTCCACAAAAATTAGAGTAAAAATCTAGTCCCCAAAATAATCGCGTGAATTAGCTCCTCATCTTTTCCTAATACTCCATTACACCTCAATATTGTACCGCAAAAGTTTCGCAGCTCACAACAACATATAGTCCGCTTCTATTGGGGCTAGTGGAAAAAAAAGTGTTTCAATAATACGCATTCCGTAACGCACGCCATTGCGGACAATACTTCTATTTTACTACGAATAAGTCCACATGAATTTTTGTCAGTAAAGGGATATTTCAGGGTTCCAGGGACGACTTCAATTTTACAAAATGCACTAGGTATAAAAGAGCACAATTACATTGACATGTAGAAATCTAGATACGGAAACTTCTACAGGATATAAAACATATTAGATACGCTCTATAATGATGTAGAGTCACGAATGATTTGTTTTGGGTTTGAAGTTTATAGCAGGTTAATAAGGAAAAAAATATTGATCATGTTACACAAGGATCAGAGAATACAATCGCAAAATTATTCACAAGTGTTTAAGAGTGGATGCCTGCTTATAGGGTTTCTCCCTAGGTGGTATCCTTTTTTTAGCGACGTGTCACCTATTATAAACTTCATCAGGCCGAGTTGAAGACACTTCAGCAATGCCACGACGTGAGACATGAAGTATAACTCCAACTCGAACCAACACTACAAAAGCTTGGGCAAGAGATTGCGGAATTTCGTGCACGCAAAAGACCTCAAAAATTCCAGAGCTTCAATCAAATGCAATGTTATTAGTTCTTAAATACACCTTAGCGTAGAGGTTAGGTTTTTTTTAAAACAGTGGCATAGACCGAGAAGCAGAGGGAAAATAGTTGTGACAGCAAAACAGCAACAGAATGGAAATCTCGGGAAGACTGGAGTGGGAGAGAAAGGAGCTTAAAGATGTTGCACAACTAATACCCACGAGGAGTCATCGATACAAAGACTACTGCAAGATTAAACAGGAGCGTACACGCGCACATAGGATTATCCCGTGGTGAGGTCTCTTCAGGCGGCAGAATGAATATCCACGTGCCTGAGTCCTAAGGGCGACGCTTACCGCTTTTAGGTAGTCCGAGCGAGATAGTTCCCTAGTCATAATAGAGACCATATTCGAATTATACGTTTCAATTTCACCAGCTGTAGGACACATCAATTAAATATTGCATTATTAAGGGTGCAATTATATAGTTTTATACGACAGAAATTGTAAGTAATTAAGTGAAAATATCTAAATCAGTCTTTAACTTGACTCATTTTTTTCGCGCGGTGCGTTCGAAACTCCTTCAAAACGGAAGGTTTTTTAGTGATACCCAAGAACCTATGCGGTAACAATATGATTTATTTTCAAAAATAGTTGGAAAAACATACTAACTACACACTGTTAGTTTTTATACGACACCTAAGTGTTAGAACTACCTCATTTTGTATATAATGTCTCTCTGGAGTGCATGCACGTACCATTTTCCATGTAGAAGAGATGGTATTCTTTGGCAAATATCTCCGAAGGTAATGTGGTAAGGGGTTGAATTTTGGGTGATATTGGATAGGTGAGATAATTTTCTTTTAAATGAGACCAAATTCATTGATTGCTAAGTAAAATGATATTTCGTTCAAACTACCTTAATCTCAAGACTCAGTTCAACCCTTCCGCGCTCAGCTCGCAGAGTTCTCTCGACTCTCCGACTTGGCTTTCATCTCATTCGCCCCTCACCCGGTCGACAAGGACAATAGGTTTCCCACCGGATAGGAGGCCAGCTCCCTCTTGCCGCCCGCGCTCGCCGCCATCCACTCCTCTAACTTAGTCGAGAAGAATGAGGAGAACCATATAGTAAGTACACAGAGCGGCAAAGGGACAGGGAGATTTGGATATGAATTTTTAAATAATACTTTGGCCGATAGATGGAACAGGTGTATCGAAGTTGCACGACAAGCCATAACAAATGAGCTTTGGCACACGGCCACTTCATTTAGTGTCGCATAACTCACATGATGTTCTTATGATGATTTCGGTGCCTGGATTTTTAGTAATCGACCCATAGCAACGGAATCAAATCTAATTGAATGTCATCGAGACCAAATGAAATATGTATTTTAATGTGCATTAATGAGCATCTTCCATAATGAATCGAATTAACGTCATTATGATAAGACACGCGATTACCAAACACGGAGTCGACTGTTTACAGATGTATCATAGCAATAACAAAACAATTGACACTCAATAAAAAGCACACAACAACCATGGTAAATCCACCTCCGCATGTTGATGCAAAACCACCGAGTACCACTAGCGCCTCCAAGTGGCCTTCTCCGTAAGCCAAAATTCTTCCTCCCCTAAGGTGGTGGAACCTGAGAAATTCTTCCCAAAGCTCTCAATAATTTATGTCCAGTTTTTAGCATTGCTTTGCCACTCTATACATACTTACTCTATGGTAGAACCCTTGGAAGCGATCGCCACCTTCCACGGGCAGCGACAATTCAAGTTCGGACGGTCTAGTCAGCCTTCACAAACACGCGCGCGCGCATATAAGATAGAATATTTTTTAACGACTTGACGTCACATCCGCCGCTTGGGAGTGGAGGCACTAGTCGTCTTGGGAGACGGGAAGACACCCGACGGAAAGAAAAAGAGAGCCGGAGAGGGCGCAGTGCGTTCTCACGTGTCTCCCACGTAACCAACGGAGGAATATAATTTTGGACGATTAGCACGTGGGAAGGGAGTAATTGGAAGGAATTTCGCATTTACTTAGGGGCCTTCTTTTTTAAGGAGATCCTTTGCACTTGGTCGCAAGGGATAATGAGAGTCCGAAGGGTACAACTGGGTCCTCCTGCAATAATCACCGAGAATGATGATAGCAATAATTATTTGAAGAAAGAAATCTTTAGAACATCAGTACTAAATTCATCCAACATTCATTCACACTTTTTTAAAACACAAGATCATAGAATGTTTCTGATGAAAATAATGACTGTAGGTTATCGATGATCTTGAAAAACAATTACGATTTTTACAAAGGTTATTTTTTCTTTCTAATGCATGGAAAATGGCTCACGACATGATCAGCAATTTAAAATTCTGATAAAACTACAAAACAATCAATCAACTGAAAAGAATTTCTGGCCTATTGCGCTAAGTTGGCAGACTGATCTAGTAGCTATAGACTACTTACAATAAATATTTGACACCAATTCTACACCCAAGCCAATTTCACCACTGTTTTTCATTATCCATAGACAAATGAGAGTTGAATGATATCAACAAGGGATGAGGTAGCTAAGAGATCGTAAATACAAAGTTTTATTCCCTTTGAATACCATAAAGGAAACCAACAGGTTTGAATTTTTGGTAGTTTTCATTTCCTAACCCTCTTAAGAATTTACACAGCCCATTTACCCAGGCAAGCGCCTCATCGAATGCAGCACATGGCAGGTTACGGAAAGATGAAAATGGAGCAAATAAAAAAACCGCTAAAAAATCTCAGTAAATTTTTATCGGGTTTCCGTCCGGGTAAGATGCTCCATCTCCTCCAACGCCGACGGTTCGATGAATAAGTCATCATCGAAACGTCGGCGTTGGAGAAGATGGAGCATCTTACCCGGACGGAAACCCGAGAAAAATTCACAGCAGTCATTCGACGGGAAAAAGTGAAATCCTACTAAAATCTGCCCCGGTAGCGCAGGGGTAAAGTCCTCGCAAGCTAACCCTAAGGTCGCGGGTTCGAGTCCCCCCTGGGTAGAATATTATCTGGCCAGGACATGGGTGTTTGTGTCTCGTCCGTTGTTACCGTTATTCACCCGACGTAAATTGGCCCATTGTGCTGTATTCGGGGTAGTGAAGATAAATAAAATAAAATAAATAAATAAAAAATCTCTAATACAGTCAAAGCTACGCTAAGTACCGAATTAACAGAAATTATATCCTATTTAGAAACGGAACATGCCACGTTAACTGGTGAATTGATGGACGAGAATGAGTGGAGTGTTTTTGAGTAGGAGTAGTGTGTATTAAAAGGAAGTTTTTTAGTATCCTAGAAGAGTCTAAATGCATTTGGATCAAGCTTTGGTAAATTTTGATGATCATTTTGAATTATTGCAGGGAATAGACATTATGCGGAGGTAAAATAGGGTAACCACGACGCAGGCTTAAAAAAAATAGCAGATATGAAATATATTTAGCCGTAATGAGCTATTTCTCATTATTATTTTTTAACTACATCTCACTCCAAGGTAACATCACTATTACTTACGGCTTAACAAGGTGAAAAGTTGACAAGTAAGCACCCAAATTAACAAAAATACAGCAAAGATAGATGGTACGTTCATTGATTACACGGTGCACGTTCCAGAGAACTTGAAAACTATACTGATGCCCAGAAGAATTCTAAATGAGTTCACTGGGAGGAATCACTCGAACCAATTAAATAACGGAAATACGGATAATGACCTTGAGTATATATCTCCGAGATCGAAATCTCGACAAAGGTTCTTTTAAAATAATTGCAGATGAGTGGTAAATGTAATTGGGAGTGACTTTTAATTTGTGTAACAGATAAATGATAAGGATTTAAATGACTAAGTGAGGAACAATCATAAAATACAGGGGATTAATACTGAGGGAGAGATATTCCACAGGAAGTCTCAAAGGAGACTAGTGGCAAAATGAGCACAAATGAGTCAGCATGAGTACATCCAACAAAAGAGAAATGGAAATAAATGGCAGAATAAAGAAGTGAGATAAATATAAAGAAAACGGCCCCAAATATCCGAAGCTAAATTCCAATGGCGAATGCAGCTCTTCGAACGTCACCCCAAAAAATAAACGAGCACCAATTATGCAACACATGTCTTTAAATTCCATTTTGAAATTAGAAGGCAATTCTTAATACAACAAATACTGTAAGACTAAAAATAATGCAGATAATAAAGAGCATTAAAAATAAATATATATGGTTAATGCAATCAAAGAAATAGTACAGCCTTCCATTCTAATTCATTCCCAACGCTGAAAACTCATCGGCTTAGAAGAGATATTGCCATGCTCATACACAATAGAGTTTCTAAACAGTTTTTGACTACGCTTAAGAGCATATACTACTTTTTATGACGCAGAAAAACTCTTGTTAAAAAAGAAGACGATTTCCTCTCAAGGTACCAATGCAATAGCCGATAGTTGAAATTAGACGTAGAAATTGATGAAATCGACACTTACTTATTTGCAGTTCCACAAATTTTATTCGATCTGCCGATTTCGGCTACTGAGCCATCTTTGGGTTTTGAATAAAATTTGTGGAAGACACAAAGTGTCTATTTTATCAATGACATTCCTCCACCACTCAAAGGCTTCAACCTTAGATTTGGGGCACATATCTTGCTGATATTTTTCTTTTAGAATGGTAGGTCTCAAAACTTTTACATTCATCAACATATTTCTATCAAAGCGATGGCAAGGAATGATAAATAGCCATTTAACTTATCCTCTCGCCCCGGTTTATTTAATTTTCAGCGTATTTCTAACTCTCATTAGTTAAAATTTCATCATTTTACTTATTCTTCGGTTGGTTATCGTTTATCGCGCTCATATGACTACAACTACCAGCTCTATTTAATACAATGCTTTGGCATCCGTAAGTCCATGAGCTCTTCTTCTGGGTTCCTCCCTAGCCTCATTCCTTTAACGATTTCCCCCCATGTTTCCAAGTTTGACGCTCTGATGCATATGATGGAGTAATGGCGATGATAGGAAAACCACACTCAAACATTCACCTATTAATGGCTACACGGATCACCCATAAGTCACCTTCAAGAGTACTTCGTCGAACACTGACAACAAGATATGGATAAAAGCCTGAATTTACTGTAGAAACCGAAATAATCTAGCGATTTAAGATCTCATTAATGCGATGCCGTCACTAATCGATCTCACCTCCATGAATCCGTACAAATATTAACTATACAAAATCTTTACTTTCGCCCACAGAACACCGATTTCTTCAATCCTAATTTTTATTTCTGTAATAACCGCTTCTTTACAAGTCTGTGCTCCACTACTTCTTTAAAAGAAGGATGCAACTCCTAAACGCAATTTGCTTCTTTACTTCGACACATTAACAACCTTTATTCACCCCATCCATGAATCCTGTCCGCTTTCTTTTTCTTTCCAGCTTATACATCATCCTCCTTTGTATCAATTCCTTCAGAATTCTTTTTCCCCTCGTCAACTGTTCTATCTGATACGAGGTCGGCTCAAAAAGTTTCCGAACTTTATTTATTACAAAAAAGTACTTCATTAACAAATTATTGGTCATTAAAATTGGTGTCCTCCCCAACGTATTCACTTATCCCAATGGTGTTTCCACTCTTTGAAACGGTCCTGGAACGCTTCTTACGGAATGCTCATTAGCTCCTCCCTCGAATTTTTCTCTATCTCTGGAATGGTGGCAAATCTTTTTCCTTTGCACGAGATTTCTAGTTTGGGGAACAGGAAAAAGTCACATGGTGCCAGGCCTGGTGAACAGGGTGGGTAAAGAAGCACAGCGGTTTTTTTGCTAAAAACTCACGAGTTCTGATAGACGAATGAGCCGGCGCTTTGTCGTGGTGAAACAATCACTCGCCGCTCCTCCAAAGCTCGGGCCGTTTTCGCCTGATTCTCTCTCTTGGGAGTTCCATAACCCCAAAGTAGTACTCCGTGTTGGCTTTCTGGCCTTTAGGTAGGTATTCGTGATGCACAACCCCTTTTCATCGAAAAAAACAGTCAACATCACCTTGACATTCGAGCGAACTTGTCGAGCTTTTTTGGAGCTGAAGGATGTTTCACCGATTCATTGTGAAGATTGTACTTTGGTTCGATATCATATCCATACACCCATCACTCGTCACCTGCTATGATCCTGGATAAGAAGGTTTCATCCTTTTCTGCTCGATAAAACAGTTCCTGACAGATTTAAACGCAATGTTGTTTCTGGTCAACTGTCATTAGGCTAGGAACGAATTTGGCGGCGACTCGATGAATTCTCAATTTTTTCAGTTAGAATTTCATATCACGAGCCAATTGAGATACCATACTCTTTTGAAAGTTCTCTGACAGTCAAACGTCGATTTTTAATAACGATATCGATCGCTTTCTTGATGTGGGGGTCGTCAGTCGACGTTGATGGTCTTCCGGAAAGCTCGTCGTCTTCCACTGATTACCGCCCCTTTATGAACCGGATAAACGACTCATAACACGCGGTAAGTTTCATAGCATTCTCACCATAAGCCTTGGTAATCACCTCAAAAGTTTCCGTGAAGGATTTGCAGAGTTTCACGCAGAATTTTATAGAACAACGCTGCTCCTTCAAAGAGCTCATTTCCACGGGTCCGATTTTTTGCCGCACTCCACGAACACCCCTTCACATAAACGGCCTTAACTTATCAGCAAAACAAAATATCAACAAAGTGGATAAAGGCAGTTATTTGGGAAGTTTTCGCGGACACAACGTCTTCAAGCGGATTAAAAATTATCCTACGGAAGGCACGCTATTCAAAAAGTTTGGGAACTTTTTGAACAGACCTCGTAAGTTTACCATTGATCTCCTACAAAAGCTTCCATTTCTCGCCAAACACGCTCACTCTGTTACATTAGTTCATTATTCCCCACTAAATCCCTTTAAATCTAATCATCATCACTCATTAATAATGTGTCTTTTTCGGCCCCCGGGCATCACTAAATTTATGAAGCTATTTTTTTACCTTTCATTACCATGATAGGCTTCGTGTTACTCGGCATTCCCTAAGTCACTCCATGCAAATAACAGAGGTGAAGTTAAGCTTTGAGAATACGAATCCTATTATCCTAGAACAATCAGATTTATCATCGTATGCGCTACTCGTAGTTCTCCAACCCCTAATGTTTGACATTAATTTTGATGGTGCTGTCTAACTCACTCCTTTTCTTCCTTTACTCTCACCTTTATTTAGTTCTGTGTCCCACACAATTTCTTCCGAATACCTGTTCAAGAGAGGACGACTGATAGATAATCTTGCCATCGCTTTATCCCATTTCTGCTTATTCCAGTTCAACATCCGCCATATGACCTGTCGAGTGGAAGTAAAGAAATAGACAGATATGACAAGCTCATTCTCATGTCGTGGGTACGCTCCTGCCCGATATATCTCCCGCGAGTAATTTAACAACAAAATTGGGATCGTCTGTAATATCAAAAAATTAGTTTTTTAAACGCTTCTTAAACTCACAAGCTTTTGAAGGGGTATAAGGAAAAGTATACGAATACAGAAGTCTTCTCTGGGACGATGGAGGAGGAGTATAAATAGCAGAACTATAAGTTCTGGGTCCGGATAGTGAAGTGAGGTCATTTAAAGGAAAAAAAAGGAATTGCAGAAGCAGCAAAAGCAGAGACCGGCGTATTAATTGAATCAAGGGTAATAAAGCAGAGGATAAACAAGGGTAAAGTATTAGAGGATGAAGATAGAGGAAATGGGAGAACGTAAATATACAGATAACCACGAAAATGTACTCAAAAACGGTAACTTAAAACAGGCTCAGACGCGAAACCAAGAAATGGCATGTTGCCGGAGGACTTAACGAAAACAATAATGATTGATATAAAAAAAGAGGGCAAAGCCTAAAAAATCGAAGAACTTCAAGAACAAAGTTTATATTACGCGCCCCAAGTATCTCTTAAAATATCAGTAGGATGCTAAAGAGGTTAATTAATTAAGACCCAGGTGACAACGAGTCTGGAGTAAGGAGGGGGAGGCAACGCGGGATGCTCTATATGAGCACTCAGAACTACTTGAAAGGAACTCAAAATACGTCCAGGATGTTTTTGATTAATCCGTAGATTTCGATGCGTTTGATACAGATGACTCAGAATTTAATGGTATGCATAAGAAGCGAGGGACAGATTTGACGGACCGATACGATTTGGGTCTCGTTCGGAATGAATTCAGTACAGAATAGGTGAGGATAGCCGAAGGAGATTCCAATGGGGCTTGTTAAGAGGAGGAGTAAGCAGATGAATCCAACTATGCTCAGTCCAGATGAAATCAGTTGACCATTAAAAATTCAGCTAATCATTAAACAGGTCCAATACTGCTGGAGGAAGAGAATGACGAAACCAAACAATCCTAGAAATAGGCCTTTATTTAAAATCACACTATCGTGAAAAGATGTTTACTTTCAATGTTTTTTCGTGAAAAACTAATATATTTCATTTGCATTATTATCTTAGACAGACTACAATCACTGCAATTTATCATGTATTCTGATAATGAAGGAAATGAAGCATGGAAGAGGTTGTAAGGTGGAATAAAGGAAGGAAGAGATCAGATTAAGTCCAAGCAAGTTTCAGAGGATTTATCAAACAGACAGACAAGTTACAGCCACTGATGAATGCGACAAAGGTGCAAAGCAAAAGTAAAAAAAATTATAAGGTTTTCATAAATTAAGAAAAAGAATCTGAATATTTCTGTAGGTGCATAAAATATCAGGCTGACTGGAAACTGGAAATTACGAATCTAGGTAGCATTTTTTAGTATATCGGCTCTCGTGGTAAGGCCGTCAGATGCAGCGTTGCTCAGGGCAAGAAGGCAATATCAAAGAAGGAAATTGATGCCGGCGACGAGATGTTAAGGAAAAATTGCAGTGGACTCAAGTATTGAACGTGGAGATATATCCCTCGGAAACCCAGCCATCGCAGAGAGAGGAAAAAATTAGCTTGGGTTAGATGTGGGTTTGGAGAAGAGTAGATAAGGTTAGCGGGGTGGCGAGGAAGACGAGGGATGAGATAGAGTATACCGAGAGATGAAAGAAAGCTAGAGAAAGGTTCAAAGAAAGCTTTACGGGTAGAAAGAGGACGTCCCGATGAGAGACGAGGGCATGTTGTTAAGGATACGGGAAGGTAAAACGCCTGAGAAGCGAGAATGAGGACGGTAAAGGACATGAATATTGGACAACTACAAGGAAGGTAGAAGGTATGAGGAATTTAAGACAGGCATGATGGAGAGCCAATTCCATAAGGGACAGAGATTAGATACCCTTGGAATCGGATGTTAGGATAAGGATTGTCCAAAAGCTTGGCAATCAGTCGGTAGCACACCTAAATGAAACATGCCAACGACTTCAATGTACGTTAATGGCATCCTCATATGTTATTTTAAATTTTACACAATTTTAGCCAGCATGAAGACAAGATATTAAAGCTAGCGGCGTAAAAAATGTTCATATGATGGATACCATTCCTTACCTATATATATAAGCACATGTTTGAATCTGAGGTGAAGAGTACGGGTATTTGTCTGGGAGGCGATGTACTGACTACCAATTCGTACTTCAGCAAATGGTAGAGGAAGGTAAGGACATCCGAAAGAAAGTACATCGTGTATCAGAGACTTCATTCCTGGCGCATTACAAAGTAACTAGATTAAATATCTGGGAGATTTAGAAGGCCAACGGAGAGAATTAAGGTAAGTAGAAAAGTCGGACGGAGAAAATCTGGAGGACAGGACAAAGCGGAAAATATAGAGAACTCACGCGAATAGAGGGAAGTAGCAGCAGCATACGCTGAAGTGAAAATGGTGCCTGGAGATTGGAGGAGAAATTATTCCAAAAGTTAGAGAAAAAACACGAAGACATTAATCGAACAGGAGGACATCCATATTATATTTTTTAAATACGAGGAGGAGCTATATGACAGCGAAAATCAACCTCTGAATCTAGATAAAACTATGGGAGAGCACGTGAGCTGACGAAAAGCCATTGGAGCAGATAACATTGGTTCGTATAAGGTGAAAATCTCGGTCAGGAGAGCAGAGGACCTTTACTCAAACTAATTCCTTATATTTATGAGGATGGAGTATAGCCAGAAGATTTCGTCAAAAACGTTGTAGAATATATCGCAGAGAAGATGAAAGCGTCAAAATGCGAGTAGTATCGAAAAGTTATTTTTATTTCTCACGCGGCAAAAGTCTTACCAAGAATATTTTTTTATGCTTGGATTAAAGAAAATTAACAACTGGGTGGTGACCAGGATGGGTTCAGAAAGAGGAAGGCATCTCGGGATGCTATCGCGGCGATGAGAGCACGTATAGAAGAAAAGAGAGGTTGATCTGGATGTATTTGCTTGTTTCATGGATTTCGAAAAGGGGTCCAACAGAATAATATACTAAAAAATGTAGGCAGATACACCGAACAAAATGGACAGAGATCAGCGAGATAGGAGAACCAACCGTAAACAGTACACATGTGACTCAGAGAGCACAGACGAGGGTGGCTGAGAGTGAATCGGGCAGGTCAATTATAGGTCGCGGTGAAAAACAATGGAACTCCTTGCCGTGGAAATGTTGAGAAAATCGTAAGAAAGGCATAGAAAGAACTAGATAAGAATAGAATCAAAATAGGAGGGCAGCTTATATAAGTCCGATTCGCGAATGACTAGGCGTTCGTCAGTCGTTCTTAGAAGGAATTCCAAGCCTTAGGAGATGCATTAGAAAAGCAGTGTTGGGAATACGGAACGAAGTTGAAACATAAGAAAACGTAATTAGATTCTCTAGGACAAAGAAAGTCAGACTGGTCATCAACGTATGACGGCACGAACTGGACCAAGTACAGCATTTTTATTACTTAGGGAGAGTACTAAAAGAAAATGGAAATAGCAGAAAAGACAGTAGAAGAATAGCGTTAGCGAAGGGAGCGCTGAGTTATAGAAGGGATATGAACGTTGGGACCTACGGTAAGAATATAAAAAAAGAGGCTGGGGAAAAGCAGAATTTGGATTGAAAGAGTAGGTAGCAGAGTGCCATCTGCCATCAGACTCAGAAAGAACGACGGGAACGGACTGGAGGATTTTAAAAATGTCGGTGATGAGGAGGGTGGAGAAGGTGCGGTGGACGGTAGAAAGATAAGCACGAAAGCGCGTTGTATGGTGGGTGAGAAAATGAAGAACTTGCATGAGACCAGGAGGGGGCAGGGTAGGCGGCTAAATAAGGGGTAATAAGGGGACATTGGTGGCACATTGCCTTGATAGTAGCGATGGGCAAAAAATACAGATTTTTTGGCACAAACGGGAAATATTTTTTCCCTTTCGGTACAACCGGTTACTATTATGTATCGGTTCTACGTGAGGTATCAGTACTGAAAGTACCAATGCTGGAACGGCGCTGCCATCAGGAGCACAAGGGTTCAACTGCAAAGGGAATATAATTGAATGGCCGTAATGCGCATGGAATATGTTGAAATAAAGGAGTATTTACTGAGAATGTATAAACAAAATTTTTCGACAATTTATTCATTAATTTACGTAAAGTGCGAAATTATGAACATGTTACGCCAAGAATTATCATTCAAAGCAACGGGTGTCCATTGGAAAAAGTTTTGCTGACTTCAAGAAGATTTGGTGAAAATAATCAGTATTCAACTTCTAACTTATAGATTAAATTTCTGAAAGTGGCACTGTTTATATGATCGAACGAGTAGTAAAAAGCTTCTGTTGAGTGAAACTATTATTTTGATGGTGCAGCACATGAGATCCTAAATATAGTACCCGGATATATGTCACCAAGTCCTACAAATGAAACCATTTGGCTACCAAAACTTTGGTGAAGGGTCTCGAATATCAATTGTGCCTTTCGATTGAAGCATTGAAATCTCTCTGGTACTTATCAAGCTTAAGGTAGTCCGAGCGATATCTCACTTTCCTTAGAAATCGATGAATTTGGTCTCATTTAAAGAAAATTATCTCACCTATCCAATGACACCAAAATTTCTACCCCTTACCACTTAACTTTCGGAGATATTTGCCAAAGAATACCATCTCTTCTACATGGAAAATGGTACGTGCATGCACTCTAGAGATACATTATTTACAAAATGAGGTATTTTTAACACTTAGATGTCGTAAAAAAAACTAACAGTGTGTAGTTTGTATGTTTTCCCAACTATTTTTGAAAATCAATCATTTTATTACCGCAATAGGTTCTTGGGTATCACAAAAAACCTTCCGTTTTGAAGGAGTTTCAAACGCACCGCGCGAAAAAATTAGACAAGTTAAAGACTTATTTACATATTTACATTTGATTACTTACTATTTCTGCCATATAAAACTATATTATTGCACCATTATAAATGCAATCTTTTATTGATGTGTCCTACAGCTGGTTTAATTAAAACGTATAATTCGAATATGGCCTCTATTATGATTAGGGAACTATCTCGCTCGGACTACCTTAACTTTAATCCGATCGACAAAATGGAGCTATACCTTTTGAAGAATTTGTAAACATATTAATGAAACAGAGGTAAACTCGCGGTAAACGATCATTTCCCTCTCCGTGGCGCTTGACCAAATCTATCAAAATTGGAGCGTTAAAATCACTCTCGCTCCTGAAAATAACATAATTCCTTTTTATGCTGTAACTAGTCCCCTGGAGGGTGATCACTGACAGTATGAAACAACGTCAAATACGTGTCTAGAAATACTTGTCGTTGATTGAACTGCCATGGTCCGATCACCCAAGCTTATTTGGCCGACAGGACCGGAATCAGATAATTAATTAAATTTCCGTACGTTAGGACCACCGACCTTGTTCGATTCTACAGTTACACGGGGGATGTAAACCTGAATAAAAGCATCCAGTATCAAAGGAACGACTTCCGCTGAAAGTTATTACCGTATTTACCTGAATTTAAGACCCCCCTTTTTTCCGAAAAAATATGTTTCAAAAGTGGAGGGGGGGTGGGTCTAATACGGGGAGGATAAGCCAGAGAGGGCCTATTATACCAAGGTACCCTTTAAAGTGTTCTATTCAAACATTGGATGATTTATTTCCTTAAGCATTCAAACAACATTTAGAAACACTTACTACTCAATTACAAAACATACAAAGCATCAAAAATTCTTTCAAAACTCGCTCGGCACCTCCCTGAGGGCTCTCCCACCTGTTTTATATTTTTCTTGGAATATTGAGTCCAAAGTGGGGGGCGGTTTACATTTAGGGGGTCTTTGAGTAAATACGGTAATACGAAAATGTGCGCAACGATCGTTCTCGAAAAGATATGTAACATCATTTCGCTGGAAAAGGCATAGTACCTTTCAGAAATTAATCCGAAAAATTAATATGCATCGCCCCGCATTGACAACGCAAAATCTCGGTTACGTTCTATGCTCCACGATGGAACGTTCGAGGGGTCCCGGAAATGCTACCAGGTGATACACAGCGGCGCCTTGCGCGGTCCGTAGGAGGAGATTGAGAGAGTGTGACGAGTGTCTCCCGCTACCTGTTGAGGGGATCTAGTAATAGGGTACATGGGACACGAAATGGACTTTATCTTTTCTGCCTCTGACGCGTACCCTTAGGTTACCCACCCAGTATTTCTACATCCACATCTACATACTACCCTGCGAGCCGCAGCATGGGCGTGTGGCAGGGGGTGTAGGGTCACCAGCCGTGTAAAGGTGTACGTTTTTTTGGAGATAAAATGGTGACATGTATAATAGGAGTGTATTTAGTGGAGATCAATTTTTATTGTGGTCGCTTAATGTTCGCGGAAAGAACTAGTCTTTGTACCTATCTGTTTGGAAATGCATCTCTCTTATTTTATCGCATCCGTCAGACCTAGAGATGTAGTGAGGAGTCATGATAATATTCTCTATGTCGCTCTGAAAAATATCAGTTCTGAATTTGTCATGTAACCTAAGCCTAGCGTCTAGCCTCCGAGTCTCTACGGGCTCCCACCTAAATCCCTCTAGAAGTTGTGAGACACTATAAGTACGCTCGTAGCAGTTTTTAACGAAGCGCGTTGCTTTCCTTTTGAATTTTATTAATTTTTTTGTTAAATCTTTATGACCAGGGTCCCAAATTCTCGCGGCGTATTCGAGGTGTGGCCTAACCTGAGCGATGTAGTATCTCCCTTTGACTTTTTCATCCGAGGATCTTCCTATTATACCCTTAACAAAACCTAGTTTCTTTAATGCTATTTGGTTGAGAGTGAAGAGGAGGAAGATGGTTGTAATGAATTTTGCGGCAACGGAGAGAGAGGAGGAAAGGGTGTGAGAGGCCTCGCCGATGAAAACAGTGACGAGGGAATATAAGTCTACACATACAGAACATATGCGGCACAGCATTAAAGAAACTAGGTTTTGTTAAAAGTATAATGTATAGTTTAAACGTATAATGTTTTGATACACGTAGATACTCGGAGGCTACACGCTAGGCTTAGTTTGCTTGAGAAATTTAGAACTTGTTTGTTTAAGAGCGACACAGAGAATATTATCATGACTCCTCACTACATCTCTAGGTCTGACAGATGCGATAAAATAAGAGAGATACTCTGCCAAACAGACAGGAACAAACACTCGTTCTTTCCGCGAACAATAAGCGACCACAATGTAAATTGAGCTCCACTAAATACACTCCTATAGTACATGTCACAATTTCATCTCCAAAAAATCTTTCACCTTTACACGGCTGGTGACCTTACACCCCCTGCCACACGCCCAAGCGGTGGCTCGCGGAGGATTTGTGTAGATGTAGAAGTCTTCAAGGTGGCGCAGAGGGTATATCATCGGAGGAACGCCCGAGGGCAGCTCGAGGATGGGTAACAGTATGAAGAAGGGAGAAGGTTGAATGATAGACAAGGGCATGCTGAGTGAGAAATGGCGATTTCATCTTGGAATACAATATTTAAGAAAAAAAACACTCTTCATCTTGCCTTCAAGGTAGTGAGGCCCTGATAGAGGAAGTTGAGAGGCAACAACGGAAAAGGCATTTAAAATTCCTCATTAACTCCGGCAGGAGAATGTGCAGCCATTGCATCTGGGATATGGTCAAACCATTAAAAAATGCCCCACATAATGCACCGAATACACTCTCACAAGGCTCTTATATAGTACCCCATGAAGTGACGCTGAACCTTGAACACAATTTTCCAGGAGGAGCAAAGACCGTAAGAAATTTTCAGAGGAAAAAAATTTTATTTCCTATTCGAGAATAATATTATAAAATATTTTAGCTCCATTCGGCTATCAGTAGGACCAGAATGCACTGTATGCTAACATAATAATATTTTCACAAATGGAAGGACGAGGGTGTTTTCAAAACGGAAAAATTGGCTTATTTTCTATATATAGTACGTGAAGAATATTCGAGAATGTAGAATATTAGTCATCTGTAGAATGTAAACAATCATTCATTTAGAATGTAAATTGTTATAGGAATAATGTTTGTTTTGAAAACATTACGGATTCAAAGGATTTAATTTTTCATTAATTATTGTAATTACAGCGTACTTATGAAGTTAATCGAAGTTATTTATTTAAACTTTACGAAAATACGAAAAGTTATCTGGTCCTTATGTCAGGACTTTTTCCAGCAGTACAAATTCATTTGATTACGATTTTCAACAACATGTGGAAAGTTGCGATGACAAATAATTCGATACTCTTGATTACTGCATATCTGAGATAAGCCTTCCGGAAATATTCCAATATTCCGACAGCGAGAGATATTCTTTCGCTGGATCGAGATTCGAAGAACGGATGGAGAAATACAGATTACGCACTTGTACTACCTTACGAGGAATAACACGTTGGTTTTATAGATTTGATAATTGTTTTTGCGACTCGTATATAAATTGGTCCAAGCAAAGAAGCAACAGTTGCAAAGTTATCAGCGACAGTTCTTTCAATTTGAAATAACGCATGTGCATTATGTGACTTTTTGTTAATTAGGATATATTGATACGCCGTTGTTCTCGCAACACGAATTCTGTGAAGCGCGAAACAAAACAATGACTAGACTAACGCTTGCCGCTGCCGAGATAATAACTTAATTTCATATATTACCAAATCTTATTAGCAAGTAAATTAAAAACTTCGCGAGTTTTAACCAGGTACATCCAAATGATTTTTATGAAAAGTAGTGTATTATAATACATTGTGAGATCGTGCCAGGTTTTTATCACAGTTACGAAAAACTTCGAACTATTCTATTGTATCGTCACTACGCGTATTTACATCAATCGGATAAATTCGTTAAATTGCTCGTGATTATTTATCAATTAAACCTAGATTTGATAATTCTACAGAAGGATGGAAAGAGCGAACACACAGATAAATATCCAAAGTATAAACAAGCAGAATTGTATCCTTCGACCTGAGAATTCTACGAGAGGTTTCGCTGATGTGCATACTCATAAAAAAGCGTAGTACCATCCGAGGTGGAAAATGGTGTAATTCTATCCTTAATAAGTTTTTATTAACTCCATATTGCCTTATTCAACCTACCTTAAATATATTATACATAATAAAAGCAAGTCATCATGCAAGTTCGACAGAAAATTTCTCGCGGCGATTCATTGATCACATACCACTAAATGCTAGTTGAAAATAATTGGCGGCAATTTTCGCTTCATTATCAACTGCATGGGAATCTAAATAAACCACTTCAGAGAAATACTGGCTTAATTATGTCAGGTTTACGTTAATTTGCCATCATGAATAAAATGATACAGTAAAAAATACCAGTTAACCGAAAATATTGCGTCGGTACTACCGTTACAATTAGTTCTTCAAAATACTCGTCGGTACAAGAACGGTTGATTTTTTAGAAGTGCCCATGCCTACGTGATAGAGGGAAGGATGCTGAGCAGTCAGGTAGGGAAATGAAAGAGAAAAGGTTTTAAGAGTACGGAATGACGAAGGGTAGGACGTACGCGGAGGTGTAAAAAGAAATAAGAGAGGCAAATACGGCCCTTCATGCGCAGAAATGTGGAGGATTTTCTTTGACTTTACCGTAAACCTTTACCTTTAAATAAAACCTATTACCGGAGGATTAATTAACCGCATTGCGATAATTCAATATGCTACATAAATAATAATAAACTGCTCAGAAATACTAACAACCATATTTATTGCGATGATAAACCCAGAATAAAAATCCAAACTTGGTTTTGAATTTCTACATCCCCATTTACTTTTTAAGTATATATAACCGCATGCCATTGATTAAACTATTTGGTACACGAGAAATAAATTAAAATGCAATGCTTCTGACAGAATTTGTAAGAGCACCATCAGAAAATTAGGGATATCTGGAGTGGAATCCCTCCCTGAAGAATGAAACTGATGAATCAAATACGTGTGCCTCCTGGCCGGTGACTTCAGTGTACCTTTACTTTCTGGAACTACAAGCACCTGGCGAGTCACGAACGTCATTTCGCACCACTTAGATTGAAAAACTGCTCGAGAAGGATATTCTGATTCGCTAGAGTGAAACCAATGACTCGTACAGAAACATCATGAATAAATCCACAACTCGCAAACATACATTAGCTGACATATAATTGATAAACGAAATTAATCGTGAGAAATTAAAGTTACATCAATGATGCTAAAAAAATTACCTGAGGAAAACTATAAAAATACAACTACAGTGATCTTGAATCACAAATTGTTTCCTCACCCAATTATTCAGGACTTCGTCATGGATGGTTAATCACAATTTAGTCCATCTTCAATTTTGTTGGTGTAATAGCACTGAACAGCATATCTTTAAGAGTTAATTTTATTAACCGAGTTGATCATTTTCTCAGGAATACTCGAATGTCTACCGAAAATAAATTGTAGAGGATAATGAAATTGGTTTCCATTTAGAGGATATTAGTGTTTCACACCAAAAGGTATAAAATGAGAGCCCTGTAAGTAAGATAAGAGTAAAAATATTTATTCGATCAAGAGGTTTCAAAAACTAGGCTCTAAGATATTTCAATGAATACTCATTTGAAATGTTTACGCATCTCTAAGCTACCGAGTTCCCTCCAAGTTACCTCAAATCCACATTGGCTAAAAGAGGTTCCTAAGTACGAATTAAATGTTTGCAATATCCAGGAGTAAACGGCCAGCTGACCTGAATCAAGACTTGAATTAGGCACAGGCAGAGTGATCTCGTGGAAACAAAATGAACTACGAGTTCCCGCTCGTGAAGGAGTGCCGCGTAGCCTGCCACCTAACGGGATTAGCTGGAACTGACTAATGCACCCAATTTGAATTATAGACGTGATGAACTTTGCGACACTAAAACGTAAATAAAATGAGTAAGAACCCTAGGGAGTAAGGTGTTCGGCAACATCTTATTTTAACAGAGTAGGTAGTGCGACTGAGAACTTCGCTAATTTTAACTTTAATTCCTTCGTTGATGGTTAATCATACTAAATCTCATGCTCGCTAGCCCAGGTTCGTACGACTAGCATTGCGTCAATCGAGACGACTGGGGCAAAAGTAACCCCAGAATGAGTCTCATAATATTCTAGGCCCCGCAGCCAATTAAAGATATTAATTAATCTGCTATCAACATAAGGGCAAATTGAACTACAGTAGTTGGATCATTCACATAACAAATTCGAGTCCTAGCAAGTAAAGCTTGATGGTGAAGTAAGGAGTCAAAAATTTAGATCGAATCATGCGCAGAGTGAAACACCAATAAACATTTGCGGTCAAAATAAGCGTTTCACTTCCCCCATAAACGTGATTATAATAAAATAAAACTCCATTGGGTCATAGCAGAAGGCTAGATGAATAATAAAATTCTCCCTTAACCTCACTTCCGCTACTCGTCCTTCGTTATCACTTTACTTAGAAGACAATTCGTCATTTTACAGGATGCATTTCAAATACGCTCGGAAGTAATTTCACTTTTTCGCTAAAAATTAAAGAAATCTTTATTTTGATAGCCTCTCATTCTTCCATGGCCCTTTTCACTCCATTTCTTCCACGCAACATAATAATTTACTAGGAACAAATCTGCAATGTAATTTGCAGATTTTTTTCCTTGAGGTAAATTTGTTCCTTGTGATGTAATCTGCATTAAACATTTTTTTTTAATCACTACGGTTAACTTACTAAACTTGTTATAGTTTAACGGTAGGTAAAATCTGGTTAATATCATTTGAAGACTGTAAAAGGTGCCTTCATTATAACGATTGGAACATCCCGAGAAAACAACTTTAAGACAACAGCTAAAACAAAGCGAAACCATAGGGATAAGATTTCTGATGATTTATCAGAAAATGTATCCGTTATTATTGACGATGCTCATCCCCCGTAATTCCCATTCATTCAAAACCACAATAACCAACTAATCGGAAAAAAGTGGGAAATTTATCGCACGAAAATTAGTTGATTTGAATCATAAGTAATGGAAGTTTCAATAAAATTTGATAAGTATGTGGTACAATAATTCAACCACGCTTTAGCACACCTAATGAATCCCTTTGTGTGAACAATTTACTGAAACAATAAATTAAAAGTTCACAAATGCATATTGTACCAAGATAAAAATTATTTCTTTCAAGATATTAGGAATTCAGAAAATTTTTAATAAGATCGACAACATAATTCCACCGATCGATAGTCCTTGACCACTGCACACAAATACGGCATCAGACAAACATTCCTATTTTGACTGCTAATGACAACTTTCAGCTGCAATAAATTCTACATCCCGACTAAAATTCTACCCCAGAAGTCAATAGTTTACGGATGCATTAATAGCGATATTATTGATTCAGTTAAGAAATTTCAAATGAGAATTAATAAATTTGGTGAAGTTGGATAACGTCTGAACAACACGCATTGTCTATTATCGCTTAAAATGGCAAGGGTTAGATAACCGTTACATTTTCACCCTCTCAGCCCTTATGCTGCTTTACACGGTTCATTTAATTTCCAAACGAATGTATCACATAATGAACAAGAAAATGGAATTTGGGTGAGTTCTTTATCTCGTTACATCATTTATACTATCATACAATATGCCAGCACAATTTTTCTCGGATAAGAGTTCATGCATTTGTTTGAATAATAGCATGGACTGAGTAAAGTGGCCTTAATAGGATTTTGTAAAGGAAAAATACGTGTAACTCATTTAATGCACGCAAAAACTCGTTGAAAATAGACAGGGTTCTTACACCCTATCGAAATTATCCGGGGGTACGGGTGGCCATATCATTATTTCTTAGTCTTCAGAGAACTGCAATTTCCTCATCGCAAACTGACAAAGCAAGAGTTAACTGTACTCAGATGATGGCCTGAATTCCTTAGAATACACATTCGTCATGAACGTTTAGCCATACCAGCGGGTAGTGGTCCAAAGAAGATGACTCCAACCTGAGAATAAAACAGTTTACATGAGCTGTACTTCCTAAGAACTGACTGCACACGTAAACGATGGTTTCAGATCACTTGATGGAATTCCTCGATATTAGTGATGGTTAATCCTTGCAAAGTTAATCCTTCTATCCCTGACTGCACACGTTACAAGGATGTTGGTTGCAAGCAACCTACTTCTCATAGAAACATATTCCTTTCGAGGGCACGCTAATTTCAAAATCTGGTTCAATAATGGATTAAATGGAAGGATTTCACAGCGCCTTCTCATCAAGATAGAAGTTATTAAGAAGGGTCGGTTCAGCCAATTAATAAATTCATAGAATCGAGGTGAAATAAATGGCAATGCCACAGGCTCATACCCGTATGTTAGGCGTAATTTGAGTATATTTAAGCATATTGGAGATAAATCCAATGATTTGTACTAAATAAGAGGGTTGGTTACAAAGTAATAAATGCCCTAATCATGAATATATATTACTAGCTGGCCCGTGCGAATATTTCGCACAGTATGCAGCTGCTTCCTGTTTCTTCCTTCTTTCTTCCTGTTCTTCTACCTGTCGAATATTTCGCACAGTATGCAGCTTCTTCCTGTTTCTTCCTTCTTTCTTCCTGTTCTTCTCCCTGTCGAATATTTTGCACAGTATGCAGCTTCTTCCTGTTTCTTCCTTCTTTCTTCCTGTTCTTCTACCTGTCGAATATTTCGCACAGTATGCAGCTTCTTGCTGTTTCTTCCTTCTTTCTTCCTGTTCTTCTCCCTGTCGAATATTTCGCACAGTATGCAGCTTCTTCCTGTTTCTTCCTTCTTTCTTCCTGTTCTTCTCCCTGTCGAATATTTCGCACAGTATGCAGCTTCTTCCTGTTGAAGAATTATGGGAGTTATGTCGTTGCGACAAAATAACACCTTTGAGAAATAATATATATGATGATGATGATGATGGATTTTAATGTTTGGAATCGTTGCCTAGGTAAACTTTTGCCTCAATTTTGCCTCAGTTGCCTCAATTTCCACATTTAGTTCACTCAGTCATTGGCGCCACTTAGAAAACAGTCTTCTCAGTCGAATCGTAAATAGACGTTATTAATTGTCGTTAACGTGAGACTGTGGTGAATATTCAATAACGATTGAAGAGATATGAACTACTTGATGCTGTGAATAATAGCTGACTATTTTTGAGACCTAACAGTTACTTTGTAAATGCTAGAGAGGAAATATCTACTACAGGAAGTGTGTAAGAGGCATATGAAACTTCCATCGTGAGCCTTTTTTCTGCTGTGTGGATCTTTTACTGTTAATTTACAGCTACATTTTTTTTGTTTATTACCTGTTGAGAGCCTTAGGAATCAGAAGGTATGATCTAGTTAGATTGATGTGGATGTTTATGAGTAACCTACTATTCATGTGTGGCTTCGGAGTAGGTTCAACAATCTCTCCTATATTTGTTATTAAAATGATAGTTATTGGCGCAATTTCACATCCATAGATGATATTATCGGATCTTGGTTTTGAAATCCTTATAGTACTTGTATCCGCCTTCTAATTCCTTCCACTTTTTTCATCTCTTATTATTATTAAGTTGCCGTAGAACGATATTCGCGAAGAGCTAAGAAGTTAGTTGTGCATTTGTGTAATTAAATTTGGAGAGGAATTAAATATATCTGTAGACCGGACAATATAAAAAAAGTGTAAATACGTCCCACGTGTAGTACTACATTATTTATCCACTGCATTATGATTACTGGTAAGTAAAACCGGTAAGACGTGGTTATTTACGATCTGTAGACTGTATTTACATTTGAACTGCCGTCTTTCATCACTGGACGGCGACTCAATCGAAAAAGTTGTTTGTTTACAGAATTCTAGGCAACAGTTTTTGGCGACGAGTCAAGAATCCATAATGTATATTCATGGCCCCAATATTATTTTTTAACTTCCTAATTACATAAATCAGTGCATTTAAACGGTCATTTAGACACGCTTCTCCATTGGTCGCAACTCCTTATCAGGTTATCACGATGCTACTGTTACTTATATCCGAATGATCTGACCAATTTTGTAGACTCTTCAGAGGACAGACTGCATGAAAATACCACTACGCTATCCAGGCTTCCTAATTCTCATGACACTTTTTTGGTGGATGCAATGGAACTAGATCTTAGGCCCTTGCGGTCCATCAAAGATGGTAACGCAAGGAAGAAGAGGGCTTCAAAGAAGCCACAACCAAGAGACAATATCCTTCACCAGCACTTATGCCGTGCATAGCCATTTGAAAATATTCAAACATAGCAGGTGGGTTTATTGAAGAAATTGCGCATCTGCGCATTGGTACGGCAAACCAAAGGTCCATGGTTCGATACCCGGTCCAGGCCGAATTTTTCTCATGGCAATTTCTTCAAAAATATTCACCTGCCATGTTTGAAATTTTCGAAAATACCAGTCTGGCACAACCTAAAGACGTGAAGAAATATTTAATGCTTTTTAATTTCTCTTCTGTTTCAATCCATTTTGAATAATGACACTAAACACTTTTCAATACCAGTAATTTCGATGACGAAGAAGTGACTAGCGCATTGAAAACCGAGCTCCTTAACCAGAGCGAGGGCTGGTATCGACAGGGCATACACGCCATAGTTAATCACTGGAGGAAGGTAATAGAGCTTGAAGGAGATTATGTGGAAAATATAGAGAGTAGATTATAAACATCATCCTTTCATAAGTGAAAATTTCATTTATTTAGAATAAATAGTTCTGGAAAAATAAACTGGAGGCATAACTTTTTGGGCAATCCTCGTACCATGTGATCCAGCGTATCAAAGCACATATGCCTTCAAAGCATATCAACAGAAAATTATAGTTTAATTTTTTCAGCTAGGAGGTAGACTACTACAAAAACTCAGTTGTGCAATGAAATACCAACATCGAAATGGACTACACTAGATAATATTTAAATTGTTTAATAATACTGTAGTTGATTCTTTTTATTGTCCTGCTATACCTAATATTTGTTTTTTTAGCTTATGTCTTCGACCTCAGCTCTAGAAGGAAAAAGTAATCAAAAACTTGTTAATTGACCATGAATTCCTAGAATGTCATCAGAGTCAACGTACCTTGAGCATCAATACTTCCACGCAACGGTGTGAGTTATCACAACTGAGAGCAAATTAACCATGAATAAATCAATTGACAACAAAAACAATCGAATCCGTAACTCCTGGTTGCCTTTCGGATTAGGTAGCCCGTTACCTCAAAAATGCATCAAATATTTCAATAAGAGCACATAGGTTGAATTTAACCCATCGATAATTTTCCCTAAAATTCAATTGGAGACGAAAATGCAAGAATGTCTGGAGAGTAGCAGGAGAACCTTGTGTTACAATACTGGTCAGACACAGTGCTTCTTTTGCGGTAAACATTTATAATTCTCTTTACTTTACGCGAGGTCTCAAATTTAAGGCCTCAGATAATTTCTTAACGAGTTCCATGCTGACGTTCAGTCATTCTCCGAGCACAAAACTGGTTTGATTAGAATGAAATATTCACAGCCATGAGACCTTTCAGTATATTATTGAGGATCAGTCTGTACACCACTTTATATTCATTGCAACTTAACTGAGGTCAAATTGGCCGCTTTAGCTTGGATCCAATGCGACAATTTCGATGTGGTTTTGGCTAAAAAACTTGAAATAGGGGCAGAAGGCTGCGGATTTAGGTAATCATTCTATCAAGGGTGGGTTCATGCGGAGAAAAATTATTTTTTCATTCGTCTGATGCGTCTTTAAACGTTATACCACTTCCATTAAGAATAACACAACACGGGGTAATTTTCTACTATATTTCATGTTATATATTAAAAACGTAATGCATATAAGTCATTGTCTAATGAACTCTAATGCCTGAAGGAACAGACAACGGAAGAGAATTATCCAGGAAATGATAGGCATTCAAGTTGAGCAGTATGATTAAGAAGTTCAATTATCTTTCACTATAAGTTTATCATCATCAATAGTCGGTCAATTCTAAGAATGGATGACTGAAGCCCTCCATCCTTCCATATCTAACGCTAGGTCCCTTACTTTCTGTTAGCTAATCCTATGTACTATCCATTATTATGCACTATTTGGTCCATAAATATACTCTTCGGTCTTCCGTTGGTGCCTCCTTCCTCTATTTTACCTTCAATTATATTCTACACAAACCAATTGTGCCTCAGTGTATGTCCAATCCATCTGTTTCTATTTTCTGTATGGTGTTCCATTTGGTCATTTCCTTTTCTGCTCTTCTGTACACTTAATCATTTCTTATTTTGTCCGTCCATTTTATCTTAAGCATCCTCCTTCAGCACCAGGTTTGGAAGACTTCTAGTCTTTTCTGGTCAGCTTATCCAACGGTCCATGCTTCCGATCCATAGAGTGCTACGCTCCACACGATTGTTTTCATGTACTGTCTCCAAGTTTGTAGTCCTATCGTCTTCGAACACAGCAGTTGTCTTTCAACCGTGAGTGCTTTCTTAGCTTGGACTATTCTTCTCTTGATGTCCATCTTCCGTCCCACGTGATAATACTTCCGAGATAAGTGAAGGAATCCATTTGCTCTTATTCCTCTCCTCGCAGTGTGACTTCTGCATTCAGTTTTATTCTTCCGAATAATAGGATTTTAGTGCTCGTCTTATTTATTGTCATGTTGTATTTCAGAGCTTGATCTATTGCGTTTAGTGATCTCAGAAGATTCTCACGGTTTCCAGCTACGACTGCGGTTTCGTCTGCGCAGAGCATATTTATTTCTTCTCAATTTATCTTTATTCCGCTCAGTTCAATTTCTTATGCTTCTCTTATGGCCTCCTCCAAGTACATATTGATAAGTGCTGGAGAGAGGTTGCATCCTAGACTTACTCCGTTGTTGATTTTAGCACCTTTTTGTCATCCTTCTCCCATTCCTATTGGGACGACTTACACCTTGTATTGTATGGCTTGTTCATATGTATTTTTTTCTCTACCATTACTCTCAGGCAGAGCAAAGCCTCACTGTTAACTCTGTTCTTTTCTAAATCCAAATCAGTTCTTCGAGAAGTATCCTTCGATTATCCTTTCCACAGTTCCCCCTATTATGCGTGTCAGTATTTTTGATGCATGTCGCACGAGACTCAAGATTCGGTGCTCCTCACATCTCTCAGTCCTTGCCTACATCGGTACCGCAATCAATACGCTTCTTTCAAAGTCCTCTGGAGGTGTTTGGCTTTGGTAGATACGTATGGTTATCTCATAAGGCTTATCCTTGGCTCAACTTCCGAGCGCTTTGAAGGTTTCTTCGCTGATGTTGTCTACTTCAGGTACTTCGTATTTCTCGAGTCCTTCTACTGCTCTTTGGAATTCACTACAAGGTATGTTTTTTGGCCCCGATCTTCCTCGCCAACCACGCGCGCTCGTTATTCATTCGCATCCCTGATGTTGTTACTTCACGTTTTCCTCAGTCAAAAGTGTTTCCTCACTAGCTTGTATGCTGTTTCGGCGTTTCCCTAAATCATATTTGCTGACTTCACCGCAGAAGCTTTAGAACCAACCCTTCCCAGCCTTCTTGCATTCTCGATTGACCTTGTTCCTCGGCTTCTTGTAGAGGGTTGCCTCACTATTCTTCAGTATGATGCCTACACCTGCAACCCTCTGGTCGTTTCCTGAATATATCACGCCGTATCCGTCGCTCCAGTACTCATCTGCCCCCGCCCATTAGATCTCGCTGACTCCCACTATATCAACCCCTAGCCTCTCCATCAATCTTTACGTTATACAGCTTTTCGCTCACCCTTAAATATCTGAAGTTCCATTTACCTATCTTACAGTTGTCCTTCCTGACTAATGTATCCCTCCCAGTAGTCCCCACCCAGAGATCTGATTGGGAGACAATTTTACCACCGGAATATTTTACCGGGAGGCATAAACATGCTATATATTGTTAAATTGCAAGGCTGCATCGACTAGGGAGACTAATTTGATGGTTTCCTCGTTACCCTCCACATTGCAGTACCCCGGCCAACTCCGTGAACTGCATTTTATCCAGAAGCCAAGGCAGCTGATACCTTCTTGATTTGAGCCATAAATGCCTTCTGCTGAGATTGGTCGTTTCTAAAGAAGAGGCATATGAGTATTAGCTCTGAAGGAAAATACTCTGTCAACTTGTGCAATCTTCTCATGAATGATGCTCCTTTACTAACGAATAACGAACTTATCATGAATGATACTCCTTTTGCAAAACATAAATTTAAACTGCATTATTTGAAGGAAATTTATTGACAACAGAGGCCAATTTCTACAAATCATCAAGTTAACAAATCAGTGATTGCATTAAGTTACTTCCTGACAATGATGCTCCGCGGCCTATTGCAATATATAAACAGGAAATTTTCTATCACAACTGCCAAATGCGTTCCAGTGTCGGTGCTTTCAAAGAAATTATATGAATTATTTATCAGCCAGAATCGTACAATGCATTCTAACAACAGCTATTACACATGGGGACAGTAATGGAATGGCTCAAGACACGCATTAAAGGCACGATAGAATTATGTGTGTTTCTGAAGCAGCTTAATATGATTTGCACTCATTTCATTGCAATACATTTCATAAGATTATTGTTTACCCCTTCTCCCCCCGGACTTCAATATTATCGTAATACAGAGGCTTGCGCATTCCAACGACTCCTAGAGCCGAACTGGCAGGAGAATTATTATAGATCCTGGCAGGGCCACCCATGGCCATTACAATGACGAGGCGAGCTCTTACGGCTGGACAAAAAAACAAAATAAATAAAAGCAGTCACCAATAGCAGTAAACAATTGGCACCACTCGTCAGAAATCACCAACCTTTCTGTGTTGGTTTGCCGGAATGGGACTTCACAGCATTTGATTCCGCACTTCAACATTGCGTTTACGTGAGGTTATTCCTTCGGATCGCTGAAGAGGGCTGCTTGGTAGCCGAAATACGCGTATTCGACCCTCACCCTCGTCCGTTCCTGTGTGTAGACTTTGACCACGCTCCTTTGGAGCAGTTTCTCCCAGACGTTGTGCCCATTTGTGTGTGTGAGTGAGTGATTTTGAGTGCTTGTGCGTGTGTTTGTTGTTAATAACCAGGCATCTTTATTAGGGTCCCATTAGCCTTGCGAAGGATTCCAAGTTATAGCCCAATGCATCCTTAGCGGGGTCCCATTAGCCCTTGCAAAGGATCCTATCTGGGTTGTGAGTGCGCGTCTGTGTTGGTCACTGGCGAGGAAGTATCCTTACCATAAACCACCACAGGAGGGTATTCTGGTGGAGTGGCAGGGGTTAGTCTATGCTGTGGAAGTCCCATCCCGGCAAACCAACACAGCAAGGTTGGAAATTTCTGACGAGTGGTGCCAATTGCTAACGGCTATTGGAGACTCCATTTATTTATTTTGTCATTAGCCACCCACGACAATTGGATCGAACGGTAGAAGCTAGACTAAAGGTAGTCCACGTGATGACGTCACGTTAGAAATACAAATGGAAAGTGGGGGTGGAAGACCCTTCCAGCTATCAAATTCGGTATCATGAAAATCTTTAATAATAGAGATAATTATTTCACTCAGCTTATGGAACATCTTGCACAACATGCATCCAAAATGATATGGTGGAAATGATTAAAATATTATCCTCCACAAAATACGTCATCAGCATCGGAGCAGCCACCCTATCTTTTACAGGGATAACCAGGTCAAATTTCTAGCGCAACCTTTCAAGAAAAAATATGAATAAGACTTATATTTAAGCTGTACGGGCATTGAATAATTTAAAAGTATCACAGCGGAAGAGTTCTAAAGGCATTTTATACGACAAATTACTAAGTTATAAATATAAAAATGGCAATTATTTTTAATTACTAAAACTATCTTCAATCATTACCGAAGAGTTTCCCCAAGGAATGTACATTAAAGGCCATAGCTTATATAATTGATGACTGTCAAATTTACTCATCTTAAATTCACAGGCGCCAAATGGAAACATGCTTGTTTTGATAGGCTTGCTAATATATCATAATTATTTGCTAATTCTGATTACCTATTATTACCATATAATTTTAGACATACATGAAACCACTTTTGAAAAACGAGCATACTCAAGGGTACAAGCTGACGCAAAAGAATATTAAACACCAGGAAAGCTCGGAGATATTGCATTAAAATACAGAGAACAGCATAGTAACCTTCGGCTTGTAAAAGCATGAATGTGACAGCAGTAATGAGATAGAATGAAAAATTAGCTGCATCTTTTATGGATGAGGTGTCCTTCCCTCATTTTTTCCTGGATAATTCAACTGAATAGCATATCGCTAACTCAGCGAAGATGCATGCCAGTGTTCCTCATAAGCAAAAATAAATCGCTCGAGGAGAATGATGTGCCCACCACGCCGTGCGAATTATGCTGCCAGTGAACACTTGCGCCTCAGTCCCTTCCATTGTTTCTCGAGGATTTAATGCTTCACCCGCGGAGGAGTTCTCATTGTTTACAGAGACATGAGCCACCCTCTCCTCCTACGACACTCCTCTCACCCACTCAAAATCCATGCAAAAATCCTCTACTCAGTTTGCTCATACAAATAATTCGCCATGCCAAAGTTTTTCTTCCATTTATGAGGCATTATTTTAAAAATAACAAGTTCAGAATGAGTGTCTTTCATCGGTTATCCAACTAAATGGCCGAGTGGGCTGGGGGGAAAACTACAAAACAGGGCCCGGGAACGAAGGATAACACCGTAACATTATGGGTCCGCCCAGTGCAAATCGGCAGACGATGCAACCGCATATATCATCACGAGTCTTGGATACGAATCCCGTGGAGTGGAGAGAGAAGACAGGAGGAGGGGTTCATGAGGATTCGAAAGGGGGAAGGAGAGGGAGGTGACTGGGGCGGGATGGAGGTTAAGATTCCGTCTCCCAGGTGTCGTGGGATGAGACCTTTCACTTCACCTCTCCCGTTATACAGAGCCATTACAAGGATTGGTATTTGGGGTTGGCTGCGACCAAGAGTGGGCTTGGGTTGGGTGTATGAGAGTGACGAGCCGCGGCGCAGATTCGCGAAATGGGACCGCGAGCGGCGTCCTGATTTGAGAAGACGACGAACGATGACGCTATCGACTGCTCGAGGGCGGCAGCTGATTGATTTGGCGCAGGCGTGATTATTTTTTTCATCGAAAAAAGGCGGTCCTCTCATATTCCACAGTTGTCACGTTGTGGCCATAATCTCAAGGCCGCGCGCCGTCACATTTTACGAATACGGGTGAAATGTTTTTCATTCGCACGCTCCACCTAAGGGTCGGGGTCGTGTCTGCTCCATCAGAATCGGTCACACGGTTTATTTTCCCCGAAACATGCTGTAATTTCGTATCGGAGGACAGCAGGTGAAGTATATTTTTTCATGATGATAATGAGGCAAAATGCTTAGTTCCACAGCCAAATATGAGCAAAACGTCACAGGTTGGAATTCATAAACCTGAAAAGTGATCTTATTTTGCATCATCATGCGAAAAAAGAACTGCCTGACTAATATTTTGACACATTGTTTCCATTAGCTAACAAAATCGAGATTTTCATTATTAGTCATCTGCTATCGCAGGTCCTAGGTGCCTCCATCTCTCTGACTCCTCTGCTCTCCTCTGCAATTCTCTGTAACTCTCTCCATCCTTCTTGTCATGAAACATAATTTTACAGGTTGGAAAAAGCTACTCATCTCTCAAGAAGGGCTTAAACCACATTAAAATCACACACTGTTTCCCTTACACTCAGAAAAGGCTCAGTTCTGCCCTCGAGCATTCAGGGAACTCATCAAGAATGTATACGCTGTGAGATTCAAGGAATCGTGACGTGATGAGATTTTCAGTACTTTAAATCCATTTTATTATTATACCCATCGGCTTGTAACGACTGAAATGCTCCTCTGCACCAAATTCAGAGGGAAAAGATTATCCGGGAAGATTTTTCATCGGCAAATACGAAAAACACCTATAAAGTATTTTTAACGAATGTTACCGGACTAAGTTATTTAAGTGAACGCAAAAGGCTAAGAAACGCAGAGGTACTAAAACAAAAGTTACCTGCTTTTCATTTCTTTGATACACGCAGGATTTACGATGCTGTTGTTGACTGAAGTTTGTTCAGCGTTGGGTTAAGTAAACTTTTCCGAAAAAACTGGAGTTGTGGCACGAAAACTTGCTTTGAAATATCCTAGGCACATGTTAATAGTACATCCACCGCAGTTTTAACGTCATGGAATGTTTTTTGTTTATTACACTCAACCGGTAATTTCACCTATTAAAAAATTGAGAAAAGGTGATATGATTTTTCCCTTCGGCCCCAAAGCTTAAAAACAGCGGTGGGTATAATAATCAAATGGATTTGAAATATTTAAATCTCATCACCAGTCACGATTGCTTGAATATCACAGCATATAAATTCTTAATGAGTTCCCTGGATACTCGAAGGCAGAATTGAACCTATTCTGAGTGGGAGGGAAACAGTGTGTCCTCATCTGCAAACATATTATCTAAGTGCTCACGAAAATCTGTTCTCATTTTTTTTATTTTAAAAACAAAATTGGCAGCAATGGATCGTTTTTGCGATCATTTTTACTACACGAAATTCCAAACATATCTCACAGCAGCAGAACTTGTTGAATTTGCGCGGCATTTCGATATAAAATACATGCATCTCTTATTTGTTTTTCTTTCCAGGCGATCGTGATAGCCCATCTACCCTTTCGACCCCGATGCGTCTTGAATTGTCAGTTTAAGGGGCCGAACTAAAGATAACTCGGCAGTAACACCCACGCCCAAGGCGAAGAAAAAGCAACCGAGAAGGAACTTGAGCCAGCAGCGGCAGCATTAGAAGACTTTAGTGGGTGGGATTACGCTCAAGATAAGTTATGTATCAAAGAAAGTAAAGCTAGGAATACGACTCTGATTCTCCAAAGCGGAACTTCATCCATTCGTTCAATGTTTTAACAAAGCGTTAATTTTTCATGAAAAAGTAAATTTATGCAATGAATTTAATGATATATTGAGGTTCCTCCATATTAAATTCAAACAGGAGTCAAATAATTGCATTACTGCCTCCGAGAAACTAAATGAGATTCGCAGCTTTTTACCGTTTTTGTCCAGTAGTTTTCAATTCTCAGTTTTCACTAACAAATCAGACTTTTTGGGTGACTGGGCACCTAGAAAATGGAACAAATCGGATTGAGAACTTAAATGATCAATTTGGATAACATAATCCATCGAAATTAGTATCACATGGAAGCATTCTTCATGGCATACTTTAATATCACTAAACAAACTGTCGCAACCTTAAGAGAATAACTATAAATCTCCTTTCGAAAGAAATTGAGCAGCTTCTTGAGAGAGCGTAATGCTGCTTAGGAGACATAAAATGTCTTTTCTAAGAGGTTTTATTTTTGTCTCTTCTGCTTAGGAGATATAGAAAAGGTTCACGGAACGAATCATCAATACCCACCGCCAGCGATGGAGAAAGTTCCATTGAACTGGGTTACTGTGACCATAGCCCGACCTATGTCGGGTCAAGTGGAGAAAGGTCAACGACCGTGTCGACCTCGTAAATGATAATGTAATGGGTACAACTGCAGAGTTTTAATGACATTAAAGTAATGACTGATGCGGCTCATCTGTTCCGTATCAGTCGGGTGAGCCCACTGAACTCCCCCGAACCGAACGAAGAGCCTTCAAAAAGGCAGCGGGTCACCAGATGAAGGCGATGAGGCTAACTATGGAAGCATTCCGCCGGAGACGACCTCCTCCCGCCTTCTCCACCTCCTTTTGTCTCTTCGTCCCTTTCTTTTTCTTGCAGCGCGACTGGTGCACGTGGGAACACGTTGGTATTTCGCCCGCAGAGGGAGAATCGGCAGCCGATGCTGGGTAGGAGAAGGGGGGGTTGGAGTGGAGACCCACGTCAATGGATGAGGGTGGGCGCATGCGTAATGCACATCCTCGTGTGAGTGGAAGGGGGAAGGAGAGGGGAAGGGGAGGTGGAGGTCTCATTAGGGTCGAGGAAGGGGGAGGATGGGACTCGAATGACTGAGGTGGGCGTTGAATCGGCGTGTCTTTGGTGACAGTGGTCGTGAAAGCATTCGCTTTCATTTTCGCCAGCATCGGATGAAAATTGAGGAAGGAGGAGAGAACGGTACGACACAATTTCAAAGAATATCAGCATCGTATTGCATAATATCGAAGACATTAATCATCGGTAAACATGATACTTCCCGTAATTTTCGAAAATATGACAAATAATTCTCCGTAAAAATTAAACACAAGCCACGAAGATATGTCCCACATACAGACTTCGCGTCATCTATAGTATATTAATGATACAATTGAAACAATATAAAATAAAAAACAATTAAACGATTAAGGCATGATATCACATCGCTGGATATTGCCAAAAGCAAAATATTGCGGATAGTGCGTAGCTACAAAATTACGCCAGGAGTTACAACCTCAGCCGCAGTATTCTTACCATGCCTACCAAATAAAATTCACATGTCACGGGTGATACAGTTGCCAATTGACCGCACGGTATATTGTAGCAACACTAGCATAAATGTATGTAGGCCTTAGAAGTATGGTGAATTTAGTTGCTTTCCAAATGCAGACGATGGAAATGGGAGGATGAAACCTTTCATTAATAACTGTTTTTATTAATAATTTTAACGTAACAATTAAAGGAAATGATAGAAAATTGGACATAAACTTATGGATACGGTGTGCATTAAGAATGGAGAAAAATGTCGCTTTAATTACATAATGAATGAAAGAAACATATTTTCCAATGCATCTATAATAATTTTTGGATCCGGGTTCGTTTATCCCTGACGTATAGAAGAACTCCTGCTATCAAAGCATCGAGAAAAGGCAGTAAACTAAAATACAAGAGGAGAGGAGTGGTCACATTAGGGTGCAAAAAAGTGGAATATCTGACACTCGATGGAGCGTATAAATAACTTAGGGAGGAGCAAGGAAAGGAGTATCCTTTACCAAGGTCACGGTATTTATTACGGATTAAAAATTTGGCAGGCAGGCAGGTTATTATAGTGATTACTGTATCTTCCCTTTTTAGAGCTAAAAACCTGATACGCCAAAAACGGGGTTGAATATTTTGCTGCCATTATATCCCGTAGGTATACAGTAAAAATAAGTAAGATGAATAGGAGTGAACTAGTCCACTATAAATGCAATTTTTCAATGTTCTAGGCCCCGGCCAAGGTACCTACCGCATTATATGTTAAACAAATACGGTAAATAACAATTTTTATCAGAAATGGGTTAAAACAATACTTAATATATCCATTTTCATTTACACATACTTGACCTTTAAACCTTGGAGCTATAAAAGCCTTTTCCCTTCACACTAACAAATTCCAAAAATATCTAATAATCTGCTGTGATCAGCAGACAAATCTAAAGCAAACAAAACAAAGCAAGAAAGCCGTTCTTAGAGGTTGAAAGTGCTGTAATGAGAATTAGTTTTTGGAGAATTTAAAATTCTTTTCGGAAATAATATAAGTGGTATGTTTTGTACACGAAATAAATAGATAATTACATTTTGTATTGCAATAAAATCCTAGGAAGATTTTTTTTTCTGAGGGAAAATCCTTTTCTCTCCAACACATCAGATTGGTCCCTATTTTGAAGAAAATCAAAAATGAATCCGAATACGGAAAATGTAGGGGGTAGAATATTCTCAAAATTTTTTCTTCGTGCGAGAGAAGAGTAAGAAAAGCTTACCTGTAACCTATTCTGACGGTTAATTTCGCCGTGGTTACTGAGTACTATCAACAGCACCAAACCACCTTAGTATAAAAATTGCAAACTTGCGTTCATTGAAAAATTATTTTTAGCTATGAATGAACATTTTTAAAGAAATTACTTGAGCGCTTCTACATATCTTTTAAGGTACATAAAGTTTCTTTATGTTTATGTAGAATAAGAGTGGGGTTTTGGTGAAAATTTAAATACAATTAAGAGCCATTGCGTATATAAATTATCGCCTGTTTACAATTCACGAAGAATAGAATAGAATTTATTTCAAAAACCTAGTCCTTCGGACTCTAGGTTCAACATGATTACATTTTAAGAAATAAACACACTCTCCCAGTTACTTCTGTATAAATTACAGACAAAAAATAAAAAAAATTGAGAACATTATCACCATGAATAATCTACCGAATAAAAAACAACTTAATGGCAAAAAAGAAAAAAATAATAGTTTCACTCTCTCGGGTTCTACATTACAAAGAAACAGAAATAATAATAATATCGGGAAATATATATAACAAAGCGGTGATCTCTTCGGAATGAGGTCCACGAAATTAAAATTAATCCAAATGCCAGCAACAATTCAAGTCATGGATACTTCATAATTTTAATGTTGGATTCTTGGAAACACTGATCAATGAATTTATGCTATCGGCAGGGACTGAATGAAGTAAACAAAAGTAGGTACTCCCGGGCTAAATATCAAGTCCAGAGGCTATTCATTCCGCAATGCAAATTTGATTTTAAAGTGTAAATGAAGTAATGTTTTATGCCTCATTTTATTGGAGCGCTAAGGTATTATATATAGATATTTCCGATATATATACTATAGATATTTCCGCTGTGAAGTATGCTCCGAATTAGCGATGAGTAGTTTACGGCAAAATACGCCATGAATCCTACGATGTCTCCGGCGAAGAAAATCGCTCAACCCAGTGAGAGGCTTGAAAGAGAGAAGAGGTAACAAATTCTAGATATTATAGCATTATGCAGGAAATCTTATAAAGATAAATAGATATTTATTGCATCCAGCAATGGTACAAAAATATTAGCAACAACATGAATTGGGATGCTTAGGTAACCTTAACAGGTTATTACCTGTTTAACGATTACCTTCTTAAACAAACAGAAACACACATTTCTCTCGAAAAGAGTAAAACTAAAAATATACATTGGTCAAAGAAATTAACCTAGAAACCCCGACTGACAAACTAGTGAAGTCAACAATATTCTTGGAAGTGTTATATAAGGATATATGAAACAATCAATGCAATAAAAATTAATGCATGTACAGGAACCTTTCATACATTGTTTTTAAAAAAGTTTTCAATATTGTGCTGAGTGAATAGCCATTATTTCATAGAACACAGAAATTTTCGGGAATTACTCTCCATTTTTATATTTTATGGCAAAACATGAAATACCTAAGGGCCCATGCACAGAAATGATCTTTTAAATATGGTTAAATTTGGTTTACATAAATATACTTTACATTTTCTCCTCACATCAAACGCGTACCTTTCTGGAGTAGACAATGGTGAATAACCACTTCGAACACAGAATGATTTTAAAAGTTTGTAAACATACAAGTGTCTAACTGGCAACACCTTTAAATCTAAAAAAAAAGGAGAAGAGCGTTCATTTAAAGCTCTGGTTTAGATTTCGAGCTCTGTTTAAACAATATTACTCTGACAATTCGTTTTTGAATTGTCGCTACATGCTTATTTATGTTAATATATGCACCTCCCCAACCTATGATGCCGTAATCTAGTATTCATTGCACCAGGGCAAAATAAATTGACCTCAAAAACAATTTGGGACATTTATTCTGAATAAAATAAAATTTAAGCCGTGCAAATCTTAATTTTTTTCTACATCGTAAATATGTTTATGCCAATTCAATCTCCTCTCTAGTGACCCATCCAAATACTTAATTACATTCACCCACTCCATGAATGAGCAATTACATTGAAAAGACGGACAATTTAAGACATAGTCAATTAATTTCAAATCGAAACGACAAGTATTACTAATGTCATAGCACAGAAATTTTGTTTTTTTTCACTCAGGACCAAAGAATTAAAGTGTATCCATTATATGGCGAAGGATCTCAAAACAATCATCACATATCGTGCGACCTAGGAGCATTATCTCGTATAAAGCCGTCGGTGCATCGCCAAATTTGTCCATCCCCACAATCGAGGAGTGCTTCCAGGGGCAAAACAGAAAGTGAGTCTCATGAGAGATAAGAGACTCAGTGCCGTTGGCGACGGCGTGCGTAGCGTGGATCGTTGCGAGAGAGACGGCGTGCGTGCGGACCGAAGGTGAAAGTGGAAGAAGAAGAGAAGTGGGAGAAAGAGGGACTGACGAGGGAATGGACAGGTCGAGTGGAGGGGCGAGGTCCAGCGGCCAGAGGTATGGAGAGGGGGAGGCGCGTGGGGGGGGGGGGAGAGTAACTAAGGTCACGGAGACCTAATAAGCGTTGGCACGGAGACCGTGTTCTATGATGATGACGAAGATGATGAAACAAACGCACTCCGCCCGGGGAAATGATGACGAGGAGGCTGTCCACCCGCTTGCCTGCCTTCGAGATAGAGAGAGAGGAAAGGAGCACAGAAATGGAAATGTGAAGACAGCACACGCTGGATATCTTATTTTTATTTCCCTCTGGTCGCTTTCAGAGGAGAAGAAAATTGCTTTGTGATTATTTAACGGGCGTCTTCAAACTAGCGGCGGGGAGACAAGAGTGGAAGGATGAGGATAAAAGAGAGGCTTTGGGAAGTGAAACGCAAAACCTTCGAGTCGTTCATCCAGCCCTACTAACGCACGAACAAACGCACACTCGCCTGTCGGGAGGCCAGTTGGCTCCCCAGCCTTCCCTCCTCCATCGTACGAAAATAATATGATAATATGGAAGGTGGAAGTGTTCTTCAGTCGTAGTGTCAATTAAACCACTTAAGATGGTATCCTTGTGATAAAGGTTTTGTAAAGGTTAGGACTGCTATAGACTCGCCCATCTTGTCCACAATCACTGAACCCCCCATTTCACTTGAACAAAAGCCGCCTTATGAGAGACTGCGAATCGATGACCATTCGTTGACTGTAAACGGTAGCGTTATCTCGTGATTCATCATCCGAAAACATCGTTACCTGTAGGGTTCGCAACTTGTGCTTGAATGACCTTAATAATTATTTCAATTTGATTCGTGCTAAAATTACTCACTTCTAATTTATTGCTACGCACAAGAATTACGTTGAACGGCTATTGAGAACTGCTTCAAGTTCTCAAGGCATTTGTTCCCTTGCTAAATCCTCGAGTGCCCAGCACTCGGATAGAACACGGATGCAATCGATTTCCTACCGATGAAACACATATCTTATAACTAACCATTTATGTTATGTGCGCATGCATTACATTAATGGGCATACAGTACTTTAGTTTGTCCTTGAAAATCGCTGAAATTTCAAAAGGAGGTCATTTTTCTAATCGAATTGGAACAATAACTTGCACTGCGAAAGAAAAAATGGAATGTTTCGGCAGGGCGGAGAAATTGACTGCTTGCCTATTTTGTTTTTTTTTCTTATTGAATACTATACTATTTTTTCCGACGCCTTGTTTCTCTCTCACCTCTCCAAACTATCTCACACCGACCAACCAAAAAGCACTGTATCTCCAAAATTAAGACAAAGTTTATGTGTAAGGCCTCTGATCCTAAAATCCTTGAACGAAAAATTAAAACGATGTAAATCTATAAAGAACATCGTACGACGGAAAGGAGTTCTTACTTGCTCTATATCTCCCAAACAATACCACTGCACCGTTACGTTCTACCTGAATGGAAATTAAACTTTTTACTATACATTGAATACTTGCCAACGACCTATGTCACCAACAGCTTGGATTAACCAGGTTCTCCTCTCTTAAAACAATTTTTATGGTAAAACACCCACGGCTGGAAATTCTGCGGCATGGCTCAATGTATTTTTATGCAACTGCAATGCATTGGAATAAGGCATTTATTTTCTAAATTACATCTCTCTGATTGAGGTGTTTGACAAGCAGGGATGAGTAATTTTCTTTTCCGACCCTAAACCATAATTTGGATGAAGACTCTTTCCTTCGAACTTCAGGGGCCAGGAACATAATACCTAGGGTCAAAAATGAAAATATGAGTTGTGTTACCCTCCTACGCATCTTTTCCAAATAGAGGCGAATTATTACCATTCTTTACCTCAGAAAACTAATCTTAACTTAAAAACTAAAGAGTTCATTAATAATTTATATATATATTAAAACAGAAACTACAGCGGGATAAATGGAAAATGGCGTTGACGGAGAAACTGTTTGTTATAAAGTCACATCATTTTCGTAAATATTTGGGAATGCATTTCTGCTAGATAAATTTTTAAAGGATGAACGCGCCACGTTTTCCCTGTTTTTAAGATCGTGGTGGAGCATAAATGCACAAATGATGCAATTGTCGGCTCTTAGACCTGAGACAATCTATGTATGAAAATTGTACCTGTCGCATCATAATTATTAGCACCTTACCTTTTCTAATGCTGCGGCATGTCCTCATTCAGAAAATATTTCAAAGGGCTAAGGCGCATAAATTATCACGCATTCATAGCGGAAACCTTCTACATTTAATTTGAAACAAGAAAACCGTATAAAATGCGAATACACTGAAATAAACACAACGCAGGCTCTAAAGAGAGGAAGAAGTTAGGAACCTTGAATAGTGACTCCAACTTAGGGACGTGCGAAGGCTATCTGGGGCAGACACCTAACATCAGAGAGCACAAAGTTATGCGAAGGACCAAAACGATAAACAAGAGTCTAATGCACGGACGACGCAATAACGGAACGTGAATAGTTAACCATCGGTTTCGGATGGAGGAGAGAATGATAGTGATGGCTCTGACACCTCATCCGGCGATATGTACTGTGAGAAAGACAGACTCCGTCTGGCCTTGGCGAGCAAGTATGCCGGACGAATAGGGGAATGTCACCTAATCAGAATGGCCGTGGGATCGCTGACTAAACGGACAAGTTTATCTTTTTACGCGGCTCTCTAACAAAAAGGTGTTATCTTTAATGGCGACTAAATGTACTCAATCTAATATCTCTGAAAGAGATAGATCTCAAACATGAAAATATTCCCCGAAGTTTACCATATTAGCCAACGCGTTTTCCTCACGAAAAACCATCCAGAAGAATCACCAGAAGTAAGATAGAACATTTTTTTCCACTATCAAATCACATCCAGTTGAAATTCATTTTTTCACGCCCTTAACCTTTTTAGGGACAGATATGGTGAATGGGGCAACCAAATTCATACAGTATGGCTTCCAGCTATCTTTTGCCCCCCCAAAAAAGGATATTAAAATGCCGTTTTTCTTCGATCGCCGAGTGGATAAGAAAAAGTATCCGAATAAGCTAGCGTCTAAAAAGATGCTTCTTTTTCCAAGGTGGAGAGAAAAGGTAATCTATTTTTTGCATCAAATGGGGATAAAAAAGGGAAAATTTCAATTGCAGAGAATGATTCTTTTCCAAGAGAACTGAATTTTTATTGAAACTACAAATCCTATATATTTACAACTAAACAAGGCAGACTCACCCTCTCATCAATGCCTAGCTATAGTTATATAAGTACTGAACGTGAACTTTCGAGGACGTATCTCCTCATGTAAGCGCTTACTACAACATAATTTTCCGGAATTCTTACACAAAACGGGTCAAAACATTTGAAAAGAGGATTTAAAATGTCACCACAACTTAGGAAGAGATTAAGATATCGCCATCACTTCTTCAATGAAATACCACCAACGAACGTACCTTACAGCTTTGCGATAAAATGTATTTCATTCTTTCAGATACCGGACCTAAAGGACTGAATTTCGCAGAGATTACAACACTTTCATTAATATCTCGAAACAAAAACTTTGCAGGATGTATTTTAATTGCTCTCTATTTAAAATAGAGTTCAATATTGAAGTTTTAATATATGCCACTTCATCATTTTAAATAATAAAGATGATGTGAAAAGAGGAAAATCTGTTTTTTTTAATCCCTTATTATATCTCAAGTGGAACTGAGCACGAATTTAATAATTTAAAGTGCTTTGCATTAAAGAATAAAATCGAGAAGTTGCCTCAGGAGGACAATATTTACCACGTGGAGTTATTTTTAACGTCGAAAGGGAGAATGCGACATCTCATGCGGAATCCTCTTTTTTGACGGAGAAAGTAGTTTATTCGAACTTTGCGATCGCTGCGTTACTTATGTTATTACCTGGAGCCATAATTGATGGATGCAATTGTAGAAAGATAGCCTGTAAGCCCTTTAACATGATTTTTCTGCCTTTCACATATTCATTGGGAAACATCTCCTCAAAACCCGTTGCAGGACTTTGGGCCAAACCGCAGTCGAAGAGCGCCCGGAATTTAAATTATGGCTCACGGTTAGTGGCGTTGAGTACAGATGTACTTATCATTAATTACATCAAAACGCTCGGCGTCTGACGCAGCCGCTCGCTGCCATCGCAGTTACATTTTAATAGCCGCCTGCTGGAATGAAGAATCGAATCCAAATACACCCCGGATTCCAATAACTCACTGTGTATCTTCTATCCCTGGACCAAGGAAATGCTGTGACGTACGAGAGAGGTTTAAAAAAGTCGCGTCCATGCATAAGAAAAAGCAACCTCTCATTACATATCCTTGAAATGGAAATAGAAAGCGTGGAATTGGCGTTATGCCTCGCTGGATTTCTTATTTTGAGCCGGAGGTGATGCTTTTTTTTGTGTTGCGTGTAACTTGAAAGGGCACTATTTTTTTCCTCTCTCACCGCTTGGACCCATGGAAGGGCTGATGAGTCCGTTGCTTTAGTATCATCAGTAGCTCTGAATCACTCACTGAAACAGACTAGAGTTATTTTCCCCTTGAACGTGAATGAATCGGAGTGGTAATATATCAATGTAGAATATCATACACTTCCAAAATGAGAGGAGCAGAGATCTCGATGACAACCCTCTCGTCTCGTATTGCAGATTGATTCACTATTGCAAATCTTTTTTCATCGGTTCGACCGATTTTAACTCTGTAACGTAATTAGGAAAACAGGGAAGACTTTGCTTAGGAGAAGGACGTGGGTAGGCTAAAGAGTTGTACAAAATAACAACCAGGTACCACTGTTAATCGACGCTCAAAGCAATCAAAACTTTTGGTTAGATGAAATTACTACCAATATAGCTTAATTAGCTTAAAGTATAACCATTAATACTTCAACTAATTAAAGTCTTCATTCTTTTGAAAAGGGTAGTCAAGGAGTAGTGAGAGCAACAAGAAACATAAGCCGATCAACTCCAATCATTCCCAGAAAATTGATGACTACTCATATAAAATTCTCCACTATTGCTATTGGCCATCACTACGAGAGCAGAAATAACAGCCTTCAAAAAACTACTTTTTAACGCTCCCCATGAGGCGCACGGGAAAGATTCAACGGACATACGTGTCGATGTAAATATCAACGACACTAAACTAGAAATATAAGAAAAAGCACGCCAGGGAAATTCGCGAAATTCAGTACAATTATTTTTCACGAAAAAAATATGTATCGACTTGATTTTTTTTTGTGAAATGTAAGTCTTGCTACAAATAAACTCCTCGCTTGTTCACGATGTGCGAACTATTTATACCTCACCAATATTATCGGAGTGAAGTCTAGGGAAAATACAGAGAAAATCATGTAATATGTTTGATAAATATTATTAAGTATAAAACTTCATAAGCCATATCAACTTCCAGTAAATTGAAAAATAGCCAAAGTATTAACAAACGAAGAGATCTTTCCAAAAGGATATTTTTTCCTTTTGATTATTCTATTGCGTATTACTGGTATGTATATGTTTATCTCATCCTCACATCGGAATGTTAAGGACTCGCCTTGAACACTGAGTCATAGTATATCGACCGAATGAAAATATAAACCAACGGCATGAAGAAAATTGACAATTTAACTTCGATCATTGCAGAGAGGTAAGTGAAAACAGTCGTACACTGAAAGATAAATCAAAGAAAGATGAAGTATTTGCAGACACTAAATTCCTTAAGCCATTAATCATGACGCAATATCCATTTGAAGGGAGCTTAAGACTGATAATATTACTATTTTGAGTCATTCGAGCCACACAGCCAGGGAAACTTGTTTTCATGGAAGGAGCAACGGCATTTCAAGAATTTCCTCAAGCATTTTCAATCTGAAGATGAAAGAGTGTCCACAGAGAATTTTCCGACATAACTTATTAATCAGGATCACACACTCATTTCTTGAGCGATTCTCGACTCGGATAATAATTAAAAATATTTAAGGTAGTCCGAGCGAGATAGTTCCCTAGTCATAATAGAGACCATATTCGAATCATACGTTTTAATTTCACCAGCTGTAGGACACATGAAATAAATAGTGCTTTATTAATGGTGCAGTAATATAGTATTATATGACAGAAATGGCAAGTAACTAAATAAAGATATCAAAATAAGTCTTTAACTTGAGTCATTTTTTTCGCGTGGTGCGTTTGAAATTCCTTCAAAACGGATGGTTTTTTGTGATACCCAAGAACCTACTGCGGTGACAATATGATTCATTTTCAAAAATAGTTGAGAAAACATACAAACTACACGCTGTTAGTTTTTTACGACGTCTAAGTGTTAGAAATTCCTTATGTAGCAAATAAAGTCTCTCTGGAGTGCATATACGTACCATGTCCCACGTATACGGGCTGGTATTTTCTGGAAAATATCTCGGACAGTAATGTGGTAAGGGGTTGAATTTTGGTGTCATTAGAAGGGTGAGATACTTTTCTTTAAAATGAGATCAAATTCACTGATTTATAAGTAAAATGATATTTCGCTTAACCTAACTTAACTAGACTTCTATATAAGGAATTGACGTTTTGTCATTCTAAAAGTGAAAGTAGTGTATTGCTCTTCACCCTGAAGTAAACAGGCTTGAGCTCGGACCATTCGCTAACATACAGCTTCAACATGGCGATATTTCAATCTAGAATTAAAAATATTTTATAACGGATATGTGACTCTTCCAAATTCCCCCGCAAGAGAGAGTTCAATGGAAAATTAATGATGTTCCACTAGCGCCACAATTAAACTATTTCGCATTCCATTTAGCTTTCAGCGTTCAGTCAACTTTAACGGCTTTTCGTCAACAGTTGCAATGTCTCCATTGAGACATTCCTAAACAAGGAGAAAGTTATTACGCGCAGATCTTCCCCGCGCAGATCGCGTTAGAAATGTATCCGTATGCAATAACTTTTTCGATTATTTAATAAATAAGTTTATATTTTACGTAATAAATATCACAAGATCAAAATTATTCTACGATTATGAAAGTTTTACCAGCATGAAACAGATAAGTCAGGTCAAAGTCTGACTATGCGCGCATGCAGTTAATTACCAGGAAATTTATCCGTAAAAACTACGTGCTTGCATCACTAATGTCACTTTAGCTTCCCTTTCTGCCTCTAAGGAGAACTATTACATCAAAATAGAGTTGGAATATACTCTTTTTTACAGATGGAGTCAATTATCGTTCAAACTGCGTCAGCAGACAGACTAAACCCTGCTAAAAAATTCTGTATAGTTTCCTTATAAATACTTCAACAGAATTTCTTAAAAAGTTCTGTAGATATTCCTTAAAGTATTGAAACTCCATTTTACGGAATTCCCTACGACGTTCAGCAGAATTCCTTAGGACATTCTGTGGAATTCCCAACGATTCTCCATTTAGGTCCTTAGAAAAGGAACTGCGTCAACCGAAACCTCACATATTACCGTACAGTTGCTGAAGTTTTACAGAACAGCTTGTGAGGAGTTATTTTACTCTGCAGGCTCTCATGTTCCGTACAGATCCTTAGGAAAGGAACTATCTCTGAAGAAAAAGGGTCAATTTCTGTAGAATTCCTTACGTTCTACAGAACAGCTTTTAAGGATTTTTTTTAGCAGGGCAATCACAAGCAGATGACAGCTCGAAAATGACATGGGAACACAAGGCTCGAGTGACGGCGAGAACACAGTTCTTCGTGATTTACACAGATAAAGCATGATCTAGCAGGTAATGTGTCTCGGATACGAGTAAGTGGTCCCGGTCTTAAAATGCAATCGTAATGGTGTGGGGGCGATAGGGCGGTGTGACGTCGTCGCCACCGCCCCCAAGGTATGACCCCCCTCTCCTCCTCCGAGGACGAATTCCTCGCACCCTAAAGGTCACATGATGGGAATGAGAAAAAGAGACCGCGGCGAAGAAGAAGGAGATGACGATGATGACGATGGTGATCCATCCGTCAGCGATCTTTCACCGACCCCCTCTCCCTCTCGCCTCACCACCGCCACGAGACTCGAAAAGTACCGCACTCCGTGATATACTGCAGCGGATACTCCCACCACCCACCCACCCAACCACCCACCCACGACACTTTCAGGCGCGCTTATTATGTGTAATATATTTAAGGTAGGTTAAATAATGCAATATGGATCTAATAAAATTTTATTTAGGATATAATTACACCATTATTCATCTCGGATGATACAACGCCTTTATATATGTACGCACATCACCGAAACCTCTCGTAGTATCTCTCAGGTCGAAGGATACAGTTCCGCTTGTTTATACTTTGAATGATTATGTGCGTGTTCACTCTTTCCAACCTATTATGGAATTATCAAATCTAGGTTTAATTGATAAATAATTACGAACAATTTAACGAATTTATCCGATTGATGTAAAACCATGTAATGACGATACAATAAAATAGATCGAAGTTTTTCCGTAACTGTGATCAAGGGGGATCGGGTTGGTGCGGAGGCTAGAGTGTTGGCTAACCATATGGGAGGCCAGGGTTCAAATCCCTGCAGAGGAAGATGTTTTTCAGAGGAAACCCGATCCTTAATTGAGTGTCTTGTGGAGGGCGCTTAAGTGCAGTACACCGTCTGCCAGTTGAGACGTTAAACCGTGGTCCCCGTGGCGCCTTTCGTTAAGAGCAGGCTAATGCCGATGCCGGGTTTCTATCCACCCTTCCTCCTTTACCTATTCCCTATGGCACAAATGACCTTAGCTGTCGGTCGCCTCCCCAAATATCCAATCCAATCCAAGAAATCCTCACTAGAGCCCAACTCCAAAAATGACAAAATTATCCCTGGGAATTTCTAACACACGAAAGTAATCACACAAGTACTGTATCGTGTGACACAGGAAACGAGATTTCTCGCATACAGTTGTCAGCGAATCCACCTATTTCTTGCCAGAAGGAAGTTGTAGGTAATAACTGACCACTTATAACAGTTGGCTCTACCCAAGCTTCACACCCCTTTTTTTATGCTTCACACCCCTTAAGCTAGGGATGCCACATCGAAATCGATGTATCGGACTAGTCGATGTTTTTTGGCCGAGACATCGAAAACATCGAGTAATAAAATAATCCGATATAAATTGAGTGAGTGGAGAGTACTTTTAAAAACATCGAAAAATCGACTATTCGAGGTTTTTAGTCGATGTGGCATCCCTACCTTAAGCCCAACCAGGAGGTAAAAGAACTATCATTAGATAGGGAAGGGTGGAGGGTTGCAGTCAACCAACCCTAGGATTGAACGACCAAATGACCCCTTAAGCATTTTAAATGACCTCGCACCCATTTTAAAAAATGTAGCATCGCTTTAACATTAAATTAATGTAAGAATGAAAGTGAAGATTTCAAATTAATGTAATTAACTTTTAATAATGAGAAGACAAAAACGTAGCACACGAATAAGGAAAATAGTTAAAAAATAAAATCCTTGATGTAAACAAAAAACTGAAATGTTACCTGGCATCTCCTGGAGCACCCCTGATGGGTAAAATTCTGAATTATACGGAGGGCGATCAACTACCCCTCGAGAGAAGTAATGGAACTAATAACGAGAGCATACTCATTATAGCAATATCCGGAGGCCGATCTTCGATCGGAGTGTATAGTTTTAGGCGAATTCATACAAAAATTAGACGCTCTGGACAAGTTAATTTCAAGGATGCCGCTGACAATCTCAAAATCTCGAGTCTACAAATCGCTCTTGTCAACAGCCTGACTCACACATTTTCCATACATGAATAAGCTATAGCGGCTGTAAGCAAGGAATTTATCACAAAAAGGGCGCTGTAAACGCCCAAATAGCGCGTTTACTCGTAGCTGCCAAAGGTTGTGGCCAAAAGAGTCCAAAAAAATGGAAAAAAAACAATTTCCGAAAAATCAGTGCAAGTCTCACTGTCTTAAATGTGTTTTAGCATGTAAATAAGGTCTTCTCGGGTTTTCCACCAGGTTGGATAATTGTTGGCCGACGTTTCGATGGCTACCTCCGCCATCGTCCTCAGGGCACTTAAAAGTGATCTAATGGCTGACCACACACAGGCTGACCACCCATCGTCTCACTTTCATTTCATTCAACAACTCATGCTCCTTTCCATCGTCCTCATGCCTTGAGATGCAAACGTCGTTTGTATTCGCGGAGGGTGAAAATGGGGTGATAATACTGAAGGAATTATGTCTAACCCAACTGACACGAAGATAGGGGGGATCGGGTTGGTATGGTGGCTCGAGTATTCGCCTACCGCACGAGCAGCCAGGGTTCGTATCCCTGCAGAGGCAGATGTTTTTCAGAAGAACCCGATTCCTACTTGAGTGTCTTGTGGAAGGCACTTCAAGTACAGTACTCCGTCTGTCGAATGAGACGTCAAACCGTGATCCCCTTGGTAAATAGTAGGCTAATGCCGACGCCGGGTATCTATCCACCCTTCCTCCCTTACCTATCCCCAATGGCGCAAAAGACCTTAGCCGTTGTTATCTCTTAGCTCCTCAATTATCCAATCCATCCAATCCAGGAATTGGCCCAGAAATCCTTTTCCGGTACAAATTCGAACACAACATATTTTCCCGAATATTTAACTTCTACCAATGACTTTCTTCCACTTAAAAACATCAAGATTTACAATGAGAGCCTTTATCGAAATAAATTTTACACACACAAACAATTCCTCATATAAGACAAAAATTGAATTGAATCAATTATTAATTATCGACTAAATCATTTAGGAGAGTGGGATTGAACGTGTTTCGCGCAAGGTATGATTAGGATGATATAGGATTAAAGTGAGTAAGCCCTTGGTCATCGAAACTTGAGACGTAGTCAACTGTTGTAACATGACCGATTTATTTATTTATCGGACCCAGAGCAAAACCCGTGAAATTTACATTCAATCTATCCGCCAGGAAATACTACAATATTTCATAAATATCTTTCGATTCCGATCTATTAACACCGTATTATGAAGTATCTTTAGAGTCTATTGATGTCCTTGGGTGAAAAAGTCAAAGAGAGATGCTACTTCGCTCTGGTTAGGCCACACCTCGAATACGCCGCGAGCATTTGGGACCCTGGTCAATTCGATTTAACCAAAAAAATTAATAAAATACAAAGGAAAGCAGCGCGCTTCGTTAAAAACTGCCACGAGCGTGCATATACTGTCTC